>CM055128.1:239330770-239878270 GCA_029206835.1 Rana muscosa
CTTCCTAATACTACATGGACATCAAGACACTTCTCACCACCTATTACTACATGGACATCAGGGCACTTCTCACTTCCTAATATTACATGGACATCAGGGCACTTCTCACCACCTATTACTACATGGACATCAGGGCACTTCTCACTTCCTAATACTACATGGACATCAAGACACTTCTCACCACCTATTACTACATGGACATCAGGGCACTTCTCACTTCCTAATACTACATGGACATCAGGACACTTCTCACCTCCTAATACTACATGGACATCAGGACACTTCTCACTTCCTAATACTACATGGACATCAGGACACTTCTCACTTCCTAATACTACATGGACATCAGGACACTTCTCACCTCCTAATACTACATGGACATCAGGACACTTCTCACCACCTATTACTACATGGACATCAGGGCACTTCTCACTTCCTAATACTACATGGACATCAGGGTACTTCTCACCACCTAATACTACATGGACATCAGGACACTTATCACCACCTATTACTTCATGGACATCAGGACACTTCTCACCTCCTAATACTACATGGACATCAGGACACTTCTCACTTCCTAATACTACATGGACATCAGGACACTTCTTACCACCTATTACTACATGGACATCAGGACACTTCTTACCACCTATTACTACATGGACATCAGGACACTTCTCACCACCTATTACTACATGGACATCAGGACACTTCTCACCACCTATTACTACATGGACATCAGGGCACTTCTCACTTCCTAATACTACATGGACATCAGGGCACTTCTCACCACCTAATACTACATGGACATCAGGACACTTCTCACTTCCTAATACTACATGGACATCAGGGCACTTCTCACTTCCTAATACTACATGGACATCAGGGCACTTCTCACTTCCTAATACTACATGGACATCAGGACACTTCTCACCTCCTAATACTACATGGACATCAGGACACTTCTCACCACCTATTACTACATGGACATCAGGGCACTTCTCACTTCCTAATACTACATGGACATCAGGGTACTTCTCACCACCTAATACTACATGGACATCAGGACACTTATCACCACCTATTACTTCATGGACATCAGGACACTTCTCACCTCCTAATACTACATGGACATCAGGACACTTCTCACTTCCTAATACTACATGGACATCAGGACACTTCTTACCACCTATTACTACATGGACATCAGGACACTTCTTACCACCTATTACTACATGGACATCAGGACACTTCTCACCACCTATTACTACATGGACATCAGGACACTTCTCACCACCTATTACTACATGGACATCAGGGCACTTCTCACTTCCTAATACTACATGGACATCAGGGCACTTCTCACCACCTAATACTACATGGACATCAGGACACTTCTCACTTCCTAATACTAAATGGACATCAGGGCACTTCTCACTTCCTAATACTACATGGACATCAGGGCACTTCTCACTTCCTAATACTACATGGACATCAGGGCACTTCTCACTTCCTAATAGACATGGGCGCCGTCAAAAAATTAGTTTCGTTCCGCTCCGTTTCGTATTAAAAAAAATCGTATTTCGTAATTCGTGTACGAAATTTAATTCAGATTCGTACGAAATACGAATTTCGTACGAATCGTAAATTTTAAACGTTGCGCATGTTTCCTGTGCTTAGAACTGTCTCTGTACAAAATGTCATTTTTGACGGAAAAAAAGGCATTTAAAACTCACTCGCGGCTATTAATGAATTGTCAGCTTTTATCAATACATAGAAAAGTCATTGATATAAAAAAAAAAAAAAAAAAAAAAGCGTGGCGGTTCCCTCAAATTCAATTACCAGGCCCTTCAGGTCTGGAATGGATATTAAGGGGAACCCCGCCACAAATAAAAAAAAATGGCGTGCGGTTCCCCCTAAATATCCATACCAGGCCCTTCAGATCTGGCATGGATTTTAAGGGGAACTCCACCCCAAATTTTAAAAAAATGGTGTGGAGTCCTCAAAAATGTATACCAGACCCTTATCCGAGCATGCAACCTGGCTGGCTGCAGGAAAAGAGGGGGGGACGAGAGAGCGCCCCCCCTTCCTGAACCGTACCAGGCCACATGCCCTCAACATACCTCCTAATACTACATGGACATCAGGACACTTCTCACCACCTATTACTACATGGACATCAGGACACTTCTCACCACCTATTACTACATGGACATCCGGACACTTCTCACCACCTATTACTACATGGACATCAGGACATTTCTCACCACCTATTACTACATGGACATCAGGGCACTTCTCACTTCCTAATACTACATGGACATCAGGACACTTCTTACCTCCTAATACTACATGGACATCAGGGCACTTCTCACTTCCTAATACTACATGAACATCAGGACACTTCTCACCACCTAATACTACATGGACATCAGGACACGTCTCACCACCTATTACTACATGGACATCAGGGCACTTCTCACCACCTATTACTACATGGACATCAGGACACTTCTCACCACCTATTACTACATGGACATCGGGACACTTCTCACCACCTATTACTACATGGACATCAGGGCACTTCTCACTTCCTAATACTACATGGACATCAGGGCACTTCTCACTTCCTAATACTACATGGACATCAGGACACTTCTCACCACCTATTACTACATGGACATCAGGACACTTCTCACCACCTATTACTACATGGACATCAGGACACTTCTCACCACCTATTACTACATGGACATCAGGACATTTCTCACCTCCTATTACTACATGGACATCAGGACACTTCTCACTTCCTAATACTACATGGACATCAGGGCACTTCTCACTTCCTAATACTACATGGACATCAGGGCACTTCTCACCACCTATTACTACATGGACATCAGGACACTTCTCTCCACCTATTACTATATGGACATCAGGGCACTTCTCACTTCCTAATACTACATGGACATCAGGGCACTTCTCACTTCCTAATACTACATGGACATCAGGGCACTTCTCACCACCTATTACTACATGGACATCAGGACACTTCTCACCACCTATTACTACATGGACATCAAGACACTTCTCACCACCTATTACTACATGGACATCAGGACATTTCTCACCACCTATTACTACATGGACATCAGGACACTTCTCACCACCTATTACTACATGGACATCAGGACACTTCTCACCACCTATTACTACATGGACATCAGGACATTTCTCACCTCCTATTACTACATGGACATCAGGACACTTCTCACTTCCTAATACTACATGGACATCAGGGCACTTCTCACTTCCTAATACTACATGGACATCAGGACACTTCTCACCACCTATTACTACATGGACATCAGGACATTTCTCACCTCCTATTACTACATGGACATCAGGACACTTCTCACTTCCTAATACTACATGGACATCAGGGCACTTCTCACTTCCTAATACTACATGGACATCAGGGCACTTCTCACCACCTATTACTACATGGACATCAGGACACTTCTCTCCACCTATTACTATATGGACATCAGGGCACTTCTCACTTCCTAATACTACATGGACATCAGGGCACTTCTCACTTCCTAATACTACATGGACATCAGGGCACTTCTCACCACCTATTACTACATGGACATCAGGACACTTCTCACCACCTATTACTACATGGACATCAAGACACTTCTCACCACCTATTACTACATGGACATCAGGACATTTCTCACCACCTATTACTACATGGACATCAGGACACTTCTCACCACCTATTACTACATGGACATCAGGACACTTCTCACCACCTATTACTACATGGACATCAGGACACTTCTCACCACCTATTACTACATGGACATCAGGACACTTCTCACCACCTATTACTACATGGACATCAGGACATTTCTCACCTCCTATTACTACATGGACATCAGGACACTTCTCACCACCTATTACTACATGGACATCAGGACATTTCTCACCTCCTATTACTACATGGACATCAGGACACTTCTCACTTCCTAATACTACATGGACATCAGGGCACTTCTCACTTCCTAATACTACATGGACATCAGGACACTTCTCACCACCTATTACTACATGGACATCAGGACATTTCTCACCTCCTATTACTACATGGACATCAGGACACTTCTCACCTCCTAATACTACATGGACATCAGGACATTTCTCACCTCCTAATACTACATGGACATCAGGACACTTCTCACCACCTATTACTACATGGACATCAGGACACTTCTCACCTCCTCCTAATACACAGATCTGAGGACACCTCTCTCCTTCTAATGTACAGACATCAAGACTCCTCTCACCCCCTCCTAATATACAGACATCCGGACAACTATCCCTAATACACAGACATCAGGACACCTATCCTTAATACACAGATGAGAATACATACCTCTTTTCTGCGCAGATAAACAAACTTCAGGACAAGTACTTCAACCCTCTTTCTAATACATAAATATGAGCATGCATACTGATCATGTCCTCCTAATACACAGGTATTGAGCCCCGACTCCCATAGGTAATGTAGGAAAACGAAATGAAGCAATCCTTGCTTGAGACGTCTGGAGCCGTATTGGTGCACTTGCGACAGAAACAACGGAGTACTGTCAATCAGACTTTGATGAAAGGGTTATACAAGAAAGCTTGTCCTGAAAAATTCTATGTTGGTGCAAATAAAAAAAGGATCTCGGACAGTACTCTATTGTTTCTGAAGCAATCTTTTCAATAATAAATTGAGTATAACTTTCATTCAGCAGATAGCACCCCTAGGACTTGTCCTTTAATTCTACAATCCCCATCTGTATACATAGATGACTTACCTGCATATTAGGGATAAAATATCCACAACTCCATAGGCTGCTTCCACTACAAGAGTTTATAGCCTGGAGCGCTGACAACCGTTTCACTTTATTTTCCCTGGACAGTATCAGGATGAGAAGTTATTTAGCCCCTGCCTGGCTCCGCCTTCTTTTAAAGGAACAATGACCTGCTGTATGAACTGAATGCATTGTTCCATACTCGACGGATCCTACATTATTGTTTCTGGTTTCCAGCGACAGATTGAAAAAAAGACGCACGTCCATAGAGTTTGCTACTGATTTTAAGAACTCATCCGTTTTACAGTAATATCCCTCTTATAAGAATGTTCTGTTTTTACTATCTGTTCCAACATTTTATTTGTAACCTATATATATTTATATATATGTATTTATATATATACACTATATTGGCAAAAGTATTGGGACGCCTGCCTTTACACGCATATGAACTTTAATGGCATCCCAGTCTTAAGCCACGTACACACGGTTAGACTTTTTGCCAACAAACTTCATTTAGAGCAAGTTTGCCAAAAAATCCGACCGTGTGTACGCTCCATCGGACAAACTTTTTTGGTTTTCATCGGACAAAAGTTCGGTCTGCAAACGGACAAACTTTTGGCCAACAAAAGTCAGATGGAGCAAAGTCTGACCGTGTGTACAGAAAACCATCGGACTTTTGTCCTATGGACTAAACAAATAATGTTAAAATCAACCAACAATAGCAGAAGTTGACCAAAGGGTGGCGGTAAAGAGCAGAAAAACCACGTGATGTTGGAAAAAGTTTTGGGAAAGTTTGCAGAAAAGTCCTGTGGTGTGTATGCTATGGGTGTGCCCGGCCAACTCCATTCGGACAAAAATCCACAGAAAAGTCCGATGGAAGTCCGACCGTGTGTACGAGGCTTTAGTCTGTAGGGTTCAATATTAAGTTGGCCCACCCTTTGCAGCTATAACAGCTTCAACTCTTCTGGGAAGGCCGTCCACAAGGTTTAGGAGTGTGTGTATGTGAATGTTTGACCATTATTCCAGAAGCGCATTTGTGAGGTCAGGCGCTGATGTTGGACGAGAAGGCCTGGCTCACAGTCTCCGCTCTAATTCATCCCAAAGGTGTTCTATCTGGTTGAGGTCAGGACTCTGTGCAGGCCAGTCAAGTTCCTCCAACCCAAACTCGCTCATCCATGTCTTTATGGACCTTGCTTTGTGCACTGGTGCGCAGTCATGTTGGAACAGGAAGGGGCCATCCCCAAACTCTTCCCACAAAGTTGGGAGCATGAAATTGTCCAAAATGTCTTGGTATGCTGATGTCTTAAGAGTTCCCTTCACTGGAACTAGGGGGCCAAGCCCAACCCCTAAGAAACAACCTCACACCATAATCCCCCCTCCACCAAATGATTTGGAGGGGTGGCCCAATACTTTTGGGAATATAGTGTGGATGAGTGAGTTTGGGGTGGAGGAACTTGACTGGCTTGAATTGACTGGCCTGCACAGTGTCCTGATCTCCACCCGATAGAACACCTTTGGGATGAATTAGAGCAGAGACTGTGAGCCAGGCCTTCTCGTCCAACATCAGCTTGTGGACAGCCCTCCCAGAAGAGTTGAAGCTGTTATAGCTGCAAAGGGTGGGCCAACTCAATATTGAACCCTACAGACTGGGATGCCATTAAAGTTCATGTGTGTGATACTTTTGGCAAAATAATGTGTGTGTGTGTGTGTATATATATATATATATATATATATATATATATATACACACACACACAGTATCTCACAAAAGTACACCCCTCACATTTTTGTAAATATTTTATAATATCTTTTCATGTGACAACACATCATGTGCAAGGAGGGGGCAGAGCAGGCACTGATAGTCTGCAGCTCTCTGAACCGAGTGATCGGTGATGTCACTTTTGCATCTAGAGCTACATTGTGGGAGGAAGGGTAGAAAGCCACATGCTCCCTTATACCTGGAATTATTGGGTAGAATGCTCTAGTAATAAACAGAGCTGAGGGAACTGAACCATAGTTACATAGTTAGTAAGGTTGAATAAAGACACCAGTCCAACCTGAGTGAGTGTGGGTACGCGTCTACAATTCTCCCTATCCCTGTACATAAGTGTCTCATTATATTATTATTTATTTAAGGTACCCATATAGCGCTCTCAACCTACGCAGTGCTCCAGACACACATCACACACCCACATCAGTCCCTACCCTCAAGGAAGAGGAAAAAAGCAGCGCCCTCCAAGCGTAGCAGTATCAGAAATTTATTAGAGCAATATAAAATACAGCGGCAAGAGACACACCCACAAACGAGCACAGCAAGAGGCCCATCCCTAAAGGCTGTCATCCGCTCGACCCGGGAGCCGCGAATCCCGACGCCACAAGCCGGAGTCCCACGCAGTGGCCAGCGGCGGCAAAAGGAACCCCACTCCCGCGGCCGCAGAGACGGGGAAGAATCCCCACCGGAACACATCGTCGTGCCCGGGGGTGGCGGTTCCACTGGCTGTGTTCCGGTGGGGATTCTTCCCCGTCTCTGCGGCCGCGGGAGTGGGGTTCCTTTTGCCGCCGCTGGCCACTGCGTGGGACTCCGGCTTGTGGCGCCGGGATTCGCGGCTCCCGGGTCGAGCGGATGACAGCCTTTAGGGATGGGCCTCTTGCTGTGCTCGTTTGTGGATGTGTCTCTTGCCGCTGTATTTTATATTGCTCTAATAAATTTCTGATACTGCTACGCTTGGAGGGCGCTGCTCTTTTCCTCTTCCTGTTTTATTTCAGATCACTTCTATCTGTAAGCTGGCAGCCTTCCTTGCGGATAGTCTTCAAGCTATTCCACACATGGACTAATAGACATGGACTTTTAACGTGTGTTTTTATACAGCTTATTTCAGTTTCATTCCCACTCCGTCCACCCCGTTTTATGTTTAGTTTTTCTTTTGTATTTCCTTATCCAGAGTGCGCTCAATTCATCTATTGCCTACCCTCAAGGAGCCCACAATCCAAGGCCCCCAACTCACACCCACATACTAGGGCCAATTTTGGACAGAATCCAATTAACCTACCAGCATGTCTTTGGAGTGTGGGAGGAAACCAGAGTACCCGGAGGAAACCCACGCAGGCACAGGGAGAACATGCAAACTCCAGGCAGGTAGTGTCGTGGTTGGGATTCAAACCAGCGACCCTTTTTACTGCTAGGTGAGAGTGCTACCCACTACACCACTATGCCACCCAACCATAGTTGAGTATATGCAGCAGTGGGGGGGGCCAGGGGATAGATTGGCCCACATCTGCAAACAAAAGGACTGGCAACTCGGTGACTCTCTGCAGAAAACAGCAGCCTATATTATTTTCTATAAAGGGGTGTGCAAACCAGCACACACCAGTGTTATTGCATTTCAGCCCTCAGTATTGTGAGATGAAACGCGTTAGTACTTTTGCATTCTGGTTCGCACACCCCTTTATAGAAGATAATAAAGATGGCTGTTTCCTGCGGAGTTACCGGCTCTTTTATTTACCTGTTTGCATCAGTTGCGGCATGTGGAGGCTGAGAGCCAGGCACAGGTGCAAGATAATTCCTCCAGACGAGAGTAGGGAGGGAGGAGCCCTGCCTTTGCTTTTCATTTGCCTATACATACATGCACTACCAACACATCTCCCACTCTACCACTCACATTACTATTGGACTGTCACTATGATAGGTTGCCTCATTGGGTAATAAGAAATTGTGGGGGAAAACATCTCCATCTTTACCAAGAATTGCCGGAACTTGGCCAGATCTCTACAGCCTGACCTTTGGGAGTCAAGTAGACAATGATAATTTCTGCAAGCATACCCACTAGCACCTTTATGTTTTTAATTACATACCTTGCACGGTAGCTTGATATCCAAAGTCTGCCGAAAGAAGGTTTTCTATTCAACCTTTTATTTCTCAGAATTTTCTCCAACAATGTTCTTGTGATGGCAACTTTCCTGAATCCCCCTGAGCTCCCACCTTCCTTGTATCCTTTACTGTCAGCTTCTTCCTCCTCTGTGACTAAGGCCACAGCTTGGTTCCTTCCTAACAGCTACTGGAACAAAATGCTGGCCCAGGAGTTTACTGTCCACAGACATGATGTCTCACAGAGAGCCTGTGCCAGAACACGTGGCCTGGAAGGATGTTGTCCTCAGCAGATGTTGATTGTGTTACGGAATGCACATACTCATTCAGTGTCCAAAGCTCAGTTTCAGTATTACTGTGTTGCATTCCTTCCTTTCTCTTTCTGATTCTTATTTAAGGTACCGTAGATATCGAGGTGTCTGTATTGTACTTCATATCTGTCTTCTTTAACTGTGTGCCTGTCACTTTAACCACTTAAGCCCCGGACCATTTGGCTGGCCAAAGACCAGAGCACTTTTTGCGATTCGGCACTGCGTCGCTTTAACTGACAATTGCGCAGTCGCGCGACGTGGCTCCCAAACAAAATTGACGTCCTTTTTTTCCCACAAATAGAGCTTTCTTTTGGTGGTATTTGATCATTATTTTTTGCGCTATAAACAAAAATAGAGCGAAAATTTGAAAAAAATGCAATATTCTTTACTTTTTGCTATAATAAATATCCCCAAAAAATCTATAAAAATTTTTTTTTTTCCTCAGTTTAGGCCGATACGTATTCTTCTACATATTTTTGGTAAAAAGAAATCACAATAAGCGTACATTGATTGGTTTGTGCAAAAGTTATAGCGTCTACAACAATGTTTCTCACCTCCAGTCCTCAAGGCGCCCCAACAGGTCATGTTTTCTGGATTTCCCTCAGAGGAAACGGCTGTGGTAATTACTAAGGCAGTGAAACTGATTACATCACCTGTGCAAAATAGTGGAAAGCCTGAAAACATGACCTGTTGGGGTGCCTTGAGGACTGGAGTTGAGAAACACTGGTCTACAAAATAGGGGATACATTTATGACATTTTTATTGTTATTTTTTTTACTAGTAATGGCAGCGATCTGCGATTTTTATTGTGACTGCAATATTGCGGCGGACACTTCGGACACTTTTGACACTATTTTGGGACCATTCACATTTATACAGCGATCAGAGTTACAAAAATGCACTGATTACTGTATAAATGTGACTGGCAGGGAAGTGGTTAACACTAGGGGGCGAGGAAGGGGTTAACTGTGCATCCTAGGGAGTGATTCTAACTGTAGGTGGAGGGGACTCACAAGGGGAGGAGACCGATCGGTGTTCCTATATCCTGGGAACACACATCGGTCTCCTCTCCTCTGACAGGACGTGGATCTGTGTGTTTACGTGTCATCTGCAAATCACGGGTGCCCGGCGGACATCGGACGTCTACAAAATAGGGGATAGTTTTCTGGCATTTTTATTATTAATTTTTGTTCTACTTGTTATGGCGAGGATCTGCGATTTTGTATTGTGACTGCAACATTATGGTGGACACATCGGACACTTTTGGCGCTATTTTGGGACCATTCACATTTATACAGCGATCAGTGCTATAAATATGCACTGATTATTGTAAAAATGTGACTGCCAGTGAAGGGGTTAACCACTAGGGGGCTAGGAAGGGGTTAAGCGTGTCCTAGGGAGTGTGGGGCGTGGCTATGAGTGACACGTCACTGATCGCTGCTCCTGATGAGAGGGATCAGATGATCAGTGACAGTGTCACTAGGCAGAACAGGGAGATGTTTACACTTGTCTCTCCCCATTCTGCAGCTCTGTGACCCGATCGCGGGGCACGTGCCCGCACCCGCACGGCGGGAATTTCAAAGTGACGTAAATATACGTTAATCTGCCCAGCCGTGCCATTCTGCCGATGTATATGTACAGGAGCCAGTGGTTAACCGGTTAAATGTCCAGCGTAGTCGTTATTATATTATACTATACTAATTCTTTACAATAAAACAAAATTGATATATATACTGTATATATACAGTGGGTATTGAAAGGAATCAACCCCTTTAAAATAATCACATTTTGTTGCTTTGCAGCCTGAAATGAAGAAAGACACAATTTTGTTTTAGCCAGCTGTATTTATTAGTGCAACGTATAGCATCAAAGTGAAGGATATAACACCAACATGTCAGAAAAAATAAAAAAATAATTCAAAAACAGAATCACTGAGTTAGAAAAAGGATCACCCCCCTTATGTCAGTATTTTGTTGGACCACCTTTTGCTTTAATTACAGCCTTTAGTCTGTTGGGATATGTCTCTACTTTGCACATCTAGACTCTGCAATATTTACCCACTCTTCTTTGCAGAACTGCTCAAGTTCAGGTAAATTTGGTGGTGACTATTCGTGGACTGCAGTCTTCAAAGTCATTCCACAGAATTTCAATGGGGTTTAAGTTTGGGCTCTGACTGGGCCATGCAAGGACATTCACCTTTTTCTCCTTCAACCGCTGGGTGGTCATTTTTGCTGTGTGCTTTGGGTCACTGTCATGTTGGAAGGTAAAACCTTCTTCCCATTGACAATTTTCTGGCAGAGGGCAGCAGATATTCCTCACGAATTTGATGTGATTTTGTCCCATCCATTTTTCCTTCTATCCTGACAAATGCTCCAGTCCCTGCTGCAGAGAAACACCCCATAACAGGATATTACCACCTCCATGCTTTACTGTAGGAATGGTGTTATTTGGATGGTGAACTGTATTGGATTTCCGCCAGACATATCGTTTGGTTTTCAGGCCAAATAATTCAATTTTAGACGAGATGAGCCTTCACTGTGTACAGTAATAAAGTGCAGAGTACCTCTGAAAAGCGACATTTCCAGTTTCGATACACACTGTAACTTGTATATTCTATCAGGAGGGATGCTCTGAGCCTGCCCCCTCTCCACCAGTCCAGTATTCCTCTGTTACCTCACTCCCAGTAACATAAATGGGGTCCCACCGAGCACTTAGCGCTGACCTCATGCATGCTCATTGTTAACTCCTTAGCTCCCTGTTCATTGTGGCCAGGTCATGGATCTCTGTACCGCTAGTCTGCTCCCAGGTGCTATGGGAGATAGACCGCTAGAGAGGGTGCCAGAACATCGAGCCCCTTGCTACCGGAGGACCTGTCACCTTACCAGGTACCACACCTAATGACTGGTTGCTTGTAGCTTGCTCCTTCATTTGGTTACCCATAGCAACTACACTCCTTCTTCCTTGTCTTGACGAGTTAATCTTTTGTAGTGATGTTAACTCCATACCCCATAGTGTGTTACAGATCCAGGTTCTTTGGAATACACCAGATCCAACATGAACCCTTTGAATCACTTCAGACCAGGCTTAGCACGGTTATTGTAACTTTACTAACCATGATGTGGCATACAGATCAATATGAATGTAGCGGCCTCAATCCGTCTCCTTTGTCTAGGGGTATGTCACCCGACAGGGTGAGATGCGCTACGGCCCATGTCCTCCCCATGGCTGTGGATGAGGTGAAGGCCAGTATCAGTATCTTCCTCGGGCCAATGTGTTTTGGTTATGAAACTCAGTCCTGCTATGCTGGTACCCTCCTTTGCTCCCATTAACCAGAGTCCACACACCGAACACAGTCTTGTTTTATTGTAAGCTCCACAATAAACAGTACTTCTGTAGCCAACTGGTTGGAACATTTTCTTAACAGCCTGATACGGTGGGATGAGCAGGTCGAGGCACTATCCTAATTTCAGTCTAAACCACTGTGGTTTCACCAGTGGTTATCGTAGCCTTGATTAGCACAGAACATGGAACTTATGAGTCTCTACCAGCAACTCAAGAGAACGTATTTAAGAGTACCTTCGCTGCGCTGTGGCCCCTATCAGGGGAAGATGTCCCTCTGAGGGAGTTACCGAAGGCCCAACCGTCACCGGGTTGATGCTGCTCCGGAATCTCCGGACGGGTGACCTCCCCAGCCTCCTCACCTCAGATGCGGGTCCCGTCCACCTCGGGGACCCTTGGATCACTTCACCCTTGCGGGACCCAGTCGAAGTTACTGGGCCCCAGGCCTACGATCTAGTACCTCACCCCAGGCTGAAGGTGCCTGGGATGGACTCCAACTCCATTCCGGCCAGGCCTAGGGCGCCTGGGCCAGAACTCCGAACTGCCCGCACCCAGGCCTAAGGTGCCTGGGTGCGTGAAGAGAAGATCCTCGAAGACCTCGTGGTAAGGGCGTCTCCCCCTTTTATCCCCTCCCTTCGACACCACGGCCGGTTCCCCGCCCTTGCCGTACCGTCTCCGGAAAGGGACAAAAAGGGTAGCACTGTGGTAGTGATTCTACCTTGAGCCTGCGGGTACACCGCCACCCACAGGCCAAGGAGAATAATACACCACCCAATCCTCCACGAACACAAAGGGGTCCAAAACCTCTCACAATTACACACCTGGGTCATACTACCACCCAGGTGTACCCCAACTAAATTTAAAGACCCCGCTACATGAACAACGTCTTTTCCCTAATCATAACTAGAATAATGTAGTGGCCCAGGCATACCTCCGTGAGGCGAGAGTCCATATAGGCAAGGTCCATGACTTGGATGCTGTCCATGACTCGTGGTATCTTCAGCACCACACGTGCGCTCACAGGTGCGTCTCCATTGCGTTCTGTTCTCCAGCCACCAGTCAGTCCCGCTCTCTCTTATATAACAGGTAAGCCTGCCAAAACCAAAAGCCCGGGAACTGAGCCGAAAATGTTTAACCCCTTCCTCAGCCTGGGCTTACACTCGCCCTCCCTTTTTCTCATGTTGTCCCAGCTGCGACTAACTAAAACCCCAAATAACAGCACATCACATAATGAATTACGCATAAACAATGAATAGTTAAACATACTGAACAAGAATGTAAAAACTTCACTGGCGGTAAAACTAACGGTATAAATTTTAAAACATTAAAACAATTCTGTAAGTTTTAGACATAAACCGGCCGGGTGGGTCTTCGATACACCTGATAATCGGCATAGTCCGGCTTAACCAGTTCCACTCTGTTCATGAAAATATGCCTACCAAGGTTCCATTCCTTGTAGATTTGATGAAACCGGGCCTCAGTTAATTCATTCTGATTCTGGAATTCTCAGAGGTGCCGCGGAACACGGAACTTCTCCCAGACAGCTCTGCTATATTTTCCTGGCCTCTCCTCCTCGAGCTGTCTGAACAGTACCTCCGGCGAATAGGGGAATATAAACCTGTACTTGTCAAAAACATAATCATCAAAGTATCTTTGCATCCGAGACAATCGAGTCAGCTTCTGGCCTAGGGAAACCTTCCCTCTTGGGGGATATGAATCCTCGGAACGGTGTGGTCACTGTGAGGGCCAGTCTTTTTTTGGAGGTGGACGCAGAAGACACTGGAGTCGCTGCTTCCTCAGGAACCCAAGGTAAAGGTATGACAGCCTCTGGAGAGGTGGAACGTTGCTTCCCACTACTGTCAAACTCCAGTACGCTCCAGGAAATCTTCACCAACTTTTCCGGACAGGAAGGAGAAGGCTGGGGAGACCTTGGGACCCTAGACGAGGTAGTAGCAGAAGGTGTTTCTGGAATAAACGACAAAGGCACCAGTTGGTCAGTATCCAGCATAACCATAGTGTTAGTAACATCTGGGATGGGTATGGTGGGAATTGCTGCCACTGTAGGTGCCAACAGCGCAGCAGCAGCAGAGGATGATCAGAGCCTTGCAGAGAGGAGGTGGGCTGAGCTGAGAATGGGTGGTTCTCCTGTCGAAGGTGCTGAGGTCAGCTGCTCGACCCCAGGTGCCATGGGAGGGGTCAAGCCAGTTGCTTCCTGAGTGATGGTGGAGGAGAGTGGAGCAAGTGAGCTTGCAACCTTGGCAGCAGTGTAAGGGCAGGAAGGAACTGTAGATGTCAGCACTCCATCGGAGCTAAGGTGGGAAGGTCCCTCTTTCTCTTCCATGCAACAATACAGCAGTGGCTGGTGCAAGTAGCCCAATGGGTGTATTCCATGCAGCGACTGCGGTACAATGGGCAAACAACTCTTAACTCATCTCTCCCTTACATATGGTAGTGGGCAAGTCCTGCTAAAGGCCGATACAAGAGGTCGGTGTCCAGCACAGGGATCAGCTTCTCCCAAGGATACATGGTAACGTTGAGATGTGGCAAACCATGTGGAGATCTGAGAGCTTCTGGGTTTTGGATGTTAAATACGCCCCTTATCAGGATTCCAGACAGTCAGGGAACAGCGTCTGACTCAGGAGCCAATCCGAAGCACATCATGGTAGTCACGTTCCAAGTCTCTGGGCAAGTTCTAGAAACAAACTAAACAGCCATGGTCTCTTTAGAGGTGTTCTTCAGTTGTGTGTGGTGCCGTAGGGTTGCCACCTCATCCCTTTAGACCCAAACACATATGAATTACACAGGTTCTGAGGCTAATTTAATGCAGATAAGGCACCAAGTGAGTTTAATTACCACCTTAATCAGCCACAGAACCTGTGTAATTGATATGTGTTCGGGTTTAAAGGGATGAGGTGGCAACCCTATGTGGTGGGCGTATACTGCAGACTATGCCAAGTTTGTTGGCAGGGTCATCTGCACCGTGCATATGGGGTAACTCTCTTGCAGACCAGGAGGAAACTGCGGTCATGTGAACAATGTGGTCCGGCCAGCAGCTACAAAATAGCGAACTACACATATATTACAACCTGCCTACATGTAGACTGTTAATCTGCAAAGACCTTGCTAGGCTCTGGTAACCTTTCTGAACCCCTGGAACAGACAGGGACAAGAAAACCCTGTTAGTGGTTAAGTGTTAAGCCCTGTACACACGATCAGTTTGACTGATGAAAACCGTCTGATGGATTGTTTTCATCAGACAAACCGATCGTGTATGGGACCCATCAGTCTTTTTTCCATCGGTTTTAAAAAATAGAACATGTTTTAAAATTATCTGATGGATAAAAAACCGATGGCAATTTCCGATCGTCTGTGGGGAAATCCATCAGATAAAAAACCCAAGCATGCTCAGAATCAAGTCGACACATGCTCAGTAGCATTGAATTTCATTTTTCTCAGCTCATCGGAGTGTTTTACGTCACCACGTTTGGAACGGTCGGTTTTTTGACTGATGGTGTGTGGGCAAGACTGATGGAAAACAGTTTCATCAGATTTCTGATGGACAAATCCATCAGACGAAAATCCATAGGATATCTGATCGTGTGTACAGGGCTTTACTGGTGGTGAACCGTAATTTTGTTTTTGTATACCAGAAGCTATAGACGGTTTTATGTTGCTTATCCTGCCGAGAATCTATTTTCTTTTGCCTGGGTTTTGAAAACAAAGTCAGTTTTGCTTATACAAAGTGGGCTGGCTGGTGATCCTAGGCTCCTTTATATTACAATATATATTAGGGTTGCAATGATACCGTTATCGGTGCCGATACTAAGCATTTGCATGAGTACTTGTACTCATACAAATGCTCCAATACTAAAACCAATACTTTTTTGTGTGGTGCAATTTGAGCCCATACAAAATGAATGGGCTCAAATCACACTGCAAAGAATCGCATGTGATTTGAACGGGAATGCAATTGGAGCCTATACAAAATGAATGGGCTCAAATTGCACTGCAAAGAATTGCATGTGGTTTGAACAGGAATGCAATGCAATTCCTGTCCGAATCGCATACAGTTTCCGTAGTGACTTGTCGTAGTGACTTCAGGAGTGATGCTGGAAACTGCATGTGATTTGGACAGGAATCGCAGCACATTTTTGTTCAAAGCACATGTGATTCTTTGCAGTGCAATTTGAGCCCATTCATTTTGTATAGCCTCGAATTGCACCACATTGCATGCAAAAAATAGTTATTGTTAATTGGTATTGGCGAGGATTTGGTAAAAAGTATCTGTACTTCTACTTGTTCTTAAAAATCTGGTATCTGTGCATTTAATATACTGTACTTACTGGACTGGCATGCTGGCTAAAAAAATACACACTCATATAAATTCTGGGGCCTGTGCAGTTCTTGGCTGTGTTCACAAATGTCTTATATAAATCTGCCCCTGCAGCAGCCTCTCTGTAGGAAGCTAGAAATGTTGTGCCATGTTTGATGTGCCCCTGGAGGAAGTATATTATGTTACAGTTTTTAGGAACGATCGTAGGTAAGAAATGCTTGTGTGGATTTACTTGTTCCTGTTCCTGTCCTCAAAGTGTGCTAAAAAGGTGTACATAGGTTGCTAAGCTGAGAATCCTTCCATTTTTTTATATGGCCTTTGGGTACTGTTTATATTATGCCTATAGTTTTGCCTTCTTTTGTGTTCCTTTATTCTTTGAGTTGAGCAACATAAAGCAATTGGATGTTTTCAGCTCATAATAGTGCTGGGATAGTAACACAATGATGAGCCCCCTGCCCAGGCCTCCAGTGTATATTCCTAGTAAAACCTGCTAGATATAAACACCATTTCCATTAGTGCAGCCTGACGTCCGTAGCACTGCCTAGTTCTCCAATGTGGAATGAGTAACAATCTGGGAAGTTACAACGTATGTATGAATAAGAAATATAACAACCTATGTGGTTTCCCTGTCATATACTAAAACATTCTGGTCTTAGCCCCGGTTCACACTGCTGCGATTTCTAAACCAATATACTGGCGCAAATTCATTGCGGCTTGCATACAACTTCTTTAACCACTTGCCTACTGGGCACTTAAACCCCCTTCCTGCCCAGGCCAATTTTCAGCTTTCACCGCTGTCACAATTTGAATGACAATTGCGCGGTCGTGCAACACTGTACCCATATGAAAGTTTTATCATTTTTTTTCACACAAATAGTTTTCTTTGGGTGGTATTTATTCACTACTGGGGTTTTTGTTTTTTGGCAAACAAACAAAAAACTACCAAGAATTTTTAAAAAACAAACTACTTTACATTGTAGCAAAGTGTAATTTCTTCAGTGTTGTCACATTACTTACTACTGAATGACTCCTGCACTTTTCAAACCATCCTTACTTTTTAACTACTTGACATCCGCGCTATAGCCGAATGACGGCTACAGCGCGGATCTGAATTTCCGGGAGGCTGTCAATAGAAGTCCTCCCCTTTTCTCGCTCCCCGCGCGCGCCCTGCACCCTGCAAGGCGCTGCGGTGCCCGCTGTGATCACCGAGTCACTGAGACTCGGGTGATCACAGATCCGAGTAAGGGGCCGATCCCGACCCTTACCATGTGATCAGCTGTTAGCCAATGACAGCTGATCACGTGATGTAAACAAAAGCTCGGTAATCATTTTTTTTCTCTTACGCTAACAGCGCGAGGAGAAAAAAAAAGCTGATCACCGGCTTATGTGTGTAGCACACAGACCCTTTTTCCTGCTTACCTTCACTTGCAGGGTAAAGCACACCGTGCCACATGCCCGTATCCTCCTGGTATAAGAGGTTGAGCGGTGTTCATAATATTTTTGGGTCCTGCAGTGAGTTACCTCCCTCCATTGGTTCTCGTCCCTAGAGTATAGGGAAAAGTCTATTCTTTCTCCCTAAAGAAGGCCAATGTCCAGACTGTGTTTAAACTCCAACAGACAAGTTTATTTTTCTTGCTTGGAACAGATTGGGAAAAAGGTTGAAGACAGAGATAGGGTTGGATAGGGAAATAGGTTCAGGCACGTGGCACCCCATTACCCTATTCTCCACTCAAGCCTGAGTGGGTAGTGCTCACCCGGATAGATCCCTCTCACAGTTCTAGCAGCTGGAGTGGAGCACGAACAGTTACTTCAGATTTAGTCCCCTTCAAAGACAAGTTCAGGAGATCCTTTGCCATAGAATCCTTTTGTTCCTGAATCTAGAACTCTTTAACGCCTACAACCTTTAAAGACCATAGGTGCCAATGGGGCACATCACAGGCGCCACTGTGCAACTCACGGAATCCTACCCTCTGATAGGTAACCAGGCCTCTCCAGAGACAGTGACTTCCTTCACCGATCCTCCAGAGAGGTCCTCCCCTGGTTTCCTCTCTTTCAGAGCGGGCCACCCTCCCTCGGGTTCCCTGGGACTCCAATGATTTAGCTGTAGACCCAGTTGAAGGTACTGGGCCTACCTGGAAACACTACAGCCTCGGGCTGAAGGTGCCCGAGACTTCTCGACCAATTCACGCACACCCCAACGGGTGCGACTCTCGCCACCAGGGGTCCCACCTTGGAATCCCCCGGCCAATCTCCCCAGATCATGGCGTCTGCCCCTTGTGTACCCTCTCCCAGCATGCACAGCAGGTAAACCACGCCCACTGTATGGCTGCCGAGAGAGGACACCCAATCACGCTATAATGCCACCTGTGGTTCAACCCGAGACCTGAGCGACAGCGCCACCCGCAGGTCAAGGGGAACTATACACCCAGGCAACACCACAGCAGAGCAGAGTCCAATCTATAGAATCAGAAAAACTTGAGCCAAACTATTGCTCAGGCTGCCCTTAAATTTAAGGCATAGTGACCCCAATTGTGGGGGTCCGCTACATGTGCAATAGATATCGGTCCCGAAAAGGAAGAAGGCACATCTGCCTCATCTGTGCCCACAATTACCGCCTGCCAGTGCCACCTGCCAGTGCCCACCAGTGCCACCTATCAATGCCCACCAGTGGTGCCAATCAGTGCATCATCAGTGCCACCTAGCAGTGCTGCCTATCAGTGTAACCTACCGGTGCTGATCAGTGCCCATCATTGCCACCCATCAGTGCCCATCACTGCCACCTATCAGTGCCCATCACTGCCACCTATCAGTGCCACCTATTAGTGCCACTTCTCAGTGCCCACCAGTGCCACCTATCAATGCCCATCAGTGTCACCTCTCAGTGCCTACCAGTGCCGCCTATCAGTGCCCACCCTTGCCGCCTTATCGGTGCCCATCAATGCAGCCCATCAGTGCCCATCAGTGCTGCCCATCGGTGCCCATCAGTGCAGCCTCATCAGTGTACATCAACGAAGGAGAAAAATTACCTGTTTGCAAAATTTTATAATAAAATATAAAAATAATATATATTTTTTTTAAAAATCTGTCTTTTTAAATTTTTTTAACAAAAATGAAAAACCGCAGAGTTGATCAAATACCATCAAAAGAAAGCTCTATTTGTGGAGAAAAAAATATACAAATTTCATTTGGGTACAGCGTTGTATGACCGCGCAATTGTCATTCAGCTCTAAAAGCTGAAAATTGGTCTGGGCAGGAGGGGGATTTAAGTGCCCAGTAAGCAAGTGGTTAAATGAGCTTGACTAGGTCTCCAGCGTCTACACGCTGGTGATCTTTGATCTCTTCCATCTCCAGATTTCCAGGGTTGCTTAGCCCCGACATACACTGATTATGAGTCACTGATCCATCTTTATCTTTTACAAGCATTTCTGAGAAATCAAGACTCAAAAAGACATCCATGTAAGAAATGATTTATCAGGAAAATGAAACTGAGATGTAATTTCACAACATTTTTCTAAGTTTATCTTCTTCATTGATCCGAAGTGACAGCTGTACCTGTCTCTTATATGGGAATCTGACTTTACATATTACCTTGGAGCCTGCAGATCAATGTAATGTGCCAGGCAGAGAGCGGTACATTACCACCTACTGAGGTAGATCACTAATCACTGGTGTAAACGGGTAATACTAGTCACACCTCATTTCACATAAACATTTCATATAAGTTTAACATCCTAATATCATTTAAAAGTTGCTTTCCATCTTTTTAATCTGCAGCTTTTATTTACAAATACCTGGTCCTCCTACCATGATGGTTCAGATCCTCCATGTGTGGTGTGCCAGCTATCTCCCAGTTGTGATCTACACTCATCGCCCACTTTATTAGATACACCTTGCTAGTACCAGGTTGGACCCCCTTTCCTCAGAGATTTTGGTCCAAATTGACATACATCTCGCAGTTGCTGCTGATTTGTCAGCTGCAAATCTATGATGCCAATCTCCTGTTCCAACACATCCCAAAGGAGCTCTATTGGATTGAGATCTGGTGGCTGCGGAGTACAGTAAACTCATTGGCATGTTCAAAAAAACAGTGGTGAGATGATTTGAGCTGGAAGGAGCCATCAGAAGATGGGTACACTGTAGTCATAAAGGGATGGACATGGTCAGCAACAATACTCAGGTAGGCCGTGGTGTTTACCCACTTCCCTATTGCGCATCGTGATATGACGGTGGCAGGAACACTTTGTCCCTCCGGGTCGCCGTCATATGACGTCTTTTTCTTCCCGTGCCTCTAGGGGGTACGTGCCCGCCGCATCACTCGGCACCCGATGTCCGCCGGGCACCCGTAATTGCCAGTGACCATAGGTGTGCGCACAGGGTGTGCCAGGTGTGCCTGGACACACCCTAATGACCATGTGCTGGGCAGATTTCCCTTGCTACTTGGCTGCAGAGAAAGGGACTGGGGAATCTCTGTCCTCACTCTTTTTTTTTTCGCTGTCTCAAAAGTGAGACATCAGGGGTCTGTTTAGACCCCTGATATTTCACCTAGGCCCCCATGGGGCTTCTAAAAAAACAATAAAATAAATAAAATAATATTGTAAAAAAAAAAAATTGTAAAAATAAAAAAAATTGTAATAATAAAAAAATATAAAAAATAAACTGACACCAGTCTCTGCCCTTTTGACATCGTCCACTGCTCTACCGACACTGTTCATTGCCCTATTGCTTTGGGGTGCACACCCTAATGCAATAGGCTGCGCACACCTATGCCGGTGACACAGCCAAGGACGTGGATCTCTCAGAGGAGAGGAGACCGATGTGTGTTCCCAGTATATAGGAACACCAATCGGTCTCCTCCCCTTGTGAGTCCCCTCCCCCTACAGTAAGAATCACTCCCTAGGATACACAGTTAACCCCTTCCTCGCCCCCTAGTGTTAACCCCTTCCCTGCCAGTCACATTTATACAGTAATCAGTGCATTTTTGTAGCTCTGATCGCTGTATAAATGTGAATGGTTCCAAAATAGTGTCAAAAGTGTCCGAAGTGTCCGCTACAATATCGCAGTCACAATAAAAATCGCAGATCGGCGCCATTACTAGTAAAAAAAAAAAAAAAAAAAAAAACAACAATAAAAATGTCATAAATGTATCCCCTATTTTGTAGACGCTATAACTTTTGCACAAACCAATCTATATACGCTTACTGCGATTTTTTTTTTACCAAAAATATGTAGAAGAATACATATCGGCCTAAACTGAGGAAAAAAATGTGTGTTTTTTTTTATGCCATATTTTTTATAGCAAAAAGTAAAAAATATTGTGTTTTTTCTCAAAATTGTCGCCCTTTTTTTTTTTTTTTTTTCGCAAAAAATAAAAACCGCAGAGGTGATCAAATACCACCAAAAGAAAGCTCTATTTGTGGGGGAAAAAATTATCAAAATTTCATATGGGTACAGTGTTGCATGACCGCGCAATTGTCATTCAAAGTGTAACAGTGCTGAAAGCTAAAAATTGGTCTGGGCAGAAAGGGGGTGAAAATGCCCGGTATTGAAGTGGTTAAACAATGCTCTATACTACATGACTGAGGTGATCGTTTGGAGGATAGAACACACTTCTTAAGTTGGTTTCTTAATCTATTCCTGTGATTTTTCTTTGTTTTACTTTTTTGGTATATGCTATGCTGATGATTATATTTACTGTGCAGAATGTACACCTTGGTATACGACGCTGACGCTGAAAACTGGTACAATTTTGGTGATGTAAACTTAAAATTATAAATTACTATATAATCTACTTTTTGAAATTTTGCACAATAAAAATGCATTTTCTGATTAAAAAGAATGCTCAATTGGTACTAAGGGGCCCAAAGTGTGCCAAGAAAATATCCCCCACACCATTACACCACCACCAGCCTGAACCGTTGATACAAGGCAGGATGGATCGATGCTTTCATGTTGTTTACACCAAATTCTGACCCTACAATCTGAATGTCACAGCTGAAACCGAGACTCATCAGACCGGGCAACATTTTTCCAATCTTCTGTTGTCCAATTTTGGTGATCCTGTGTGAATTGTAGCCTCAGTTTCCTGTTCTTAGCTGACAGGAGTGGCACCCGGTGTGGTCTTCTGCTGCTGTAGCCCATCTGCTTCAAGGTTCGATGTGTTGTGAATTCAGAGATAGTATTCTGCATACCTTGGTTGTAACGAGTGGTAATTTGAGTTACTGTTGCCTTTCTATCATCTTGAATCAGTCTGCCCATTCTCCTCTGACTCCTTTCTGCCACACAACTGGATATTTTCTCCTTTTCAGACCATTCTCTGTAAACCCTAGAGATCATTGTGTGGGAAAATCCCAGTAAATCAGCAGTTTTTTAAAATACTCAGACCAGCCCGTCTGGCATCAACAACCATGTCACGTCACGTAAATCCCATTTCTTCCCCATTCTGATGCTCGGTTTGAACTTCAGCAAGTTGTCTTCACCACATCTAGATACCTAAATGCTTTGAGGTGCTGCCATGCGATTGGTTGATTAGCAATTTACCAAACAATTGAACAAGTGTACCTAATAAAGTGGCCAGTGAGTGCATAATCTTATTACCGTATATACTCGAGTATAAGCTGACCCGAATATAAGCCGAGGCACCTAATTTTACCACAAAAAACTGGGAAAGCGTATTGACTCGAGTATAAGCCTAGGGTGTCCATCTTCATGCCTCACTGTGCCTCACTATGTCCATGCCTCACTTTGCCTCACTGTGCCCATGCCTCACTGTGCCCATGCCACACTGTGCCTCACTGTGTCCATGACTAGACTGACGTTTAACATGGGAGTCTATGGAAGGGTCGCCCGGGTTTGAAAAATCGGTGCTCCCGGGCCGTAGGTCCCCCAGACAAAAAACTTTGCACACTTATAGAGGAGAAATGGGGCTCAAGTTTCGAGTCAAGGGGACCTACGACTGGCCAGTACTGGGTCCCCAAAGTCATCAGAGAAACTACTGTTTAACATGGGAGTCTATGGAAGGGATGCCCGGTTTTGAAAAATCGGTGCTCCCCGGCCGTAGGTCTCCCGGACAACAAACTTTGCACACTTATAGAGGAAGAGTGGGGCTACGTGTGTGCCAAGTTACAGGTACCGGGTCCCCAAAGTCCTGGAGATCAGGCGCAAAAATGTGACTCAAGTATAAGCTGAGGGCGGCATTTTCAGCACAAAAAAATGTGCTGAAAAACTCGGCTTATACTCGAGTATATACGGTAAGTGCCATGAACTTGAGTCCTAGCGACTTAATATATGAGAGATATATGACCGTGTCACGATCGCCGGCAAACATTGCAGTGCGCGGTGGGCGCGAGCGCGGGCCGTCGGCGACTCGCGCACGCCTGCTAGACAGCAAATTCAAAGGGACGTACAGGTATGCCCATTTGCCTGCCCCTGTCATTCTACGTAGATCCGCGTGTGGCGGTCGGCAACTGGTTAAATGATAGAGACAGAATACCAATCAAAAATCCAGAAAATAAAATAAGTATTTGATCCCCTACCAACCAACAATAATTTTGGCTCCCACAGACTGGCTACAGTATGTGCTCATGTGGTGCACAGATTAGTCCTCTCAATTTAAGAAGGTGCTCCTAACGACAACTCGTTATGTGTAGAAAAGACACCTGTCCACAGAATCTCTTCCTTCTATTCAAGGCTCAACGAGGGTCCCAGCTTGGCTTAGCTGTGGGACCTGAAGAGTAATGCCGTGTACACACGACCGGTTTTCACGTCGAGAAAACTGTCATTTTTTTATATTGGTCGTGAAAACCGGCGTGTGTATGGTCCCTAGCAGTTTTCTGCAAAAAAATAAAAACCAGCTTTCTTTTTTCTCGTCGTGTTTCCCGTCAGTCTTTTTCTCGTAGCGAAAAACGGTCGTGTGTATGCTTTTCCGAGGGGAAAAAAACGCGCATGCTCAGAATCAAGTATGAGACGGGAGCGCTCGTTCTGGAAAAACTAGCATTCAGAATGGAGATAGCACATTGGTCACGCTGTAACGGACTGAAAAGCACGAGGCTGAAAAGCGAGAATCGTCTTTCACCAAACTTTTACTAACAGGAGGATCAGCAAAAGCAGCCCAAAGGGTGGCGCCATTTGAAAGGTCCCGTCGTACGTGTTGTCGTACGTGTTGTACGTCACCGCGCTTTGGTCGGACGTTTTTTTGCATGAACGTGTGTATGCAAGTCAGGCTGGAGAGGAATCACGTCGGGAAAAACGACGGCTTTTTGCACGTAAGAAAAAACTATGGTGTGTACAAGGCAAGAGAGTCGTCAGGAATATAAGGGGTCAGGAGGGAGCTCACAGGAGGAAAGCTGGAATGGAAGCTCTGGGAGTCCAGGAGGTTGAGTGAGTCTGCATCTCCCTCACAAGGGAAGAGCCATCTGTATATCAGAAGGAGGCAACTGATGATCCTATGGCTGAATGAGAACAAAACCCCAGTGCTGCAGAAGTGACTATTTAATGCTTTAGGGCCCGTACACACGCTTTGATATTCGGACGTCAATTGTGTTACGACAACCGATCGTCCGCAAATCTTAACCGTTAGTATGGTGTTTTCGACAGCCAATTTCACTTTTTCGTCAGACAAAAGCTGGATGTGCAGACTATAACATTTTTGTCGGATGTGAACTCAACATCTGATTTTCGTTTCATTGGTATGGTTTTCGTCCGAAAAAAATCATAAGAGCAAGACTACGCATGCTCAGAAAAGAAAGAATACATACAAAACTATTCAAGACATTACGTCAGTTCTGATGTTGTATTCTGTCAAACGAAAATTCTCGTATTGTGAGTAACCTCTTCACTTTCAACATTAGACTAGCATGCCACAAAAATCGGACGTTCTGTCGTCCAAAAATCAAAGAGTGTACGAGGCTTTAGTCTTGAGAAGAAGACAAAATCACAGGCAGCTGGGACATTCTTTGGGATTTGTTACTAGAGAAAGGTCCAATCTGAAGTGTGCCAGTACAGCCAAGTGGCAGAGCAAGCCTTTTTGTGCTATTTTTGTAAAGAAGTGAAAAAGTGCAGCCAGAAAGTTTAGTCCTCAACCTCTTCAAGTTCATTTCAAACTGGAACAGAGGGAAAAGGAATATTGCGGTGCCAAAATAACTCAGTACGAATTATTATTTAAAAAAAAAAAAAAAAATTATTACATAGAAATTTCACAGTCTTCCAAATATTAAAATGCATTAATGTTGAAAGGAGTGTAGCGGGTATGTACTTTCCCGGGTGTAAATTTAAATTTGGAAGTGACACCAGTGATGTGTGATTCACTGCGGCCCATTGGGTGGCGCTGTCGCCCTGGGCTGGGGTTGAATCATTGCTGTGTGCTGTCCTCCTTTTTGTCCTCCCTCGGCAGTGGTATGGTGGGGCGGGGAACCCGCCGTGCTTGCTGGGAGAGGGTATAAAGGGGGCCGGCCATCTTGGTCACGGGGTCGAAGTCCCAGGCACCTTCAGCTTGCGGACGGTGGGTCGTGTCGCTCCTCTGGGTGGCCTAGGCCCAGAGGACAGTGGAGGTCGAGTTCCATCCCAGGCACCTTTAGCCTGGGGTGAGGTACTTAGATGGAGGTCCGGAGCTCAGTGCCCAACACTGGGTTCCGCGAGGGAAGGAGATCCTAGGGTACCCAGGGATTGGGCACCCGAATCCGGAAGGCGCAATGGACCGGGGGGAGCTTCTCATTTGAAGACCCGGTGCAGCATATTGCCGGTGACAAGTGAGTCTCTTGTCGGAGACCGCCTGGATGGGAATCTACCCTCGTGCGGAGACCAGGACACACTTCTAGGAAGGGAAGTGGCAGCTTACATTGTGTCTGGGCCTGTTCACATCCACACCTCCTTTTCTGTTCTGTTCTATCAAGGGAGTTCAACTGTTTATGTTCAGACAAGGAGAATAAAAGAGTGTTGAACTTTAATGGTGTGGGGCTCATTTTCTAACAGACATGGTTCACGGTGACTCTTGAAGGGAGGATCCAGGTGCACAGCACTGACCTGAAGGTAATACAAAACTGTTGCTTATACCACACTGACACCTGTGGTAGAGGCCAGGCGTGGTGTCCTCGCTCCCTCCCCTCTAAGGTACCCCTAGACAAGAGAAAGACGAGACAAGACAAAGAGGGGAGTGGAGGTGGCCGCTACAGGAGCATATACAATTTATTGAGTGGCGGGTCAAGTCTTCCCTGCTAGTTTCACCAAGACATTGGCTTCATCAAGGGAATAAGACTTGACCTGAATAGTTATAACTCTACAAAAGAGAAAACATTTATTTAGAAAATACAGCATCAAAATGGATAAGAAGTCACACATAGTGCGCATTGATAGTCCTGCTGTCCTTTCCCCGCCACCACGCCATGTGGTGGGATAACCAATCCACCACCCCCAGAAACATTCACCCAACCTACCCAGTTGCCCCCTCGGGGCAGGGGCAGTGCAATGCAGATCCAGGGACGGCAAACCAGCACTACCGCAGTGTGGCTGCAGAGGGGAGAAGTGCTGGTCAGCATCTCAAAAACAGGAAGGAGAGCCAGGAGGATAAAAAAAAAAAAAAGGAAAAAGAGTGGAGGTGGGAAAACCATTTTAATGTAGTATTATTGAGTTTTGAAATTGTGCAGAAAGTTTAACTTCAAAAAGGAAATTTGTTAGTTATCACTTACATCTGGTGACGTTGTGATCATCCAAATAAATGGTGCGTGCAACCTAGCATTAATGCTTGTGAAGAATGTCTCTATGCAGTTCTTTATGTGGTCATCTCAATGCCCAAGGAGGCCCAATTCTTGCTCGGGTAAGGTCAGGAGGGTTCAATCGTGTGTGTTGTCGAAAATGAAGGCCCCTTGACCAGCCCCGCACTAAGGAAAGGGAGCCTTGACTGCTGGATGCTTGGCAACCAAGCGGGGCGTCAACCTAATCAGGGAGTCAGAGTGGCTCTGTTGGGATTGGCTACAATGGCACGAGGTGACTGGGTGGAGCCGGAACTCTAGTAAAAGCTACGCAGAGGCAAGTTAAGATAAGCCTAAGCATCTCAGCAGTCAAGCCTGTACATAGTTCTGGTGGCAGAGGCGCCATAAATGTGAGGAAAAAAAATCTGGTAAATGTGAATTTCTTTTTAATATGGTATTTTGTTAATCAATAATAATGCATTTTGAGATAACTGGACACTTTATTACCATAGTGGTGTGACACAAACCCTGTAGATATTGACTGAAAAGTGCAGAAGAAATAAAGGGATAAATATGTTGGCCATCCCAAAAAGTTTAATAGAAACCTAAAATCCAAATTGTTTCCTATCTGGACATGAGTATTAACCACTTTACAACCACCTGCCGACAAATAACGTTGACAAGGTGGTTGCTTAACTCTGGGAGGACGTTATATAACGTCCTCCCAGAATCGCGCTCCCGCGCGCCCCCTGGGGCGCGCACACGGGAAACTCCGTGACCGCCGGGTCCAGAGGACCCGGCGGATCACGAATCGCGGTAAATCGCCGCTGATAGCGGCCGTTTACCACGTGATCGCTCCGTCGAATGACGGAGCAATCACTTGTAAACAGACCGGCGTCATTTGATGACGCCGGTTCCTCCCTCCCCTCTCTGTACCGATCGGTACAGTGTGAGAGGGGAGGGGGAGGGAGCGGATGGCAGCAGCAGCTCTGTGGGCTGGATCTGTGACAATTGCAGTCACAGATCCAGCCATCCATCCATCCCTGCTCAGCCATCCCTGTGCAATACTCTGCAATACACCCTGCCAATACTCTGTAAAATACTCTGCAATACCCTGGTGCAATACTCTGCAATACCCTGGTGCAATACTCTGCAATACCCTGGTGCAATACTCTGCAATACCCTGCAAAATACTCTGCAATACCCTGCGCAATACTCTGCAATACCCTGCACAATACTCTGCAATACCCTGCAAAATACTCTGCAATACCCTGCAAAATACTCTGCAAAATACCCTGCGCAATACTCTGCAAAATACTCTGCAATACCCTGGTGCAATACTCTGCAATACCCTGGTGCAATACTCTGCAATACCCTGCAAAATACTCTGCAATACCCTGCGCAATACTCTGCAATACCCTGCGCAATACTCTGCAATACCCTGCAAAATACTCTGCAATACCCTGCACAATACCCTGCGCAATACTCTGCAATACCCTGTGCAATACTCTGCAAAATACTCTGCAATACCCTGGTGCAATACTCTGCAATACCCTGCAAAATACTCTGCAAAATACCCTGCACAATACTCTGCAAAATACTCTGCAATACCCTGGTGCAATACTCTGCAATACCCTGGTGCAATACTCTGCAATACCCTGGTGCAATACTCTGCAATACCCTGCAAAATACTCTGCAATACCCTGCGCAATACTCTGCAATACCCTGCAAAATACTCTGCAACACCCTGCGCAATACCCTGCGCAATACTCTGCAATACCCTGCGCAATACTCTGCAATACCCTGCGCAATACTCTGCAATACCCTGCGCAATACCCTGCAATACCCTGCGCAATACTCTGCAATACCCTGCAATACCCTGCGCAATACTCTGCAATACCCTGCGCAATACTCTGCAATACCCTGCGCAATACTCTGCAAAATACTCTGCAATACCCTGCACAATACTCTGCAATACCCTGCGCAATACTCTGCAATACCCTGCGCAATACTCTGCAAAATACTCTGCAATACCCTGCACAATACTCTGCAATACCCTGCACAATACTCTGCAATACCCTGTGCAATACCCCCTGTGCAATACCCCGTGCAATACCCTGCCATACTCCGCAATACCCTGCCATAGTCCGCAATACTCCGCAATGCCCTGCAATACTCTGCAATGCCCGGCAATACTCCGCAATGCCCGGCAATACTCCTCAATACCCGGCAATACTCCTCAATAACCACTTCCCGCCCGCCGGCCGTCATATGACGTCCTTGACTTTGTGCGGGTATATCTGAATGATGGGAGCAGCTACAGGCATCATTCAGATATCAGCTTTTTCAGCCGGCGATTCCCTACACCATAAGAACAATCATAGCGGCTGTTCCGCTGCTTGATCATTCTTACGGGAGGCGAGAGGGGATGCCCCCCCTCCCGCTGCCCTCCGGTGCTTCTACCGACTCACCGCTACGATCAAAGCCAGGATTGTTGTTTTTTTTTTGTTTTTTTTTCAGGCTTCCCAGCCTAGAGGTGAGATGTGGGGTCTTATTGACCCCATATCTCACTGTAAAGAGGACCTGTCATGCCATATTCCTATTACAAGGGATGTTTACGTTCCTTGTAATAGGTATAAAAGTGATCAAAAAAAATTTTGGGGCGGAAAAACATGTCAAACTAAAATAAATAAAGTAAAATGAACAATAAAAAAATATATATTTTTTTAAAGCGCCCCTGTCCCCGTGAGCTCGCATACAGAAGCGAACGCATACGTAAGTCCCGCCCACATATGAAAACGGTTTTCAAACCACACATGTGAGGTATCTCTGCGAACGTTAGAGCGAGAGCAATCATTTTGGCCCTAGACCTCCTCTGTAACTCAAAACATGTAACCAGTAAAAATATTTAAAGCGTCGCCTATGGGGATTTTTTAAGTAGCGAAGTTTGGCGCCATTCCACGAGTGTGTGCAATTTTTAAGGGTGACATGTTAGGTATCTATTTACTCGGCGTAACTTCATCTTTCACATTATGCAAAAACATTGGGCTAACTTTACTGTTTGTTTTTTTTTAAGCACAAAACATTTTTTTTCCGTAAAAAACGCGTTAAAAAAATTGCTGCGCAAATATCGTGCGAGATAAAAAGTTGCAACAACCACCATTATATTCTCTAAGGTCTTTGCTAAAAAAACATATAGAATATTTTGGGGTTCTATGTAATTTTCTAGCAAACAAATGATGATTTTTACATGTAGGAGAGAAATGTCAGAATTGGCCTGGGTGCTCCAGAACGCCTGAAGGTGCTCCCTGCATGTTGGGCCTCTCTATGTGGCCACGCTCTGTAAAAGTCTCACACATGTGGTATCGCCATACTCGGGAGTAATAGCAGAATGTGTTTTGGGGTGTAATTTGTGGAATGCATATGCTGTGTGTGAGAAATAACCTGCTAATATGACAACTTTGTGAAAAAAAAAAAAAAGAAAAAAAAATCTTGATTTTGCAAAGAATTGTGGGAAAAAATGACAACTTCAAAAAACTCACAATGCCTCTTTCTGAATACCTTGGAATGTCTTCTTTCCAAAAAGGGGTCATTTGGGGGGTATTTGTACTTTTCTGGCATGTTAGGGTCTCAAGAAATGAGATCGGCCGTCAGTACTTCAGGTGTGATCAATTTTCAGATATTGGCACCATAGCTTGTGGACTCTCTAACTTTCACAAAGACCAAATAATATCCACCAATTTGTACTTATTTTTACCAAAGATATGTAGCAGTATAAATTTTGGCCAAAATTTATGAAGAAAAAATAGTAATTTGCAAAATTTTATAACAGAAACGAAAAAAAAATCATTTTTTTACAAAATTTTCAGTCTTTTTCCTCTTATAGCGCAAAAAATAAAAAACCCAACAGTGATTAAATACCACCAAAAGAAAGCTCTATTTGTGTGAAAAAAAGGACAAAAAATTCATATGGGTACAGTGTTGTATGACTGAGTAATTGTCATTCAAAATGTGAGAGCACCGAAAGCTGAAAATTGGTCTGGTTATTAAGGGGGTTTAAGTGCCCAGTGGTCAAGTGGTTAAATAAATAATGAATAATAATTAATAGGCCTGAATTTGATAGATATAATAAAACATAGCTGTTTATATTGTAAGGCCTTTTCAATTTGAAGCAAGATCTTTGCATGAGGGAGGAGCTTAGCATGGAAAAGAATGATAAGCACTTCCTCAGGGGTGGACCTTCCCATGGAGTTCCACAAGGGTGGAAATGACCTGAACCAAAGGTTTAAGTGGCATATTTTTCATAAGTAGTTGCTCTTTTAAAAAATGGAGGTCCTTCACTGTGTAAAACTGCAGAATATGTATGTTTTAATTGCATTATCATGAAGTGCAGCAAATGGAAACCCATAGCTTCTCTGTATTTTTCCATATTTAGTAATTTTCTGAAAAAAATATGTTTGTATAATAGCACAGCCTGGGGTGTACGTGCAAAGCCTCTCTTTTCCCACATCTTCTACAATGTTTTTAAATTTCCTGTTGTGCAATTTAATCATTAGCACGTCCCAAGGCCACTGAGCCAGATGTTGAGGATCCTTCCTGCCACTGTGATATGGTGGGGTCAGAAATGGTTGATATTTTTCCATATACAACTTAATTAGAATTATTCTGTAATAAAGTAGCTTTGCACGAGAAGCGACCATCGTTCTGTGAAGTGTTATATCCTAAATGTAATATTTAAAGCAGAACTCTGGGAATTAGACAAAATATACTGTTGCATTGACCCCCCCCCTTTCCCCTCCCTCACTGCAAGGGTTAAGTTACATAGTAAGGTTGAAAAAAGTTCATCTAGTTCCACCAAAAAAAAAAAAAGTAAATAGAAAACCTCCACATACAAAATCATACACCCACCGCTGATCCAGAGGACAAAATCAAAACCCCATTAAAGCCTGGTCCAATTTACTGCAGAAGGAGAAAATAAATGAATAATTGCAATCAGATATTCCCTGGATCAACTGCCCCCTGGTGTTAGTATCTATACATTGGCCTTTCTAAAACTTTATGGCAGAGGAACCCTTAAAATAATTTTCCAGTCTCAAGGAACCCCTACTAAAAATTACTGTAGCTAGAACTCATGATACATTAGAATGATGGTCAGTGGGAAGAATGCGCCTAATGACGCGTACACACGATCGGAAATTCTGACAAGAAAAGTCCGATGTGAGCATTTGGTCGGAAATTCTGACCGTGTGTATGCTCCATCGGAATTTTTCTGTTGGAATTTCCGCCAAGAAAAATTTGAGAGCTGGTTCTCAAATTTTCAGGCGGGAAAAGTTCCCATAAATTCCGATCGTCTGTATGCAATTCCGACGTGCAAAAAAACACGCATGCTCAGAATCAAGCAGAAGAGCCGAACTACCTATTGAACTTCATTGATCTCGGCTTGTCATACATGTTGTACGTCACCGCGTTTTTGACCTTCGGAACTTCCGACAAGATTTGTGTGACCGTGTGTATGCAAGCCAAGTTTGAGCGAAATTACGTCGGAAAAACCATCCAAGGTTTTGCCAACGGAAAATCCCGGTCGTGTGTACGCGGCATTACACTTGTGGTAATTGGGAAAAATTACCCCCTTACAGATAGCTAAAAAGTTAATTGGTGTCAGTGGGACCTTATCTGAGATGTAGAAATTACTTATTGCCTAAAGAAACCCTAGCAACCTCTGGGGAAACACGGGTTGAGAAACCCTGCTTTAAATGTTAGCATCTGGTTATATTATGTGCATTTAGGAATGCATCCAGCTCTTTTCTAAAACAATCTACTAGTTCTTAAGGGACTCTATTCCACATTTTCACAGCTCTTACTGTGAGGAAGCCTTTCTATATGTAAACGTTCAATCTCTTTTGCTCCAGAGAGCACCCTCTAGTCCTTTGTGATGACCTTAAAGTGAATACCTCCACACCAAGTTCACTATATGCACTACATGGTCATAAGTATTGGGACACCCCGCCTCTGTGCGCACATGAACTTTAATGGCATCCCAGTCCCTATGGTTCAATATTGAGTTGGCCCATCCTTTGCAGCTATAACAGCTTCAACTCTTCTGGGAAGGCTGTCCACAAGGTTTAGGAGTGTGTCCATGGGAATGTTAGACCATTCTTCCAGAAGAGCATTTGTGAAGTCAGGCACTGATGTTGGACGAGAAGGTCTAGCTTGCAGTCTCAGCACTAATTCATCCCAAAGGTGTTCTATTGGGTTGGGGTCAGAACTCTTTGCAGGCCAGTCAAGTTCCTCTACCGCAAACTTTCTCATACATTTATTTATGGACCTTGCTTTGTGCACTGGTCCAAATCATTTAGTGGAGGGGGGTTATGGTGTAGGTTGTTTTCCAGGGGTTGGGCTTGGCCCCTTAGTTCCAGTGAAGGGAACTCTTAAGGGGATTGTAAAGTCTCAAGGTTTTTCCCCTTAATGCATTCTATCAAAATTGATGGTAAGATAAATGCAGTATGTTATCAAAAAATACTGGAGGAACATTTGCATTCATCAGCCAGGAAGCTGCGCATGGGATGTACTTGGACATTCCAACATGACAATAATCCAAAACACAAGGTCAAGTTGACTTGTCATTGGCTACAGCAGAATAAAGTGAAGGTTCTGGAGTGGTCATCTAAGTCTTCTGACCTCAATATCATTGAGCCACTATGGGGAGATCTCAAATGTGTGTAGCGGGGTGTTGCTTGAGGAACCCAGAGACTACCATACCCAGGATGCATTTCCCCGCGCAAGGACTGCTGCGGTGGGGTATTTAACTGAGGGGCGGACCAGGGTACGGTCTCTTTGGACATCGCCCGCCCAGCAAGTGGAACTCTCGGCTGAGTCTGTTGTTCTGGACAGGGCCTGAAGCCTAGGCCCTGTGTTTCCAAAGAGCCTTCTGTTTCCACCAAGGAGCCTGAGGGACGTCGCATCCTGCTATCCGTCTGCTGCTTCCAGGAGGACCAAAGACCTGGGTGTCGTGGAACCTGTGTACCGAGACACAGCAACGGAAGATACAGACGTGGACTGGTCCAGTTGGGTGAGAGAGCACCTGCTCAGAGATTAGTACAGGATCTCTAGGCCTAGTGTTTACTGTTCGGGACTCACCTGTTAGAGTTTGCACATGCAAACCGGAGGGACAGTGCATTGAATAGTGACTTTATCTTTGTTCACCAAGTTTGTCAACCTTTATTCCCGTGGATTACAATTTGTCTTCAAAAGTGCACCACCATTTGCTAGCGAAGATTCTTCTCTACGGAACCTACACATAGTTACAGTCAGGCCTGACTTATCAGTATAGACATTGCTGGGCGCCATCTTGCCCACGAGCGAGGAGAGCTGCAAGGGGGTCTGTTAGTCATCTTTGTACAGGATTGCATATCTGCCTATTGTTGAACACCTTTTATTGCAGGGCTCTGCATATACTAAAGTATACTGTGTTAATCTGTTTATTCATTTCCTTTTGTAAAAGTACCAGGATTAAGCAGACTAGTTGTTGGTGTTATTATTGAGCAGAAGAAACAGTCAGTGTTCGCTATATCACTGCGTATGTTTTTGTTGCTAGATTGTGTTGCCTAAAGTTGCAGGCCTCACAATCCTATCATCCCCTACCAAAAGTGCCAAGGAAAGGTAGAGACAATTGCTGGGGGTTGACAGCGGTGTCTTACAGGCCCGAAAATCATATCAGCGGCTCCCTTAGCTGGGGGTATCGCTACACGTGCAATTCATGAAAGACAGCCCAAGAATTTACAGGAACTGGAGGCTTTTTGCCAAAAGGAATAGGCAGCTTTACCATCTGAGAAGATAAAGAGCCACATCCACAAATAGCACAAAAGACTTTAAGCTGTCATTGATGTTAAAGGGGGCAGGGGTTAATGCATAGAATGCATTAGGGTAACATCTTCTGCCTTTAGAACCACTTTAAAGTGGTTGTAAACCCATTACAACCACTTTAACCTACAGGTAAGCCTAGATTAAGGCTTACCTATAGGTGCAACAAATATCTCCCAAACCTAAAACTAAATTTGCATGCGCCGTAGTCATCGGGTGCAGGCGCACTGAGCGTGCCGCTTCTAACAGCGATCATGCCGTTAGTGGGGGCACCCGCGCGCATGCACGGGAGTGACGTCATCGTGGCTCCGGCCAGTCACAGCGCCGGAGCCGCGAGACCCGGAAGTCACTCAGGGAGAGATGGCTGCTTCGGAGGAGGCAAACGAGGGCCACTGCGGGGGCTTCGATCTCAGGTAAGTACTTCATAATGAGCTAGTATGCTATGCATACTAGCTCATTATGCCTTTGTCTTGCAGGGAGTATTTTTAATTTTTTTTTTGCCGAGAGGGTTTACTTCCTCTTTAAGGTTGACTATTTACTCTGTGCTTCACATTCACATACCCAGTTATTTGATCTTGTGAAAAATAGTCTCTGACCATTTTCTGTAACATTATATATGTTAAATATCACATGTAGCCCTTTGGTGATATTATTGGCTTTAGAGGCCCCCCTACAGCTACTAAATTGGCCACCAGTGTTGTTTGCCATTACTCCCCGTGTGTATGTTTAATTTTTCTGTTTTTGAAAACTTGCAATCCTATTATAATTTTAAGGCAGGGGAATTATTTCTCCATAAAGTGGAATTATTATATTTGCCTGAAAGTTTGTCTTGGGTGAGATTTCTGTATTTGTCCTATCACTAGCAAGCCACGCAGCTAATTGTACAAACACTAACAAATGTATTCCCATCTGGTTTTGACAGCTGACAGTGCTTGAGCTGTCAGTGATTTTTCCATGTCAGAGGGCAGATGGGAGTTCATGTTTTTCCATGTATTTTCAGCGGGGTGAGTGGCAATATCCGGAGATAATGGGCAGAACACGCTCCGGTCCTGGACTCAGTGGAAACTCAAATAAATGACTATTTTCATTGTCCACCCGCTGTGAGGACTTTGTCATAACAGAAGACTATATGGGGGGAATTCTACACTGTACTCACAAACAGAACTTAGAGGCCGGGGACAGAAAAATTGAATAACATCAACTTTAGTCACAGTGATGTCAAAACAATGTTAGATTAATCTGCAGAAAGGATCATTTTACATAATAAGCTTATTTTTCCTCATATGAGTAATGAGAGCATAGATAATATTCATTAGATTGTTACATATGTAGCGGGTATGTACTTTCCTGGGTGTAATTCAAACTGGCAGAGACACCAGTGATGTGCAGTTCCTTGCGGTCCAGTGGGTGGCGCTGTCGCCTCGGGCTGGGGTTGAACCATCATTGTGTGCTGTGCCTCCTTTTTGTCTTCCCTCGGCAGCGGTATGGTGGGGCCGGGAACCCGCCGTGCTTGCTGGGAGAGGGTATAAAGGGGCCGGCCATCTTTGTCACGGGGTCGAGTCCCAGGCACCTTCAGCCTGAGGGCGTGTGGTTCGTGTCGGTCCTCTAGGCGCCCTAGGCCTGAAGGACGTCCGGAGATCGTGTTCCATCCCAGGCACCTTTGGCCTGGGGTGAGGTACTTGGATAGAGGTCTGGAGCTCAGTGCCCAACACTGAGTTCCGCGAGGGAAGGAGGTCCTAGGGAACCCAGGGATTGGGTACCCGAATCCAGAAGGCGTAATGGACCGGGGGGAGCTCCTCACTTGAAGACCGGGTGCAGCAGATTGCCAGTGACAGGTGAGCCTCCCATCGGAGACCGCCTGGAAGGAAAATCCCCTCTCGCTAGGAGACCTCAGCCCACTTTCGGGAAGGAAAGTGGAGAGTTCATTGTGTCTGGGCCTACTCGCATCCACACCTCCTTGTTTGTTCTGTTCTCTAAGGGAGTCTAAAGCCTCGTACACACGGTCTGACTTCCCCGTGGATTTTTGTCTGAACGGAGTTGGCCGGGCACACCCATAGCATACACACGCTCTGACTTTTCTGCAAACTTTCCTAAAACTTTTTGCAACATCACATGGTTTTTCTGCTCTTTTCTGCTCTCTTTGGTCAACTTCTGCTATTGTTGGTTGATTTTAACATTAGTTGTTTTGTCCATCGGACAAAAGTCCTATGGTTTTCTGTACACACGGTAGGACTTTGCTCCATCGGACTTTTCTTGGGCAAAAGTTTGTCCGTTTGCAGACCCAACTTTTGTCCGATGAAAACAAAACCAAATGAAAAAAAGTTTGTCCGATGGAGCATACACACGGTCGGATTGTTGGTCCAACTTGCTTAAAACGAAGTTTGTTGGGCAAAAATCCGACCGTGTGTACGGGGCTTTACTGATTATGCTGTTCACTCGAGAAGAATAAAGGAGTGTTGGACTTTAATGGTGTGGGGCTCTTTTCTGGTGGACATTGTTCAAGGTAACTCCAGGTGCACAACACTGACCCGAAGGTAGAGAAAGAACTTTGCTTACACCGCACGGACGCATGTGGTGAAGGCTTGGCGTGGTGACCCCGCTCTCTCCCCTCTAAGGTACCCCTAGACAAGAGAAAGACAAGCTGATGCAAAGAGGGGGGTGAGGAGGCCGCTACACATACTATATGTAATATAATACAATAATAACTAATAATAATTTTATTATCCACTTGACCTCCGGAAGATTTACCCTCCTTCATGACCAGAGCTTTTTTTTGCGATACAGCATTGCGTTATGACAATTGCGCGGTCATGCAACGCTGTACCCAAATAAAATGTATGTATTTTTCCCCCCACAAATAGAGCTTTCTTTTGGTGGTATTTGATCACCTCTGCAATTGTTTGTTTTTTAAACTCTGAAAATTAAAAACAAATAACAATATTTTTTACACCCTGCTATAAATGCAAAAATGAAATAAAATTTCTTCATAAATTTAGGCCAATATGTAATCTGCTACATATCCCATCACTTCCCCCCTGTTAGAACATAACAAGGCAGAGCTCCATCCTGTGTGTTTTTCCAAAGATCAGCGGGTACCAGCGGACATCTATTGGCCGGTGTTTCATCAGATTAGAAACAAAATGTTACCCCAGCTCCACTGCTAATATAGAAGTCCACGAACTGTGATCTGGTGCTCTAGCCAGGACGTTCAAGCCCCATAAATACAATACTTGAATCAAAAAGGGATGGCAACTCGGATGCTCTTGAATAAAAGTCCTTTATTGGTTACATGGATACACGGGTACATGCTATACGCTGACGCGTTTCGGCTAAGAAGCTTTCATCAGATTAGGCGACTCATCAGAAAGTGTAACGGAAGTGACGTTTCGTCGCCACCATCTTGTTACACCCCGCACTTGTCCATAGTAAGGATACACTGAGAAGGGGTAAGCGGACATCTTGTTACACCCACCGGAGTTTTGCATTTCATACTTTTTTTTAACAGTAAAACTCTGAAATACAGTACTTACAACTCCGTCTTACCGTTTAGATGTTGAATTTTAAAAGCAGCGAACTTCTGCCAGATTGACAAATGTGTAAGATCAGTACGCTTGCCGCACCTTTTAAAATTCAACATATAAACAGTAAGTTGGAGTTTTAAGAACTGTATTTCGCTATCTAAACTCAGTTTACTCTTAAAAAAAACTTCTAAAATGCAAAACTCCGGTGGGTGTTACAAGATGTCCGCTTACTCCGTCTCAGTGTATCCTTACTATGGACGAGTGCTTTTCAGGTGCTTTACAGGCGCTATTTTTAGCGCAAAAACGCCTGAAAAGCGCCTCAGCAAGAAAGGGGTCTCAAGCCTCGTACACACGACCGAGTTTCTCGGCAAGAACCAGCAAGAAACTTGCTGGCAGAGATTTCTTGCCGAGAAATTTGTTCGTGTGTATGGTTTCTCGTCAAGAAAACCGACTAGAATCTCGACGAGAAAATAGAGAACCTGCTCTCTATTTTCTCGTCGAGATTCTCGTCAGCCTGTTTCTCGATGAGAAAATTGTGTGTGTGTACACTTACCTGTCCTCCGGGAAGCCCGCGCATGCTCGAAATGACTTTGACGCATGCGCGGTAGCTTCCTAGGCATAGGATAGGGTGTACAAAGATTGCGGCGACGGCATCGAATGTGACGAGCGCATGCTCGTCGTATTCAATTACGTCACCGCGTTCGCTCCATTCAAAGAACAGCGGGTTCTTTGAAATGAGCGTGTGTACACTCGGCCGGGACAAGTTTCTTGTCCAAGGATCTCGTCGAAAAAAACGACGTGTTTTTTACGACGAGATTCTCGGCCGTGTGTACGAGGCCTAAGTGATTCTGTGCAGCACGGCCACCCTGTAGCAGTAAATATTCAATGGGGCAGTCGGCAAGTGGTTAAGATATGACATTATTATTATTATTATTAACAATAATAATATCAATAACAAAATCTAAGAATATAATGCTCAAATATATTTAAAATAAAAGTTATCCTATTTTCAGGAATTATGCTTGGAGTATTTTGAAATAATGGCCAAGTTCTCTGTAGTGAGTTGATGGTTACTTTATGACTGTTTAACTTGGCTGCAATAAATAGACTGCTTTGTTGAAATATAATCAGTTATTGTATATAAGAATTACATATATTTTCTTTATTAACCAAGACACGGATAGAAAAAAATATTCCTTTTTAGTAAGGCAAACTCAGACCATTACTGAAAAAAAGTGTGTCGCGCTACAATAAATAAATAACCAATGGAATTAAATAATATCATATGAACATAAAAAAATAATACACTGTGCACAGCGCTCCTATCATACAATAATAATAAAAAAAGAACCAAAAATTCATTCACATTCTTTTTAATTTGTAAGTGCTGAAATTATATGTGTTAACGACGTGCCGCCGCACTCACTCTCTAGTGGACAGACTGTCTCTCTCACATGGTGTGATGGACCTAAAATGATAAAAGGTCTTATGCCCTGTACACACGACCGGTTTTCCCATCCGAAAAACTGCGACGAAAGCTTTTAGTCGGGAATCCCGACCGTGTGTATGCTTCATCGGACTTTTTCCCACAGGAAAACTGCCAGAAAAAAAAAGAGAGCAGGATCTCTTTTTTCCCGTCAGGAAAAAATCCTAGCCGGAAAACCAGTCGTCTGTATGCTTTACCGATGGGAAAAAAAACGCGCATGCTCGGAAACAATTTGACGTTTGCTCGGAAGCGTAGAACTTCATTTTATTGGCTCGTCGTAGTCTTTTACGTCGCCGCGTTCTTGGCAGTCAAAAGTTCATCGGACTTTTGTGTGACCGTGTGTATGCAAGGCAGGCTTGAGAGAAATTCCGTTGGGAAAACCATTTTTTTTTTTTTCCGATGAGAAAAACGCTTGTGTGTACGGGGCATAAGGGCCAGTTCACACCAGATGCAGTTCCGTGTGCTTTTTTTCTGCACTAAAAATGCATGCACAGTGTTTTCCATGTTTTACAATGGCTCTAGTTCACACCAATGCAGTCAGTTCTAGGTCAGTTTCCAGTGCAGAAACTGACCGGAAAATTACGGTAAACTGGAACTGACTGCACTGGTGTGAACTAGAGCCATTGGAATACATGGAAAACACTGCGCATATAACTGCATCTGGTGTGAACTAGCACTAATACCAGAATCAGCCCTGGACGTTTTTTCAGCTGCTGTTTTTGGCTTCAGATGTTTTTATTTTTTTCTGCAGCCAATAAACTCCCCAGCATGTTATCCTATGTGTCCATGCACACAGAGGCTGTTATCAAATACAAATGCTTGTAAAATTCTATAATTTCCTCTATTACAGTAGTATATATTGTACAATGTGTGTGTTACTGTAATATAATTGTGCCAAATACCTTCTTTATAGCGCCGCTCTGTGCTTCTGTGACCCGCCGGAGCTCTCTTCCTTGCAATTATATAACAGAAACACACACATTGTACATTATATACTACTGTAATAGAGTGGATTATAGGATTTTACAAACATTTTAAACTAGGGCCTTTTTTTCGGGGTAGGACTTATATTGCAGCCCTCCTGGAAAATAACGCTAGGTCTTATTTTCGGGGTAGGTCTTATTTTCGGGGACACACGGTTTGTAAACCCAGCCTTAAATTGGTTGTAAACCACTCCTTACAACTTGCACCTACAGGTAAGCCTAGATTAAGGCTTACCTGCAGGTGCAAGAAATATCTCCTTAACCTACACGGTTAAGGAGATATTTGCAGTAAGGACTGCACCAATGTCTACGGCGCATGCATGTATACGTGCATACTAGCTCATTATGACTTTCTCTTGCAGGTTTTTTTTTTTTGAGGGTTTACTTCCTCTTTAAGTCTCTCTTTTTCACAATGCTCAATATATAGGAATTTGGGGAGAAATTGGCACAATTGACTATGAAATCTTCATTTCTTTTTCGTACATCACGGGACACAGAGCGACTTAGTCATTACTAATGGGTTATATAGATACCTTCAGGTGCTGGCACTGGCTACTTCCAAAACCGGAAGTACCCTCCCCTATATAAGCCCCTCCCATCCGGGAGCACCTCAGTTTTTTGCCAGTGTCTAAGGTGTTGGCCAAAGAGTAACATGTGTTTTCACTGGGCTTGCGTACAGGTTCTTTTACGGGCCTTAGTAAGCTGTTCCGGATCCGACCAAAAAAGCTTCATAGCTAAACGGTCGGTACCCGGGCCTTGCAGCAGAAGAGCAGGGTTTTGCCTGTAATGCCTCTCTTAGGAGGGCTGGAACCTGGGATCCAGAGCTCTGGTCATACCCACGACCAAGATGTTGTCTGTGCAGGGTGCTATACAGGTCCAGGGGAGTGGAATCCTTGGGAACCCGGTCCCTGAAGGTTTAATTACAATGCCTGCCGTGATAGGTGAAGTTTGGGCTTCTGTGGACCAAACAAAGTCCTGCGGCGGGGAACAGGTAAGTGGGGGCCCCCAGGAACTTGGTTCTATTGGGGGACCCCCAAGCCTAATTTGTCTTTCTGTCTGTTACCCAACGGTATTCCCGCTAATATCTGTGTATGCCTGTAACTACTGGAAAATGTAAAATTTTAATAGTAGTCAAGAAAAAAATAAAATAATAAAAAGGGAGACCGCGGTACCTGTGTTAAACCACTAGAGGCCGCTGTGGTCCATTTTTCTTGTCATAGGGATCTTTGGCTTTTTCAAGTCAAAAGATCCAGGCAGTTGGTAAGTTTCTCTGCGGGAATCCACTTCCTCTGCCCTGTTGCTGCGCTCATCCACCGCACAGGCCCTCTGGCAAAAAGGGCCCTGGCTCCTAGTCCCTGCTTGATTTAAAAAAAGAGCGCCAAAGGCGCGCGGGCGCATGCACGCGCCTCCTATGAAGGAAGAGGGGCGGGGCGGGTGGATGACGCTCGATGCGCGCCCCGGCGCTTCTGCGCATGTGCAGGCGTCCCAGCATGGATAAAAGACACAGTACAAGTGTCAGCTGGATGCAAACAGAGCTAGCAACAAAACGGTGGCAAACAGAGGCGGTTGATGCCATAGAAAGGCACTTTAGTGGACACCAGCTGGTATATAGCAGCAACTGTGTTAGACTATTACCAGCAAAATTGGTGTATGATGACGGGAATACCTCAGCTTTGTGCTTAAAGGATATGTCGTCCAGACGCTCCGGAAAAAAGTCTACCAGGAAGCCAAAGGGGTCTCCATCGGGCTCTGAGGATTTTGGGCATGCTTGTACTGCACCAATCTCCCCTGAAAATTCAGAGGTCAGTAGCCGTAGGAACCCCACAGGAGTACCTGGTGCTGCGGCTGTCCCCAGTCCACCTGCTCCTGTATATATAACAGAAGAGGTTTTATCCTCAACTCTGGGAGGATTGGAAGAGAGATTAACAGCATTGATCGCTGCTTCCCTGTCACAGGGAAAGCGCGTCCGATCTCCGTCTCCTCCTTCAGAGTGCCTGTTAGTGGAGGAACAGCCCCACACAGAGATCGACCTACCTGAAGGGGATCAGGATGAGGTTGATTCGGTTATAGAGGAATCAACAGTGGAAGAACCTTTCTCAGCATCTCAGGCTGAAAGATTATGGGTTCAGTCTCTGACTAACATGGTCCGATCAGCATTTAAAATGCCTCTGGCGGAACCATCAACCACTACGGTTTCCTCGCTGGGGTCGCTGAAAGCTCCCCAGGCTGTCTGTTCCTTCCCAATCCACCCTTTATTGGAAGGGCTTATTTACCAGGATTGGGAGCATCCTGATAAAATATTTACTCCCCCCAAGAGATTTCCAGTGATCTATCCCATGGAGGATAAGTTCATAAAAAAAAATGGAGGGTCCCTACAGTGGACGCAGCCATCTCTTGTGTGAATAAATCACTGACATGTCCAGTAGATAATGTTCCAATGTTCAAAGACCCAATAGATAAAAAATTGGAGTCTTTACTAAAATCTGCTTTCTCTACAGCAAGCATGGTGACACAACCTGCAGTAGCAGCGATTGGAGTCTGCCAAGCAGTGAAAGATCAGTTGAAACAAGTCTTAAAGGGACTTCACAGATCAGCAGGCTCTTGCCCTAGCTGACCTACCTAGAGCCTTGTGTTTTGCGGTGGACGCCATAAAGGATACAATCCAACAGGCCTCCCGCTTTACGCTGTCTGTAGTACATATGCGTAGGCTTCTATGGCTCAAAAACTGGTCTGCTGAAGCTCCCTGTAAGAAATTGCTGATTAGCTTCCCATTTCATGGAGAACGCTTATTTGGAGAAGATCTGGACAAGTATATCCAGAAAATTTCTGCCGGTAAAAGTACACTCTTGCCGGTTAAGAACAAGAGTAGAAGTCCTTCTTTTAAGAGGCCTACTTCTCCAGTCCCTGGCACATCGGCTGTGAAACAGTTCCGACGGCCTCCACGGTCAAATTCAGGGGGCAGAAATCAGGGACAATCACAGGGTAACAAGAAACCCTGGGTCAAGAGAGGTACAAAACCTCCCCCCAAGTCATGAAGGGTTGCCCCCACTCAATCGGGTGGGGGGAAGACTTCAGTTGTTCACAGAGACCTGGCGGGACACCATCAGAGACAGATGGGTGATCTCCGCAGTAAGTCTGGGATACAAGCTGGAGTTAAAAGACACTCCTCCTGCCCATTTTATGAGGTCAAACGTGCCAAGCGATCCCCAGAAGAGAGGATCCCTCCTTCTGGCACTAGAACAACTATTGCTCCAAGGTGTAATCATGAAGGTTCCCTTGGAAAAAAGCGGGTTCGGGTTTTACTCGAACCTTTTCACAGTCCCCAAACCAAATGGGGACGTGAGGCCCATATTAAATCTAAAAGGGCTAAACAAGTTCCTACATATCAGGACTTTTCGGATGGAGTCGATCCGATCGGTGGCCACCGCCCTACAAGGGCAGAAATGGTTAGCCTCAATCGACATAAAGGATGCTTATCTGCATATTCCCATCTTTCCGGCCCACCAGAAATTTCTACGCTTTGCAGTAGAAGGGCGCCATTTTCAGTTCAGAGCCTTACCTTTCGGTCTGGCCACAGCACCACGAGTGTTCACAAAAATTCTGGCCCCACTATTGGCCAATCTAAGAACACGGGGTGTAACGATAATGGCATATTTAGACGACCTGCTACTAATAGACCACTCAGTGGAAAAACTGGAAGTAGCTATTCACGAGACAATCAAGTATCTGGAATATCACGGTTGGATTATCAACCGAGACAAGTCAGCTCTAAGACCAGTCAAAAGTCTGGAATACTTGGGGCTAAGACTGGATTCAAATCAGAGAAAGATTTTCTTACCTCCAGAGAAGGTGTCGTCTTTGAAAGATTTGACCCACTTAGTGGGTACAAAAAGAAAACCATCCATACGCCTGTGCACGAGGCTGCTGGGAAAAATGGTGGCTTCATTCGAAGCAGTACCCTACGGTCAATTCCATTCAAGGAACTTGCAGAGGGCCATACTGTCAGCCTGGAACAAAAAAGTTCAGGCTTTAGACTTACCAATGTCCCTGTCCCATTCCGTTCGCAAGAGCCTCCATTGGTGGTTGGTGCCCCAGAATCTGGAAAAAGGGAAACCTTTTGTGCGATTACTCCACAGAATCAGGGTTGAAAAGAAACCAGTGATTCTGGTGGCTCCAGCGTGGCCCCGAAGAGCATGGTACGCGGAGATCGTAAAGATGTCAGTGGGGAGTCCTTGGACCCTCCCACATCGTCCGGACCTGCTTTCGCAGGGACCGATATACCACCCTTCCTTACAAGCCCTAGGTTTGACGGCCTGGCTATTGAAGCCCACATTCTAAAAAAGAGAGGTCTCTCTAATCCTGTGGTATCTACCATGATCAATGCCAGGAAGCCGGTATCCAGGCAGATCTATTATAGGATCTGGAAGGCGTACATCGCGTGGTGTGAGGCCAAGAAATGGCATCCGCGTAAGTACATAATAGGTAGGATCCTCGACTTCCTACAGTGGGCTGTAGATAGGAAACTTGCCTTGAGTACTATCAAGGGTCAGATTTCGGCCTTGTCAATATTTTTTCAAAGGCCCTTGGCTTCGCATTCACTAGTCAAAGCTTTCATACAAGGAGTGATGCGTATTAGCCCTCCGGTTAGTATTCCCATATATCCATGGGACTTAAACCTGGTTCTGTCGGTTCTACAGAAACAACCATTTGAACCATTGCAGCACATTTCCTTGGTTCTTCTCACCAGGAAATTGATTTTCTTAGTAGCCATTTGTTCGGCTAAAAGAGTATCGGAATTAGCCGCCTTGTCCTGTAAGGAGCCATATCTGGTTGTCCATAAGGACAGAGTAGTATTACGTCCTCATCCAGCCTTTCTTCCTAAGGTGGTATCGAGGTTTCATTTGAACCAAGATGTGGTTCTTCCTTCCTTTTTCCCCCAAACCTAGTTCGGTAGAGGAAAAGTTATTGCATTCTTTGGATGTAGTAAGAGCAGTTAAAGCTTATCTAAAAGCCACTGCTCAGATTCGTAGAACGGATACTTTGTTTGTTCTGCCGGAAGGCCCCAGAAAGGGTCAGGCAGCATCAAAATCTACTTTAGCCAAGTGGATTCGACAGGTCATAATACAAGCCTATGGCTTGAGAAGGAGACCGCCTCCGTTCAAAGTTAGGGCGCACTCCACAAGAGCAGTTGGAACTTCATGGGCAGTGCATCACCAGGCCTCCCTGGCTCAAGTCTGTAAGGCCGCAACATGGTCTTCAGTACACACGTTTACTAGATTCTACCAGGTAGACGTTAGAAGTCAGGAGGATGTCGCCTTTGGGCGCAGTGTGTTGCAGGCCGCAAAAGATCCTCATGCCTGATGGCGCCCAGCTTATGTATAGTGTATCCCTCCCCTCATTTGGCATTGTTTTGGGACGTCCCATTAGTAATGACTAAGTCGCTCTGTGTCCCGTGATGTACGAAAAAGAAAAAGGGATTTTTATAACAGCTTACCTGTAAAATCCTTTTCTTGGAGTACATCACGGGACACAGAGCTCCCACCCCTCTTTTTGGGACACTTATTGCTTTGCTACAAAACTGAGGTGCTCCCGGATGGGAGGGGCTTATATAGGGGAGGGTACTTCCGGTTTTGGAAGTTGCCAGTGCCAGCACCTGAAGGTATCTATATAACCCATTAGTAATGACTAAGTCGCTCTGTGTCCCGTGATGTACTCCAAGAAAAGGATTTTACAGGTAAGCTGTTATAAAAATCCCTTTATTTGTAGCCCGCCTTATAGCATCTTAAAGCGGAGTTCCAGTCTGGGAATTTTTTTAAAAAAGTCTGCAGCTACAAATACTGTAGCTACTGACTTTTAATATAAGGACACTTACCTGTCTAGGGATCCCGTGATGTCGGCACCCCAAGCCAATTCGTCCATCGGCTTCAGGTGCAGGCACCGGCATTGCAAGTAAGGGGAGCCGGCAGTGACGTCTTTAAGCTTCTCAGCCAGTTTCCTACTGCACATGCGCAAGTCACACTGGGCTTTCTGAATGGTCCTGCTGTCTTCTGGGGGACACACAGGTCCCAGAAGGCAGCGGCAGGGTAGGCAAAGGGGCCGGACATGACGTAGATTGCTATGCAACGATCTTACCAGGAAGTGGGATCGGGTACCTGTGAAAATCAGGTACCCACTATCCCCTCCCCCCCAAAAAGTGCCAAATGTGGAGGGGGAGGGTGAGAACAAAAGGAGCTTCCCCTTTTAAGCAAAGCTCCGCTTTAATGCCATTTTTTTTTTTTTTTTACTACTATGCTGTAAATAGCCTGTGTTTTCTAGATAATTAAACAGACTGTAGGTTGACAAACAGATGCACATTTAAAAGAGTCAAAGGAGGAAAAGAGGAACACCCCCTCCCCAGTAGAGAAAGTGCCTTTCAGAACTTATTATCTGCAGGCGCAGTTAACAAACGCATAGCTAGTGCTGTTCTTTACTATTAGCAAGCCCTGTATGTCCTGCAAATACTGTATTGGAGAAAAGCCTGTGTTACAGTTTACATTTTTTAGACCAATAATGTAAAAAAAATATTCTATGAACCAGTAACCTTTCAGAATTATAAAATATACTTGATTCCTGCATATTAGCCCAATTCTTGCATGCCTCTTTTCAGGGAATTTTTGAGTTTGCACATATATTTTTTGTTGCCATCTAATAACTTTGTTTATCCATACACACACTTGTGTGCTTTTACCTATCCGATTGGTGCAACCAATCTGATGTAGCTACTGCTCCGGTATTCTGACAGCTGCTGGTGATGGTTGTCAGAATACAATAGCCTGCAGACCAGATTCCTCCACCCACGCTTTTTAGAGTTGGGTGGGATGAGCGGGAGAAATCTTACAGTATATGGCCAGCTTAAAGTGGGTGTAAACCCCATTCATGAAATTTGACCTAGGCACAGATATCTGTATTGTTTACTCATCTCTCTCCAAAGCCCTGAGTCCGGAGTCTTTCTGCTGCTTTGTTCCTCTGTTATCAGCATGATAACTTCTGACAAGTTCTCTGACACAGGAGATAAAGACAGCTGGAAATTTGTGTCGGGGAGGGATCTTAGAGATAGATAAGCAGAGAGATTGTCTATTCACAGTACAGCTCTGCACGTTTCTTCGTTCCTCTGCCTATGTGGAGGGGGGGGGGGTGTGCCTTTCCTCCAATCACCACACACACAGTGTATGCCCAGACTCCCCTCCCACTGCTGAAACAGGAAGAAACATTTCTAACACAATGTTCACTTTCTAAAGAATATATAAAGGTGAAGACAGCAGATATACATGTAAAACTTATGTAGGGAGGTTAGTTTTATCTCTGTGTATCATCTGAGGCTGTTCACTTCACTGGGTATATATGGTGGTCTACATCCACTTTAACTTCTGTATTAAACGTTATCTTTTTCATCCACTATGCCTGGCTCAAAGGAGAGGAATTGGAAGTCAACAGATAAATTGCGTGATAATAGCACAACAGTGCCTGGAAACAGCGTACGTTTGTTGATTGCTATGACCTATTTTGAGAAAAGATATGGCTAATAAAAGAGAAATGTTAAATGTCATTGTGAATAATAACATACAAAATTAGACAATTTGTTTAAACAGACTTTCTGCGCTGGATTTAGCTAAATATATGACCTATACACCAAGCCAAATTTCCGGATGGAGACTGACATAAAGCACAGATTACTGCAATGCTATGAATGACACAAATCATGAGCGCTTATGTTATTACAAGACTGTGCTCAATGTATGATGAATACAGGATCCACTGACTGTTTGGCAGAATGAGCCAACTGTTATTCTTCTCCAGAAATATGTATCTCAGCGGATCTTTGATGGGGTCTTTTTAAAGTGCACCTACATTTTAAAGTCCAACTCCAGCTACAGTGGAGGAACCCTTGAAGTAGTTTTCAGGTTTCAGGGAACCCCCAATAAAATTATTAGATCTACAGCTCACAGCACATTACTGCTAAGTTTGTAGAGAATTTTTAATAAAAGTATAATTTATTGAATAATCATGAAATGTAATGAATAATACAGTAATAGTGGCCAGAAAAGAAACTCTGAAAACTGTGACCCCTTGTGTTTGTCAGTGTAGAAATGACACCTAAGATTGATGGTCAGAGTAGAAGTGACCCCTTACATTGCTTTCTCCCCTTAATGTCTTTAATTGTCTCCTTCCCCTCAACAGGGGTCTCCTTCAGACTGGACCCTGGAATGCTGCCTTACACCAGAATGCTGCAATCCCCCCTTGCCACTTAGGCTCAGACTATTTATGGGCTCTCGCCCCACCTTCTGGGCATGCCACTCTATGGATTGGCTGAAGTGCCATAAATAATATTCAGACTGCAGCCTCTGCCCTCCCTCCCACGATGTTTTAGAGATTTCTAGAATACAGGGGAAAATAGATAAGACTTCTCTGCACTATAGATGATTTTACAATGCTACCAGTAGTGATGAGTTTTCGCATGCTACAATTTGAGCCCAAACCCACCTGAGCTATTCCACCAGGAAGGCATCACTGTTCACTGCCAATCATAAGCAGCCAAATTAGCCAATGCACCCCACCCAGCAGTTGAATGTATATGTGTGGCTGTGGGTCAGGGAATACCTCACCCCCTTATGAATGGCGGTGTGCAGTAATGGCTTCCTGGAAGTATTGCTCAGGTAGGTTCAGATTAGGATCCAAACATCCTTTGTTACACATTCTCATTCTTTGTTGCATGTTGTAATGGCAACAATCTGGGACTTAGTTTCACGCATGTGATTGACCCTGGATTTTTTCTGCACCTTGAACTGTTGCATGAAGCCGATTCCATTGTCAACAGTAAACACTCTAAGCCAGTTGGTGGTGAACTATTACCTACATTATGCTAGTTGCCACCATTCGGCATAGAAAAATAACACACCCAGTTCCTCAGGCTCAAAAGAAACTGTTCCAAAAGGCAGGACTAAATATCCCAAATCCATATATTGCTAGACAAATTCAGAGAGAAACGATATTCCCAAAAAGACTGTATTAAAAAACAATAGATATTAGAGAATATTTTGATACTCAGGTAGGCATTTACCAGTGCATGAAAAGAGGCTGTTTCACCTGTCAATCTGTCCCACATGGTCAGTCCTCCCTTACTGATAGTCAGGACTGGACTGGGACAAAAATTTGGCCCTGGACTTCATCCAGACCGGCCCACTTTAATTAAATAAAATGCTGCCCCCCACCCCCCCCCAAAAAAAAATCATGCCCACCAAAAGGCCCCTACATCCATTATTGTATATCATGAGAGGGTGAGAGAGAGGGGAATGAGAGAGAGAGGGAGAGTTGAGGGAAAGGGGGTGAGAGGGGTGGGTGAGAGAGGGGGGTGAGTGTAAAAGAGGAGGTGAGTGTAGGACCCCTTTCACACTCAGGCGTTTTTCAGGCGCCTTTGGGCTAAAAATAGCGCCTGTAAAGCGCCTTAAAAACGCCTCCACTGCAGTCCCAGTGTGAAAGCCCGAGTGCTTTCACACTGGGGCGCTGCCAGGGCATAAAAAATAGTCCTCCAAGCAGCATCTTTGGGGCGGTGGAGGAGCGGTGTACACACCGCTCCTGCCCATTGAAATGAATGGCCACCGCTGCTGAATCGCCTGCAGAGCACTTCCGCAGCAGCGCTACACGGGCGCATTTAACCTTTAATTTCGGCTGCTAGCAGGGGTTAAAAGCGCCTGCTGGAAGCCGAATAGCACAGATAAAACGACAGTAAAGTGCTGCTAAAACTAGCAGCGTTTTACCGTCAATGCCCGCCCCAGTGTGAAAGCAGCCTAAGAGTCAGGGAGTGAATGAGACAGAGGAGGGGGCAGAGAGACAGAGGAAGGGGCAGAGAGACAGAGGGGGGGGGTGCTGAGAGACAGAGGGGGTGCTGAGAGACAGAGGGGGAGCTGAGAGACAGAGGGGGAGCTGAGAGACAGAGGGGGAGCTGAGAGACAGAGGGGGAGCTGAGAGACAGAGGAGGAAGCTGAGAGACGGAGGGAGCTGAGAGACAGAGGGGGAGCTGAGAGACAGAGGGGGGAGCTGAGAGACAGAAGGGGGAGCTGAGAGACAGAGGGGGGAGCTGAGAGACAAAGGGGAAGCTGAAAAACAGAGGGGGAAGCTGAGAAACAGAGGGGGAGCCAAGAGACAGAGGGAGGGAGCCAAGAGACAGAGGGAGGGAGCTGAGAGACAGAGGGGGGAGCTGAGAGACAAAGGGGGGCTGAGAGACAGAGGAGGGGTCTGAGAGACAGAGGAGGGGTCTGAGAGACAGAGGAGGGTCTGAGAGATAGTGGAAGGCTGAGAGACAGAGGGGGGAGCTGAGGGACAGAGGGGGAGCTGAGAGACAGAGGAGGAAGCTGAGAGACGGAGGGAGCTGAGAGACAGAGGGGGAGCTGAGAGACAGAGGGGGGAGCTGAGAGACAGAAGGGGGAGCTGAGAGACAGAGGGGGGAGCTGAGAGACAAAGGGGAAGCTGAAAAACAGAGGGGGAAGCTGAGAAACAGAGGGGGAGCCAAGAGACAGAGGGAGGGAGCCAAGAGACAGAGGGAGGGAGCTGAGAGACAGAGGGGGGAGCTGAGAGACAAAGGGGGGCTGAGAGACAGAGGAGGGGTCTGAGAGACAGAGGAGGGGTCTGAGAGACAGAGGAGGGTCTGAGAGATAGTGGAAGGCTGAGAGACAGAGGGGGGAGCTAAGAAACAGTGGGGGAGCTGAGAGACAGAGGAGGGGTCTGAGAGACAGAGGAGGGGTCTGAGAGACAGAGGAGGGGTCTGAGAGATAGAGGGGGCTGAGAGACAGGGGACTGAGAGACACAGGGTCTGAGAGACAGAGGGGGGCTGAGAGATAGTGGGGGGTCTGAGACACAGAGGAGGGGGCTGAAAGAGGGGGGACTGAGAGACTCAGGGTCTGAGAGACAGAGGAGGGGACTGAGAGACAGAGGGGGGGACTGAGAGACAGAGGGGGCAGAGAGACAGAGGGGAGGGCGGAGACAGACCACATAGCACTGTCCCTTTCTGCAGTCCCTCCTCTGCTCACCCCCCGCTGTCTCAGTGTTCTGGCATGTTTGTGTAGGATGCCAGGTACCTGATGGTCAGCAGCGGCAGCGCCGAGTCTCCCTCTTGATCCGGGGGGGGGGGGGGGTTAGAGGTTATTTCATCTTATCTGTAGTCATTTTAAATTATCAATGTTTTTATTATAATCATTTAAAATAATGACGCAGGATGGACAACTTGTGTCCAAGAATTGGCACATATGTCACAACCACTTTTTATGTAGTTGTCCCTTCCCCACTACACAGTTGTTCAGTTAATCACTTTGGCCCAACATATGCACTGGGCGAGATTTACTAAAACTGGTGCACAAAAAATCTGGTGCAGCTGTGCATAGTAACTAATCAGCTCCTATGTTGTATTGTCAAATCCTAAAGCTATTTTAATGACTTGAGGTTATTTTACCTTAAAGCGGAGTTCCACCCAAAAGTGGAACTTCCACTTTAAGAACTCCTCGCCCCCTTAACTTGCCACATTTGGCATGTAATTTTTTTTGGGGGGGGAGTGGGGGCTTCGTTTGGAGTGGGACTTCCTGTCCCACTTCCTCCTTCCGCCTATGGGCTGCCTAGGCGACTCCTTCTCTCCACCTAGGCGGCCCCTCCCTCTAGGCGATCTTCTGGGACACGTGACAGGTCCCAGAAGGTCGCCTGTCCACTCCGAGAGCGCAGCGCGACTCGCGCATGCACAGTGCGTGCCCAGCCGTGAAGCCGATAGCTCTTAAGGCTGGGTGCCCAGAGTGTCAATAGAGGGGCCGGCGGAGAGGAGGGGGAGAGAAGCGACGCTCCGGGTGGCCACATCGCTGGACCGTGGAACAGTCGAGTGTCTGTTTATTAAAAGTCAGCAGCTACACTTTTTGTAGCTGCTGACTTTTAATAAACATAAAAAGCCTGGAACTCTGCTTCAATGCATTCTATACATTAAGGTAAAAAACCTTCTGGGAGCATCTCCCCCCCCCATTCCCCGCAACTTATACTTACCTGAGCCCCATCTCGATCCAGCGATGTGCATGAGAGCAGTGGCTCTCCCGGTTCTCTCTCTCCTCATTGGCTCACACAGCAGCTGCTGCTGTAAATCATGGGATGTGAGACAATGATGACAGCGGGGGGTGGGACCGAGCCACACTCTAAGTGTCAATGGAGCTCGGGAGCAAGCCTGCTTGAGTGCCGCCATAGCAAGAGGCTTGCTATTTCGGGCACTTGGCAGGAGGGAAGAGGGCCAGAACCCAAAAAGAAGAGGATTGGGGCTGCTCTGTGCAAAACACAGAGCAGGTAAGTATAACATGTTTTTTTTATTCTTTTACTTTAATTGAACAAGCTGAAGTTAAAAGCTGTTGGATTACTATGAACAGCTGTACCAGATTGTGTGCACCAGTTTTAGTAAATCTCCCCCATTATGTTACTGATCACACTCATCATTAGCACCTGTTTTCTATATTTTCTTAGTCAAGTACTGGATTATATGCCTGCAAAGATTTTTTTAACACAAAAGTGGTCTACATTTTTCGTTTTATACGTTTCTATATGGTTAATACTTATATACTTATAACACAGACATGTTAATACTATAGTACTATAGTATTGCTTCACTTTTTTCAAAATGGAACAAATTCAACTAACAGATTGAAAACCACTGCCCCTTAATTGACATACTAACCCTAAGAAAAATATGCCAAATATTTTTGAGTGCACCTAACAATTCATTGTGCTATATTTTTTTAAGCTAAATGGATGTTTCCTTTAAGTGAGAGTGAGAACAAACCCGATAAAGGTGAGGCTAGAGAGCTGGAGCTAGAAAAGAAAAAGTGGGAACACATGGATCTCTTCTTGTTGACCCTATCCTAGTGACAATATACAGTAGGATCATGGGCGTCCGCTGAACTTTTTTCAGGGGGGGGCATCATTTTAAGGTCATCCATGCTCAGTCCCTTTTTGACAATGTCATGAATAGGAGGGGCTTAGTCATTATGACATAAAGCGCAGGCATGCAAAGGTTTGAGAAACCTGATGCAAAAGCTTAATAGAAGGATCAAGCTGCCATTGTCTGATTAGCCATTTCTATTTTTTTTTAAACCTCTCCCCCCTCTAGCGGCCGAATAGCGCCACTAAAACGATTGTAAAGCGCCACTAAAACTAGCAGCGCTTTACCGATAACGTGGCCAGCTGGTAGTGTGAAATAGTTGTTGAGGATAATTCCGCTTCACTTCATGTCCATATAAATATAGTGTGTCTCCAGGGGGGGGGGGGCAATTGACCCCCCTTGCCCGATTGAGCGGACGCCCATGAGTAGGATGTGAAGAAAGATCTCCTCAATACGGTCTGAGGCACAAATAATAATAATAATAATAATAAAAATCAACCTATCCACCTATCCAAAATGTTTTGGCTAAAGGTTGGCTTTAAAATAAAAGTTCTCAAAGTGCTGCACAGAAATAAGCTCAGACGAGTAAGTAAATGGCTAAAGGGCTAAGAGGATCCTGTGCTTGAACAGAACACATGTTGTATGTGAATGTAAAGCCTCATACACACGATCGGACTTCCATCGGACAAATCCGTGGAATTTTGGCCGAAGGGCGTTGGCCGTGAACTTGTTCTGCATACAGACGGCAGAACTTTTTCAGCCAACAAACACAAAACTACATTGTTTTTCAGCTCTTTAGCGCCACCCTTTGGGCAACTTCTGCTAATGTTGTCTGATGGTTAGCATAGGTTCGGAGCATGCGTGTTTGTACTTTGGATTTTAGTCCGACGGACTTGTGTACACATGATCAGATAATCCGACAGAACACATTTGTTGTCGGACAATTTGTGAGCATTGCTATCCAACATTTGTCCGATGGAGCATACAGACGGTCGGATTATCCGATAAAACCCTTCCATCACACAATTGTTGTCGGAATATCTGATCGTGTGTACGGGCCTTAAGTCATAAAAAATCCAAGGTAGCCAGACTTGGGAAAACTCTTCACATATCTACAGGTGGGGCATGGCGATTAGTTGCATATCTCTGCACTGCAAAACGTCCCTCTCAATGTATATGTGCAAGGTGACAGTAGTTCCAGAGAGAGAGAAGTGGGGTGGGGGTGGCATGAACCAGGGAACACATTGGACTGCATTTTTGCATGTGCACATTCAGAGCCAATGAGAAGAGAATACCAACTATAGGGATTTAACCATTGAAGCGTCCAGCTGCACAATATAAATGCAAAATGAACACTAGAAATATTCAACAACTAGGTACATGTTCCATGAAAATGTTTGTGTCTGACCAGAGTGTTCCTTAAATTAGAAGTGGGTGAAGGGGTCTGCCAGCGTATAGGAGATGGTATCTGCAAAGTGGAAGGAAAAACAGACGTTTGTATATTCTGACAACCATCAAAGTCACTTTCCCCAAGGCTGCACAGCTATTCCTGGAGGGTTTCTACAGTAGAGAGGAGAAAAGAACGCTGTGGGTGTTATCAGCTCTGCTTGGCCACTTATCTAGGCTCCAGTGACCTGCCTGGCCTGGCTTGTGTACAGATAGTGCCCGTGTTAATGCCAGCTCTTCTTCCATGCACAACATGCCAAGAAGTCTGCAAACTATACTTTATTTAGCTGGGGGGAGTAAAATGTAGCAAATACGGAGGAATCGGCTGGTGGAAAGAGACGGTAATAGCAGTGTAAAGAGCAAACTAGAACAACACTAAACTCATATAAATGCAAAACAACTCATTAAAATATCAGCTACACATCTGAATATTGTTATCCTTACTTGGATTCATGGAGACCAATCTGGGTTCATTCCAGGTAAGGGTACAGACATAAATCTACGGGGACTGTTTATGATATTGGGGCAGTCTAAATAGAGTACGGGGGAGGGAGTGGTGGCCTCCCTTGGTGCAGAGAAAGGGTTTGACTCAATTGAGTGGGATTATCTGTAGGCAGTATTGGCTAAATTTGGTTTTAGTCCTTGATTCAACTCTTCAGTACAACGTCTATAAACTCTCCCCATAGCCAAGGTTAGAATGAATGATGTGATCTCATGGCCTTTTGAGCTACACAGGAGTGTGAGGCAAGGTTGCCCATTATCACCTGGACTGTTTGCCCCAACTATAGTACTCTTGGCTATAAAACTTCTCTCTTCAAAGGAGGTACATGGTATGCAAATCAGCCCTCTAGAAGGCAAACTTTCTCTTTATGCATGTTGCTATATCTAAGGAATGCTACTACTTCTTTACCGTCAGCCTTGCAGATTATCAATAACTTTGGTATACTATAAAGCAGGGGTCTCCAAACTTTCTAAACAAAGGGCCAGTTTACAGTCCTTCAGACTTTAGGGGGGGCCAGACTAGGGCCATTGGGAGTAGAAAATGTCCAGTGGGAGTAAATAATACCATATCTTTGGTGTCAGTGGGAGGACTAGTGCCCCCATCGTTGGTGTCAATGGAAATAATTGATGGTGTCAGTTGGAGGAATAGTGCCTCAATGGTGTCAGCAACAAGAATTTTGCCCAATTGGAGTTGGATGGAATAGTGCCCCAAGGGCCGCATTAAGGCAAGCAAAGGGCCGCATCTGGCCCCAGGGCCGCAGTTTGGAGACCACTGCTATAAAGTTACTGGTATAAATCCTTGCTGGTCTCCCTAAATTCCTCCACACCACAACCGGTTGTTAATGCTCTGCTCACCCAGGTCTCTCAATTTAGGAACCTGTGGGTAATGTCTAACATGATCTCTGTTGGTATGTTACTGATAATATGGAGTGTGGAGTATAGGGTCACCAATTTTCACAAACAATGTACATTATGGAAATCTTTGACTTTGGTGGGATGGGGAAATCTTATCAGAATTACTTATTCCTAAATTCCCCGTATAGATTCAGGCACAACCCTATCCCAATTCACCAAAAAATTCTGTCTCAGATTAAACCAAATTACTTTATCCTTAATTTGGTCTGGAAGCACACCCAGGGTGGCCTTGTTGACCCTACAGCTCCCCATCTCTAAAGGATTAACACTCCCCTGCTTCCAGGAACATTTTTGGGCAGCCGTATTAGTTAGAATTCGCTGGTGGTTCTCTCAAATGATCAATAACTTCGCTGTCACTCTTGAGGCTGTATTGCTCGGCTCCTATTCAGAACTCAGTAATCTAGTATTTGTGGATGCCCGGTGCTAGCGACACCACTTACACCCTCCATCCACATTACACTACTGCCCTCAGAGCAAGCTCCCCCTTTTCCCCTCCTTGTCCCAGCCCTGGCACTGAGACATTCTCTTAAAAAGTCGGCTGCCTGCAGATTAATTACAGCCTATGGGGCTACAGGGTGCATGCTTCAAGCTGAAATGGACATCTCAAAGCTCACATTTTTATGGAAACCCGAATGCTGACTTGTTGCTTTTGTCAGAAAGTGAGTATTTTTATTATTTTAACAGGATAGATAGAGCTGGAAGGGAACATATTTTTTATATTTTTTGGCTAATCATGGCTTTTCCTTTAACCAGTCGACCTCCGGAAGGTTTACCCCCCTTCATGACCAGGCCATTTTGTTTGCGACACGGCACCGCTTTACTTTAACTGACAATTGCACGGTCGTGCGACACTGTACCCAAATAAAATTAACGTCATTTTTTTCCCCACAAAAAGAGCTTTCTTTTGGTGGTATTTGATCACCTCCGCTTTTTTTATTTGCGCTATAAACAAAAATAAGACCGCAAAATTGGGAAAAAATTTAATATTTTTTACTTTCTGCTATAAAACGTATCCAATAAAAAAATTGAAGAAGATCAAATTCCTTCATCAATTTAGGTCAATATGTATTCTGCTATATATTTTTGTTGGAAAAAAAGAAAAAATCCCAATAAGCTTATATTGATTGTAGATGCTATAACCTTTGCGCAAACCAAACTATAAGATATATATATATTTTTACTAGTAGTGGTGGCAAACAGCGATTTATAACGGGACTGCGATATTGCGGTGGACAATCAGACACTAATGCCCTGTACACACGATCGGATTTCAGATGGAATAAAATCCGATGGAATTTTCCGTCGGAATTCTGATGAAGCTGACTTCCATCAGTCTTGCATACACACCATCAGACAAAATTCCGACCGTCCAAAACGCCGTGACGTACAACACGTACGACGGCACTATAAATGGGAAGTTCAAATCCAACGGTGCCACCCTTTGGGCTGCTTTTGCTGATTTCGTGTTACCGCGTTTTAGTAAAAGTTTGGTGTTAGCCGATTTGTGCTTTTCAGTCTCCGTGTTTTTCAGTCCGTTACAGCATGATGAAGGTGCTATCTCCATTATGAACGCTAGTTTTACCAGAATGAGCGCTCCCGTCTTCTAATTTAGTCTGAGCATGCTCTATTTTTTTTACACCGATGGAAAAAAGTCAGATGGGGCCCACACACGATTGTTTTTCATTGGAAAAAACGATAGTGTGTACAGGGCATAACTGGCACTTTTTTGAGAACCAGTGACCCTAATACAGTGATCAGTGATAAAAATATGCACTGTCACTGTACTTATGACACTGGCTGGGAAGGGGTTAAACAGGGGCGATCAAAGGGTTAACTGTGTGCCTAGCAGTTGATTTTTTTTTTACTGTGGGGGAGGTGCTTTTACTAGGGAAAGACATTCAATTGTAAATTAATATCATTCAAAACTTGAAAAAATATAATATATAAAAAAAAACAATAAATTGTCCTTCATAAAATGCAAAAAATCTAAAGAATTATAAATAAGATGAAAATAAAAAACAGTTCACCAATAGTGAAAAATAGTGAAGAAATAGTGTTCAAATCCTCTCCTACTAGCGATAATAACAGCACCACACCTCCTCACATGTACTGGTGACCCCTCTCCCAGCAGATAAGGCCCTCACCACAGTTCCACTCTCGTGGTCGGTGCAACAAACTTTTGTAAAATATCCTGCTGTTTGAATCAAAGGTGGTCACCCTACATTTCCACAGTAATTAATAATGGAATTAGTGATGGCCATTATCATGTAAAGGAAAATCAGATATCCTCCAATAGTACAGTAACCCAATATTCACAAAACTTTATTAAAAGCACGCTGAAAATCCACTCACATGTTTACAAATATAAACTTGCATTCAGTCGAATTTTGCACGTTGTGACATCAGGTATTTCTCTCTATAGTAGTAGACTATGACCGTCTCACCACCTCCAGACACTACAGACTCTACCGATAAGTCTCCGTGTCTCCTTCCTCCTTCTATCCTGGTGTCACCAACGGTCGCCGCATAAGCACGATCTGACGCGTTTTGTCACTTCCAACTTCATCACAGGGGGGTCTTGTTTTACATAAGCAGACTGCTGTTCTGCCTGTGTACCGAACAATTGGCGGGTGTCGGCACACATAGGGGGTTATTTACGAAAGGCAAATCCACTTTGCACTACACGTGCAAACTACAAGTGCAAAGTGCAGTTGAAATTGCAATGAAAGTGCACTTGGAAGTGCAGTTGCTGTAAATCTGAGGGGTAGATCTGAAATGAGGGGAAGCTCTGCTGATTTTATTATCCAATCATGTTCAAGCTAAAATGCTGTTTTTTATTTTCCTTGCATGTTCCCCTCGGATCTACAGCGACTGCACTTCCAAGTGCACTTTTTAGTGCAATTTCAAGTGCATTTTGCAAAGTGGTTTTGCCTTTAGTAAATAACCCCCATAGAGTCCTCGGTACCCGCCCATCGCCTACCGCTGTTAAAAGTCACAGCGAGAGCGAGCCGCCCGCAGCGTGCATTTGTGCCCGCTACACGGAAGAGCGTATATATACACCACGATCCTGCGCACAGCGGCTGCCCTATAGCAGTAAAACTGCTATAGGGCGGTCGCTAGACAATACTTTTTTCTAGGTTTGGATACAGTGGTGGGGATTAGAACCCCATCATATTTTTATTGTTGTGCCCCATTGGAGAGATTCACACTTTCAATTTGTCCTGGTGACCATTTTCACTGGGACACAAAGTTGTGGGCAGGGGCGGACTGACAACTCATGGGGCCCCCGGGCAATAGAAGATTGTGGGGCCCCCTGGGCTTACAGATGGCCACCGCGCCAGAAGGCAGTGCAGAGGCGGGGCAGCTAAAATCTCGGGATTTTCACATCAAAAGCATGTCGGAATCGTGTCATATAAAAGCATGTCAGATTTAAAAAACACAGATTTTGACATACTGTCCCTGGTTTTACTGAGCCTGGAAACCCTGATGGGGCCCCCTAGTGGCATGGGGCCCTCGGACAGTGCCCAAGTGCCCGAATGGTTAGTCCGCCCCTGGTTGTGGGAAATTATATGTAACAACTGTCAATTAAACCAGAAAAAAGAAACAGGAATTCAGAGCTGTGGAGACACATTAGTGATATCGCAACCAGTGGGTGGAATGACAGCATGAAAGGAAAAATGTACTCACCAGCATCAGGACTGCCCTTCATGCTTGCTGTGCGTCTCAGACTTAGAGTACCAAAGCCCCTACATCAGTGTGATAGGCAGGCAACTAGCACTCTCAGAAGCATATCAGCTTCTATGAGTACTGGTTTTCATTAACAAAAACTTCCTGTGTAAGGAAACAATGATCTGTTTAATAACAGCTGTAAATGTGTAGAACTACAGCTGCAGAGATAATATGCATTTATGGTGACCTTTGGGAATCTGTAGTTAGGCTCCAAAGTCATCTGTTCTGATAGAGGCTGTGTGCAGTCACAGGAAAGAATTTCAGCAAAAATTCACACGTCTGCATTATCCCTGTGACAGTTTAGCAGCAGTCTTACACACCCTGTGATGACAGCAACACATTTTCATCAGAGGCGAGTGTCACTTGGGGCATCGCAGCCTCTTACTGGTTGCTAAGAATTCCATCGGGGTCAGAAGCGATCAGTGTCGTTTGATCAAACATTACTCATCCTGCAAATCTTGACATCGAGTGATAACGGCTCTCTAAACATTTACACTCACCACAAATCTGCTTCCCTAATTTATTATAAAGGGCAGATTGAGCCAAAATCCTAAATCAACTAGTGAATTAAATTTGTAGTGTAGCACCCACTTACCTCTAAACAGTGGTAAAGGATCCCCAGGTGGCTCGGTAGGATAGCATTTTACCTCAGGACAGAATACACTATATGGCCAGAAGTATTGTGACACCTGTCTTTACACGCACATGATCTTTAATGGCATCCCTTTGCAGCTATAACAGCTTCAACTCTTCTGGGAAGGCTGTCCACAAGGTTTAGGAGTATGTCTATGGGAATGTTTGACAATTCTTCCAGAAGCACATTTGAGAGGTCAGGCACTGATGATGACGAGAAGGCCTGGCTCGCAGTCTCCTCTCTAAATGATCCCAAAGGTGTTCTATCAGGTTGAGGTCAGGATTATGTGCAGGCCAGTCAAGTTCCTCATCCCCAAACTTGCTCGTCCATGTCTTTATGGACCACGTCCTTTTGGAACAGTAAGGGGCCATCCCCAAACTGTTCCCACAAAGTTGGGGGCATGAAATTGTCTAAAATGTCTTGGTATGCTGAAGCCTTAAGAGTTCCCTTTACTGGAACTAAGGGGCCAAGCTCAACCCCTGAAAAACAACCCCACACCATAATCCCCTCTCCACCAAATGATTTAGACCAATGCACAAAGCAAGGTCCATAAAGACATGGATGAGCGAGTTTGTAGTGGAGGAACTTGGCCTGCACCTCAACCTGATAGAACACCTTTGGGATGAATTAGAGCAGAGACTGCATGCAAGCCATGCCTTCTCATCCACATCAGTGCCTGACCTCACAAATGCACTTCTGGAAGAATGGTCAAACAAGAGTTGGAGCTGTTATAGCTGCAAAGGGTGTGCCAACTCAATAGTGAACCCTACAGACTAAGACTGGGATGCCGTTAATGTGCGTGTAAAGGCAGGCGTCCCAATACTTTTGGCAATATAGTGTATTTGACTTTTTGTGGGTGGAAGAAATTGGGCGCTTTAGGTGGTTTATAGAACCAATACATTCAGGGAGAGAATTTCGTACAATCTACTGAAGTTAAACAGCATATTGACCTATTTTTTGTAGTGCTACCACTGTAGGAGCCACTCAGGGCCGTTTTTAGTCCAGGGAAAAAGGGACAGCTGCCCTGGGCCCCATCATTGTTGTGGGGCTTAAAGAAGCTCCCTTATACTTGCCAACCATCCCAGTTTTAATTCCCTTGTCCCTTGAAGTTTTCGTGCCATGCTGTGTCCCAATATCCCAGTGTGAAGTTCTGTTACTAATGCTGCCCAGCTCTGCCCTATTGCCATGTACAGATGACTCACCTGCAGACCCTGTGTTTACATGTAAATAACCTGCATTGATATGTAAATAGTGGTGGCATTAATATCTAAATAGCCGTGGTACGGCTGCATTGATATGTAAATAGAGGTGGCATTCATATGTATATCATGCCCCCCTGAGGTCATATCCACCATCACTTCTGCTGAATGCTGCCCTCTGGGGGGGTAAAGGGCCATGCTTGGAAGTCCTGCCTATAACTATAGTCATTAAGCCTAACATCAGCCTGTTCTGCAAAGGTAAGCAAATTGAAGGTGGAACCCTTTTTTTTAAATAACATGACACCACAGCACCCTGAATTTTGGTGCATGTGAATACGCACATCTCAGCAGATGCGTGAGGGTGTCATTAACAATTAATGGCACTGCTGTGTATCTACTAAAGGGCAGCACATTTCTGTGGTGTCAGGAAAGCGTTATTGCATGCGTTCCCGAAACACAAATGTGAACGCAGGCTAAATGTCTTAGTTACATTGGTGGTTAGTGTAAGTCTTCTCATTACATTGGGGCTTGGTGTACAATACTGATTGGTTGCTAAACTTATAGCACAGATGATGTGCTATAAGTTTAGCAACCAATCAGTGAGCAGTAATTATGTGCACTAAACTCTTGCAACCAATCATTGAGCGGTAATAATGTGCAGTAACCTCTATTAACCAATTAGTGAGTGGTAAGGATGTCCAGTAACCTCTAGCAACCAATCAGTGAGAATTATTGATGTACAGTAATCTCTAGCAACCAATCAACAAGCAGAAGTCATGTGCTGTAACCTCTAGCATATAATCAGTGAGCCATAATGTGTGCTGTAACCTCCAGCAGCCAGTCAGTGAGCGGAAATGATACACTGTAACCTCTGACAACCACTGGCAACCAATCGCAATCGCTGCTTGATCTGATTCATTAAACTGATTTTGAGTCTAGCTGCTATTTATTGTATGTTTTTAGAGCAGGTGGAAAGCGAAATTGCATGGGGGGGGGGGGCCCCAAGAAAATGTTTGCCCAGGGTCCAACCAATATTAAAGACGGCCCTGGAAATGTGCCCGGTTTCTTTTTCCCAGTAATTGCCCTGCAGCAATCCACACGATCACAGTCACTCTTTCGCTCAATGACAAGTCCAGGGGTGTTCTTTTTCCTTTTATATTTTTGGGGTAACTTAGATAGGGTTGGGGAATAGAGTGGGATTAATGCACACCTGTGCAATAATCACGCTGTCTAATCAGCATCTTAATATGCCACACCTGTGAGGTGGGTGGATTATCTCGGCAAAGGAGAAGTGCTCACTAACACAGATTTAGACAGATTTGTGAACAATATTTGAGAGAAATAGGCCTTTTGTGTACATAGAAAAAGTCGTAGATCTGAAATGATCGGTTATCACCAGAACATTTCCTAGTCCACTCAGGTCGGGTTTGAGGCAGAGGAAATCAATGCATACCAGATCCATTGGGCCTTGACATTGTAGATGGCCCATTGGGGCAGCTTGATGAGGTAAAGTCTTCCTCTGGATGCAGTGTGCACATGAATGGCAGTACTCTTCTACTTCTGCCCTCATGCAGGGCCAATAGAACCGACTTCTGACAAGTTAAAAGGTCCTCTCCGCCCCTAGATGGCCGTGACTGTCATGTAGGGCAATCAGAACAGTCTCTCGATGTTTTTCTGGAAGAAACAATTGCCATTTCTCTTCCAGGTCATCAGAGGGGCCCCTTCGGTAGACCACTCCCTGATGTACCTGTAACCTGTCCCACTCTTTCCTCAACAGACGAGCTTCCTTTAATGAGTGACTCAGGAGTCTGTTTGGATCCTGATTCTCCAGGGCTTCCAGAACCAATTTCCCCATGGGATCTTCTAATTGGTCGCATCTTAGTTCCTTCTTGGACAACTTTGGCAGATAGTCTTCCTCCAGTTGAGTTACTCCACAGTATTGTTTGGGGACTCCTACCATGGTAACTCCTATCTCTTCCGCCCTTGAGCCCCCTCTGGCTTGTAATTCAGCCCCTTGACAAAGGGCCCCCACCCCGTCAGGTGCCACTTGAGTCCAGTCTTCCATGTCACGGGTGGGACCATGAGATCTCCTGGGCAGAGCGTCTGCATCTCGATTCCCAATCCCTGGCCTATACTTTAGGTTGAAATTTAATCCAGACAATGCGGCCAGCCACCTGTGTCCAGTGGCGTCCAGCTTTGCTGTAGTGAAAAGGTAGGTAAGGGGGTTGTTGTCGGTCTTCACAGTGAACTCCGCCCCATACAGGTAGTCTTTAAGCTTGTCTACTACCGCCCACTTAAGGGCCAGGAACTCCAGCTTGTGAGTGGGGTAGTTTTTCTCAGAGGGGGTCAGGCTCCTGCCCACGTAGGCAACAGGCCGTAGTTGTCCTTCGTGTTCTTGGTAAAGTACTCCTCCCAGGCCGTCATGACTAGCATCTACGTGTAGTTCATAGGGTTTGGTTGGGTCTGCGTAGGCCAAGACTGGGGCAGTGGTTAGGCTCTTCTTCAACGCCTGGAAGGCCTCTTCACACTTCTGGTTCCACTGATCTCTGACTGACTCTCCCGGCTTCCTGGGCCCTGAGTCGTCCTCTTCCCCCTCAGTCTTGAGCAGTTCATTCAATGGTCTAGCAATTCGGGCGAATCCTTCCACAAACCTCCTGTAATAGAAGCAGAACCCTAAGAAGGATCTGAGTTCTGTTACTGTGGTGGGCCGTGGCCAGGAGGTAACTGCCTCCAATTTCTCAGGGTCTGTGGCCACCCCTTCTTCAGACACTATGTGCCCCAGATAGTTCACAGAAGACTGGTAGAACCGACACTTCTCAGGCGAAAGCTTGAGTCCCTCCTCACTGAGTCTTCTCAACACTTTTTCCAGCCTCTCTTCGTGTTCTTCCAGGGTTCTCCCAAAGACAATGACATCGTCCAGGTATACAAGGACTTCAATAAGGTTCATGTCTCCTACAGTCTTCTCCATGAGACGTTGGAAGGTAGCAGGAGCTCCAGACAGTCCCTGAGGCATTCGATCAAACTCAAAGAACCCCACTGGGGTTATGAAGGCTGTCTTCTCCTTGTCTTCTGGATGCATAGGGATCTGGTAGTATCCACTCTTGAGATCCATAACGCTGAACCACTTGGCTCCAGACAAACTCTGTAAAGCGTCCTCTATCCTCGGAGTGGTGTACTGGTCGGGGATGGTTCTCCTGTTAAGAGTCCTGTAGTCGATACAGAGCCTCAACGACCCATTCTTCTTCCTGACCACCACTATCGGGGAGGCATAGGGGCTTCTAGACTCCCGGATCACACCAGTCCTCTTAAGTTCTGCGAGTTGTTCCCTTAGATCCTCTAGATCTGCTAGTGGGACCCACCTGACCCTCTCTCTGAAGGGCTTGTCTTCTTGGAGGCGGATTTGATGGGTGGCACTCCTTGCACACCCCACATCGAACTCATCTTTTGAGAAGATCTTCTCCCATCTGGTCAACTGGGCCTTGGCTCTCTCTTTCCAAGCCCTGGGCAGATTTGGGTTTTCCATGGACAGCTTCTCTCAAAACGTCTCCTCCTTCACCCGTCCCCTTGACTTCTGACAGGGTAACCGGGGTAGCAGGGCTCACCTGGCCCAACAGCATCCTGGCTGGGATTTCCATGGGGCCACCTGTAGTGTTCCTAACGCTCACCGGAACTCTACAATGGGCCTTCCTTAGGGCCTTCAGTGGAATCACTTCTGATATCACCTCCAGACCGGAGGACTCTTCCCTTGGGTCGGACTCCAGCATGACAAAGGGTCCAGGTTGCTCCCAAGTAAGCTTCACAGTGGCTCTGAGACAGGTTACTTCTCCGGGCTGCAACACTACCCCTTCTCTTCCAAGTCTCCACACCTTCCCTATCCCCTCCCCAGGGGTCTTCTGCTCTAGGACCAGCCGTTGGTAGGCCATCTTCAACATGGGGTGGATCTTGGTGGCCGCTGGCCCCTTCTCTTTCATTAGAGGGGTTAGAAGTCTTCGGACCAGGTCCGTGTTCGTCCCTATTATAAGGGAACTTTTGTTGGCTCCTAGCGGCCGAGGGCACACAACTGCCAGGGTGTCAAACACTTCGGCCTTCCCAGCCACAGATGGGTCAAAAGTCATCTTGACGGGCAGATAGCCATCATAGGGGAAATTCTGGGTTCCAATCCCACATATTTCCAGCTCCTCTATCTTCTGGATAGGTAGGTGACTCAAGTGCTTATCGTAGAAATCCCGATATAATAGGGTCACTTGTGCCCCAGTATCCAAGATGGCTCTGGTGTAGACTCCCTCCACTTGGATAGGCACTATAGGAGATGGGCCTACCAGCTTCTCCGGATATGGCCTGACAGGGATCGCCTTCTTCTGGCCCTTTCCCCTCGGACTCTCTCTCGTCCAACTCCCTTTAGACTTTAATCTTTCTTGAGCCTGGAATGCATTGATTTCCCTCCTTTCAATGGGTGTACAGACCCACTGAGGGATACTATTATTTTTCTTAGGTGTTCCCCCCCCTCTGGGGAGTGCTGTGCCTCTTCTGAGGGGTCTTGCCCCCTTTCTCTGGGGTGTATCTCTGTTGAGGAATGTTGTGTTTCCTCTGAGGTGTTTTATCTCCTCTTTTCTTCTGCTTTGCATTCAGCTTGGAGCTCACTGAAGGTGATGGGCACCCGGTTGACTCCTTCACCAGGGCCCTCTGAAGTTTCCCGCCGGCTTGCGGTTGTCCGTTTTCTTCTTCTTGGGACTGGAACATGTAGCTGCAATATGGCCAATTCCTCCACAGTTAAAGCAGACTATATCTCCCCATTCTTGTAAAGATGCGGGTGCCGAGGCAATTGGGAATAGTTCCTTCCGTGGTACTTCTCTCCTGGGACCCTCTGGGTCTTTTGCCATCAGAGAGGTCAACATTTCTAACACCTTGGACATTTGTGATTTTAAAGTGTCTACCTCTGAGTCTCTTTCAGGGGTCATCACTGGATTGACTAGCACCTGTGCGGGGACAAGATTTGTCTTAATCATTTGCTGGTCCTGTTGTAGCGCCTCCTCATCTCTGATGATTTTTATCAAGTCAGCATAAGTCAGTAACGTTCCTCCTCCCGAGGTTTTCAGGTGCAGCCAGACTGGATCCGAGCGTAACGCTCCCTTTAAGACTTGCTTCATTCTTGCCGCATCTGTATCTTGGGGCTTCATTCCCTTCTTCAACACAATCTTGCACAGCAACCTGTTCAGTCTCCTAACATACTCTGAAAGTTTCTCCCTTGGTTGTTGGAAAGTATGTTCAAATTGGTAGACCATCTCTGTCACCTTTTCCAATTGACCAAACTCTTCCTGTAGCATGGCTAGACAGTCTTGAGCCGTGCAATCTGTATTCCCAAACCAAAAACTTTTCACTGCTTCTGCTGCTGCGCCTTTGAGGCTTTCTATCACTCGTTGCCTCTTCTGCGCTTCAGGCACCTCCCATGCCTCCACTGCTTGTAATGCCTGCTCCACCCAGGTATCAAAATCTTCTTCCCCTGCAGGGACAGGGAGCTTCCCTGAGAATGTCTTCAGTCTCCGGTAGCTAGTCTCTACATGCACCGTGCTTGTCTTCTGACATTTGATTAGCAGATCCCCTATTGCCTTTATCAATTCTGGTGATATAGCAGTGGCAGGTGCGGGTGCCACCGGGGGTGTCACCCCGTCTCCTCTTTCTGGTGAGGTACGGGCCGCAGCCTGCGGTGATCCCATCGGTGATGGTTCCTTCTTTACAGTTACTGCGTGCGTCAACCTATAGGTTCTGTTGTCTGGCGTCCGCACACACTTGCGCTTGCAAGCCTCTGGTATCCCGTCTCCGTATTCTACTAGTGCATACTGATATGAAGTGTCTGGGTCTGACTTTATATCCATCACCCACGGTGTGTGATCTGGGGACACTAACTTCATTAACTCCTCTACTATCTCAGTCGACCATTCCTCCCCTGGGAGGCTGATGACTATCGAGTTGTTTGGCTCTGCCCTAGAGGCTTTGCACCACTCTTCTACTGCTTGTGGGTCCATGCCGCCACCTCTGGCGTTCAACTGCTGTATCAGGATCCCGGACGAGAACCCCCACGTGTAGCGATACCTTCACTTAAGAGGGCCGCAGATTAGTTTGGGCCCTGAAGACAGCTCCGCCAACCCCCAGCAATTTACTCGACCCCCTTCTGGCACAGTTAGTCTATGGCAACAATATATTTCTTATGCTCTATGACAGGGGTGTCCAAACTTTTTTCAAAGAGGGCCATATTTGATGAAGTGAACATGCTCGAGGGCCGACCATTTTGCCTGACATTCTTTGAACCATTAAAATTTGGTCTAAGTGTGTTCGTCCGAGCACTAATACACTGCCCAACAAGAATTCTCTTGCCTTTGTGGCTGTGTGTGAGTAAAGAGGTGAGCTCTGTGTGTTTCACTTTAAAGAGGGAAGTTTCAGGAAAAAATGTAGAAGCAGATCCCCAGACCATCCCCAGTCCATCACGGACTGGGGATCTGTGAGGGGCTGGGGATCTGTGAGGGGCTGGGGATCTGTGAGGGGCTGGGGATCTGTGAAGGGCTGGGGATCTGTGAGGGACTGGGGCTCTGTGAGGGACTGGGGCTCTGTGAGGGACTGGGGATCTGTGAGGGACTGGGGATCTGTGAGGGACTGGGGATCTGTGAGGGACTGGGGCTCTGTGAGGGACTGGGGCTCTGTGAGGGACTGGGGATCTGTGAGGGACTGGGGATCTGTGAGGGACTGGGGATCTGTGAGGGACTGGGGATCTGTGAGGGACTGGGGCTCTGTGAGGGACTGGGGCTCTGTGAGGGACTGGGGCTCTGTGAGGGACTGGGGATCTGTGAGGGACTGGGGATCTGTGAGGGACTGGGGATCTGTGAGGGACTGGGGATCTGTGATGGACTGGGGATCTGTGAGGGACTGGGGATCTGTGAGGGATTGGGGATCTGTGATGGACTGGGGATCTGTGAGGGGCTGGGGATCTGTGAGGGGCTGGGGATCTGTGAGGGGCTGGGGATCTGTGAGGGACTGGGGAATGCCCCAGTCCATCACCGATCCCACCCCAATCGCAGAGCCCACTTCATAGACCCCACTCCATCTCAGACCCCCCCCCCCCATTACAGACTCCCTCCATATTAGAGTCAGACTGTCACTTTTATCAATGCAGCATTCCCCCTCCCCACACTGCCCTACCTTAATCACACAAGCCAGGAAGCACACATGGCATGGCAGGTCCAGACAAAGGGCGGGACTTTTCAAGTTAAAGGCGGGTGATTGGTTGCTGGGACCGCCCCACTGTCTAGCAACCAATCACCTGCTTTGTAACTTGAAAGATCCCGCCCTTTGTCCGGACCTGCAGCACTTCCAGGCTTGTGTGGGGAGGGGGAGGAAGGGGGAGTGATGCGAGAGTCGGCAGAGGGGAGAGAACACTGACAATTTAGCAAAGCTGCGGGCCACTACTGGATCCCGATTTGGCCCGAGATCCACTATTTAGTGATGCTACATATATATCTTTTGTGGTCCCGGTGCTGGGAGATCGTTGGGGGCCACAAAAGATATATATGCCCAGATAACCAAGCGGGCCGTTCAAAACCGGAACGCGGGCCGCAATTGGCCCGCGGGCTGGACTTTGGACATGCCTGCTCTATGGTCAAACTCAGACACCAAGGCAATAATAAAAGGATAGCTAATTTACTTTAGATTGTGGTAAAAGGATCAACAGTGGTAACAGTTTACATGAAATAGGTTGCAGAGCCCTGCAGTAATAAACACTCTATGCATTAATGGAACAGTAAAGGCGCGCCGCGTGGGCGACCGTTAACTAGGTGCTCTGTGGCGCAGCAACTAAATGAACTATCTAGCTGGCCAGGCCTGGCTCAGATACTAAGACTCAGTCTCTAGGGGATGATGTTTTCTTCACCGGCAAGTCTTTAAAGGTGGTGCACATAACAGAACAACATTTGTAATCCAATGGGGAAATGGTAATAGAAACAAACACTTTACCGAAGATCTTCTGACTCAGTTCTGCTATGGATCTCTAGTGAGAGTATCAAATATGAACTGGTGGGCCACGGCAGTCTGTAGGCACATCAACAATAAACAGTATATGGTCTGAGCATACGCTCGCTTACCCCTCCGGACGCGATCCCAGTCCGGGAACTTCCACTGACTGTGTCTTCACACACAACTCTGCAGCAGTCTCGTCTCCGGCTCAGCAGCGGGTGAGGAACCCGAGTCAGATGCCACCCAGGCTCGAGATGGGTTGGAAGGCTCTTTAGGTAGCAGCGCAAGGCCCCAGGCTTCAGGCCTTGCACTACAGCGGATCCGCACAGGAAGATCTCTTCCTTGAAGTCTTGTGTCCCAAAGAGGCTGAGCCCAGCCTCGCCTCCTCCTTTTATAACCCCTCCCATGAGTCTCTGGGGTGGAAACATTGCCGAAAGGGGTTCTGGGGAGGTAGTCCTGGGAGTCTTAAAGGGGACCCTGCTACATAACTTTGAGAGAAAGTAGAAGGTAGGAGAAAGCAGGGGAAGGTTCAGGCACTCGCCACAAAAAATACCAAACATCCGTTCAAAGTCATTCACCACTCTCAATGTTAGAGTGGGTATTGGTCACCCGGATAGTCCCCTCTCACATGGCCTAGCAGCCGGGATGACACACGAACCAGCAACAGGGCAGTCTCTGCCACAGACTGCCCAAGATGAAGTGGGTCTCTGCCACAGACCTTTCTGAAGTGAACAAAGTCTCTGCCACAGACCTTTTAAAGTTGAGCAAATGGATAGTCCAGAAATCCTCTGCCACAGGATTTCAAAGTCCCAAACTTCCAACCGTGCAGTAAAGAGCCTTTAACCCAATCCGGCAGACTGCAGGGCTTTTGGTATAGTGGATCCCTCCTCAACAAAGTTACCAGGCCTCACCCAAGACGTCAGCACTTTGCCGGTCTCCTCCAAGGCAGGTCCTCCCCTGGTTTCCTTCATTAAGACAGCTTCCTTCCCATTTGGACGGACAGCTTGGGATCCCTTCTCTGAATGTAGACTCCAGCCAGACTAGCTGGGCCTACTAGATAGCGATGCAGCCTCGGGCCAACGTGGCCCCGAGACCAGAACCACACACAGCATACCTCGCGCCCGGAGGGCCACGAGGCGAAGACGAACCCAGACAATGGTGTCTGTCCCTTAAGTATCCCCTCCCCAACAGGCACAGCGGGTAGACCACTCCCAGTACACTGCTGCCGAGAAGGGTCACTCAATGCACCATGGTTTGCCCGTGTTCCAACAGGTGCCTGAGGTGGTAACGCCACCTACAGGCAATAAGGGAAACAGGGCCGGACTGGCCTACCGGGATAACGTAAGATTTCCCGGTAGGCTGCCTGTCCTTGGGCCGGTTTCATTTGCGGCTGCAGTGCTCCCTGTCCCCTCTCTCCTGCGTATCACAGAGCTGCCTGGCTCGGTCTGTGTTCAGCGGCGGTGGCGCTGTAACATGGTCCCGCCCCCTAGACTGGCTCGTGTGATAGTAGATAGAGTCAGTATTCAGCCTATCACAGGAGCCGGTCTAGGGGGGTGGAACCGTGTTACAGCGTCACCGCCGAACACAGATCCAACCAGGTCCAGGTCAGCTCCGTGATAAACAGGAGATGCCCGCAATACAGCCTGCCCTGTGTGCCTGGATAGGAGGAGAAGCAGGGGGGACCGCATTTAGCTTTCTATACTCCATACAGCCGCTGAATGCTTGCAGAAGGGGGGGGGGGGAGAATCAAGCATTCCGCGGCTGTATGGAGGAGTATAGAAAGCTAATTTCCTCTATATGCGGTCCCCCTGCTTCTCCTCCTATCCAACTTCTTTTGCTGGCCCCTCCCAGTTCTCCTTGTGGCTCCCCCCAGTGCTCTCCTCCCCCACCACACTCTCCAGCCCCCCCACAGTTCTCTCCACCTCTGTTCTTTCTGCCCCCCCCTGCTCTCCAGCTCTCCCCATCCTTCTCCAGCCACCATTCCAGTGCTCTCCACCCCTGTTCTCCCCCCCCCAGTACTCTTCACTCCCCCCCAGTACTCTTCACTCCCCCCAGTGCTCTCCACCTCTGTTCTTTCTCCCCCCCCCAGTGCTCTCCAGCTCTCCCCATCACTCCCCAGCCCCCACCCCAGTGCTCTCCGCCCCCCACAGTGCTCCCCTGCCCCCCCACCCCTGTTCTTTCTGGCCCTCCCAGTGCTCTCAAGCTCCACCCATCGCTCTCCAGCCCCCTGTGCTCTCCACCCTGCTCTTTGCCCCCACCCATGTGCTCTCCAACCCCGCCAGTGCTCTCCGCTCCCCCTTCTCTCCAGCTCCCCCCCAGTGCTCTCACTTCCCCAGGACCAGGAGGACAGGCTGACTGGGGCCAGAAAATGAGGACGGCTGAAGGTGCAGGTGGCCAGGGACCACTCCATCTCACAGCAAACAGATCCTCTGGAAGGAGCACTGTCCCCATCCAAAACGAGAACAGACCCTGCCTGCTGATGGCGATCATGGACATCCTGCTGGCATGGAAGGTACCGTACCGAGCATCAACAACACACCTTCCCACAGACAGGGACTGCAGACTGGGACATGGGGCATAGGAGAGGCTGCATTCATGGGCACAGTGAGACTGCATTCACGGGCACAGTAAAGCTTCATTTGATGAGCACAGTGAGGCTGCAATGATAGGCACAGTAAAGCTGCATTTGATGAGCACAGTAAAGCTGCATTTGATGGGCACAGTGAGGCTGCATTTGATGGGCACAGTGAGGCTGCATTTTATGGGCACAGTGAGGCTGCATTGATGGGCACAGTGAGGCTGCAATGGTGGGCACAGGGAGGCTGCAATGGTGGGCACAGGGAGGCTGCATTGATGGGCACAGGGAGGCTGCATTGATGGGCACAGTGAGGCTGCATTTGATGGGCACAGTGAGGCTGCATTTGATGGGCACAGTGAGGCTGCATTTGATGGGCACTGATGAGGCTGCATTTGATGGGCACTGGTGGGGCTGCATTGAGCTCTCGTATCATGTCTGCAGCCTCTGATCATCTCCTGTATCATGTCTGCAGTGTCTGAGGGAGTCTGGAGAGGAGTCAAGAGTGGGAGCACCGCCGGGATGAGGGTCATGGGAGAAATCAGATGTGTGGGGACTGTGGAGAGGAGACTATATAGGATAAAACCAGAGCCACCGAGCTGGAGCCGACTGACTGAGCCCTGCATGGTGTACCTGAGAGGAGGTCAGTGACAGCACCGCTAGGCCAGTCTGAGGGGGGGGGGGGGGTCACTGATGTGAGGGGGAGAGTGAATACGATAATGTAAGTGGGCATTGATATAAAGGTTTCCCCCCTATATCAGTAACCCACCCCCCTTACCTTAGTGTATTCTTTCTGCGGAAGGTGGTCCCCCCCCACGTTCTGAGTTCCTGGGGTCCCCCTTGATGATTGACCACTTTTACCTGGAATTTGTGTTTTATATATATAAAGCCCTATGTGCTTTCATATCTTTCTTATCTATATATATATATATATATATATTGTGACAGCAGGAAGGTAAAGTCACCTGGTTGCATCCAGGGGGGTAGATATATTTCGCCCAGATTCAGGCTTTACGCCGACTTATACAACTAGGTGGAGAGTTGTATAAGGCTAGTGGGCTCATGGATGACTCATACCTCTAGGGAGAGTGTGGGGCGTCGTGCAGACAGAGATGAGGAGACCAGCTGAACCTTGTCAGCTCATTTAGGCCTCTATAAGAACTCCCAGCTTCATTAGATGTTAGCTCATGCCTGGAACCAGACCTGTGTGGACTGTCTAGGGAGAGTGAACCCCTGTGCGGTGAGGCAAAGCCTGTGTGGCTATTTGTTTGGACTTTTACTAAACCAGGGACTTAGGGACTAGGACAGCACTAGGCTGATCCCAGTTGTTAGTTAGGAAACCTGTATGTTTAGTCAGAGGTCAACTTGACCAGGATTTATTTTGGTTATGTTTCTTTTGCTTTGCTGTGTTTTGTCACTGTAAATAGAAAATAAACCGCACCTTTTTTGATTTTGAAAACCACAACCTCCGTTTGCTGGGCCTGTTTTGTGTGGGGAGCCCATCCCGGGGGTCACACACACCCGCTGCCGAGCTAACCCCCTCACAGTTGGTGGAGAACCAGTGGCAGTTTTTTTTAAGCCAGCATGGAGGAGATACTGAAGCAGCTGGCTCTAGCAAATGCCAATCAACAGCAGACAAATGCAGGTTTGCAAAGGAGCCTTGCAGCCCAGCAGCAGACAAACGCAACTTTGCAACAGAGTCTGGAGGCTCAGCAACGAGCCCAGCAGCAATCTGAGGCCCGCTTCATAGACCTGTTGCAGAAGCAAGAGCAGAGACTACAACAACAGATGGAAGCAGTAATGCAGCAACGTCCGCAGACCAGTGAGGAAAGCCGTCCCACTAATACCGCGTCCTTTGGGGTGAGTCGTTTATTGACAAAAATGACTGGAGAGGATGATCCAGAGGTATTTTTGACCACATTTGAAAGGACCGCTGAAAGAGAAAAGTGGCCTGAGGAGCAGTGGGCTGGACTGGTGGCTCCTCTGTTAACTGGTGAATCGCAGAAAGCTTACTATGACCTAGAGCCTAACCAAGCAAAAGACTATGTGATGCTAAAAGCTGAAATATTGGCAAGGCTGGGTGTCACCCAGGCTGTCCGGGCTCAGCGTGTGCATAACTGGACTTTCCAGCTTGGAAAACCCCCCAGGTCTCAAATGTATGATCTCATTCACCTGAGCAGAAAGTGGCTACAGCCAGAGACTTTGTCCGCACCAAAGATTGTGGAACGTGTTGTAATGGATCGGTTTTTGAGAGCTCTTCCTACTGCCATCCAAAAGTGGGTAAGCCATGGAGACCCAGAGACGGCCGATGGTCTTGTGGATCGTGTGGAGAAATACTTGGCTACAGAGAACCTGACGGCCTCTTCCAGAGACACTCGGACTTTCCACCCTAAGACCAGACCATCCCCAGGGGCGGATAAGAGGATTCCAAGGGGTGAGGGTGGAGAGAGTGAGAGGGTGGGAGCTCTACCCCAAGTTTGGCGAGAACAGCCTGGGAAATCAGCGGCTCAAGAGGCGGCAAGAAGGATCGTTTGCTACCGCTGCCGGCAAGCGGGACATATTGCAGCCAATTGCCCGGTTGTGGAGGAACCCATGCAGTGTGACTTTCTGACGGGCAGACGTCAGTCGCTGTGTGCGACAGTCGCATGCACTGCCATTCGAGGAACTGAGAAACATTTATGCAAAATGTGTGTTAATGGTAGAAATGTTGTGGTATTGCTGGATTCAGGTAGCCTTGTGACCCTGATAAAGGCTGAGTTAGTTAAAACAGAGGTCTCTGGGAATAGCAAGGTAGCTGTTATTTGTGTGCATGGGGACACCCGAGAGTATCCAGTGACTACAGTGTGTTTCGAGACCCCCAAAGGTACCCTCTCTCATCCAGTGGGCTTAGTATCTCAGTTACCGCATGACGCCATTGTGGGAAGGGATTTTCCGAAGTTCTGGGAACTGTGGGATGATCCTGAGCCCCTCACTGGTGCCCCTATGTACCAGGAATGTGATAGCCAGAACTCCCCTGAGAGTGGTGAGGACTCTCCGGAATTTCCCTTATCAGTATTGGCAGGGGAGACTCAAGAAACTGGAGAGGAGCCCACCTCCTCAGACGAAAACCTACCGTCTGTGGAGTTTTCTGATCTTGAGGTTCACAGGGAAAACTTTGCCACAGAACAGTTGAAAGACCCCGCCCTAATAAAGGCACGGGAAAACGTAGTGAAAATAGATGGTGAGTTAGTGAACCCAGATAATACCTGCACTTACCCATACTTCAGCGTAGAGAAGGACCTACTGTATCGGGTGGCAAAAAGGGCAGAAGAAACCGTTGAGCAGCTTGTGGTGCCCAAACCTTACAGGAAGTTGGTGTTGGAGTTGGCCCATGGGCACATTCTTGGAGGTCATCTGGGGACAGAGAAAACCCGAGAGAGGGTATTACAGAGATTCTATTGGCCGGGGGTGATGAAGGACGTAGAAAATTATTGTTCCTCCTGCCCTGTGTGTCAGAGGTTGGCCCCGATGCCACATTTCCGTAGCCCGCTGGTCCCTCTACCCATCATTGAGGTCCCGTTTGAGAGGATCGCCATGGATTTGGTAGGTCCTATAATCAAGTCCGCTAGGGGGCACCAGTACATATTAGTTATAATGGACTATGCCACCCGTTATCCAGAAGCGATCCCTCTCCGAAATACCTCGGCCAAAACCATAGCCAAAGAGCTATCTCTTGTTTTTAGCCGGGTGGGTATTTGTAAAGAACTGCTTACGGACCAAGGTACACCCTTTATGTCCCGGGTTATGAAAGAGCTGTGTAAATTGTTCAAAGTGACGCAATTGCGTACGTCTGTGTATCACCCCCAAACCGATGGGCTGGTTGAAAGATTCAACAAAACCCTAAAACAAATGTTGAAGAAAGTGGTGGATAGAGATGGAAAGGATTGGGACTGTTTACTTCCTTATTTGATGTTTGCTATTAGGGAGGTGCCCCAATCCTCTACGGGATTCTCCCCCTTTGAGTTACTGTATGGGAGACACCCAAGAGGGCTGTTGGATATTGCCAAGGAAACTTGGGAAAGTGAGAGTTCTCCCCACAGGAGTGTGATTGAGCATGTCGCCCTGATGCAAGATCGAATTGCACAGGTAATGCCCATCGTGAAGGAACATTTGGCCCAAGCGCAGTTGGCACAGCAGAGAGTGTACAACCGTGGAGCCAAGACCCGTACCTTTTCCCCGGGGGATAGGATATTGGTACTTGTCCCTACGGTTGAAAGTAAATTCCTTGCCAAATGGCAAGGCCCCTACGAGATAATGGAAAAAGTGAGCGAAGTGAATTACAAGGTCAGACAACCAGGAAGGCGAAAGCCCGAACAGATCTATCACGTTAATCTGTTGAAAGCCTGGAGGGATAGAGAGTCCCTAGTCGCAGACACTTGGTCACCAGCTCAAACTGGTTGCGTGATTCCTGAGGTTGGAATAGCAGCCACCTTGTCACAACCCCAACAACAGGAGGTTAAGGAGTTTGTGCTTCGCAACAAGGAGGTATTCTCTGAGCTGCCGGGACAAACATCTGGGGTAGAGCATGACATCATTACCCCGCCCGGTGAAAGGGTGAAGTTAAAACCCTATCGGATCCCAGAGGCTCGACGGGAGGCAATACGGGAGGAAGTACAGAAAATGCTGAACTTAGGGGTGATAGAGGAGTCCCAAAGTGATTGGTCTAGTCCCATCGTGTTGGTGCCTAAACCGGATGGGAGCTGGCGATTTTGTAACGATTTTCGTCAGTTGAACAAAGTTACAAAATTTGACACCTACCCCATGCCACGTATAGATGAGTTGATCGACCGGCTGGGAACAGCCCGATACATGACGACTCTTGACCTCACAAAAGGGTATTGGCAAATCCCCCTGGCCAAGTCGGCCAAAGAGAAAACCGCATTTGTAACCCCAGACGGGGCGTTCCAATATAAAAGAATGCCGTTCGGGTTACAGAATGCGCCGGCCACATTCCAGCGGAAAATGGACCAGATGCTGAGGCCCCACGGAAGTATGCTGCGGCTTACCTGGATGACGTAATTGTCCATAGCACAGATTGGGCCTCACATCTGCCAAAAGTGCAAGCAGTCCTGGACTCTGTTCGGGAAGCGGGGTTTACGGCTAACCCCAAGAAGTGTACCATTGGGCAGGAGGAGGCCAAATATCTTGGGTACACCATTGGGAGGGGAGTAATAAAACCCCAACTCAACAAAGTCGAGGCCACCCAGAGTTGGCCACGTCCCAACAGCAAGAAGCAGGTACGAGCCTTTCTGGGAATCGCTGGGTATTATCGGCAATTCATTCCCCACTTTGCTTCTAAGGCTGTGCCCCTAACCAACCTGACGAAGGGGAAAGGGTCGGTCATGATTAAATGGACCCCCGAGGCTGAGGCAGCATTCCAATTCTTGAAACAAGCCTTATGTAGCCAGCCAGTGTTGTACTCACCCGACTTCTCTAAAGACTTTGTCGTACAAAGTGATGCGTCAGATGTGGGGTTAGGAGCAGTATTGTCCCAGGTCTGGAACGGGGAAGAGCACCCAGTCATTTACCTCAGCAGGAAGTTGAAGTCCCATGAGGTAAATTACGCCACCGTTGAAAAGGAGTGTTTAGCGGTGAAGTGGGCTCTAGATTCCCTTCGGTACTACCTGCTAGGTAGGCACTTTGACATGGTTACGGATCACGCTCCGTTAAAGTGGATGGCTCAAAACAAGGAAACAAATAGAAGAGTGAATAGGTGGTTCCTGGCCCTCCAGGAATTCAACTTCACAGTAAAGCATCGCCCTGGCGTTCAAATGGGGAATGTGGATGCTTTGTCTCGAGTACATGAATGCCTGATTGCTGGTGTTCCAACCCCGAGGTTAAAACAAGAGGGGGGGGTATGTGACAGCAGGAAGGTAAAGTCACCTGGTTGCATCCAGGGGGGTAGATATATTTCGCCCAGATTCAGGCTTTACGCCGACTTATACAACTAGGTGGAGAGTTGTATAAGGCTAGTGGGCTCATGGATGACTCATACCTCTAGGGAGAGTGTGGGGCGTCGTGCAGACAGAGATGAGGAGACCAGCTGAACCTTGTCAGCTCATTTAGGCCTCTATAAGAACTCCCAGCTTCATTAGATGTTAGCTCATGCCTGGAACCAGACCTGTGTGGACTGTCTAGGGAGAGTGAACCCCTGTGCGGTGAGGCAAAGCCTGTGTGGCTATTTGTTTGGACTTTTACTAAACCAGGGACTTAGGGACTAGGACAGCACTAGGCTGATCCCAGTTGTTAGTTAGGAAACCTGTATGTTTAGTCAGAGGTCAACTTGACCAGGATTTATTTTGGTTATGTTTCTTTTGCTTTGCTGTGTTTTGTCACTGTAAATAGAAAATAAACCGCACCTTTTTTGATTTTGAAAACCACAACCTCCGTTTGCTGGGCCTGTTTTGTGTGGGGAGCCCATCCCGGGGGTCACACACACCCGCTGCCGAGCTAACCCCCTCACAATATATATATATATATATATATATATATATGTATATATATATATATGTAGCGCCCTCCTCACTCCCCTCTTTTCACACGCTTGTCTGTCTCTTGTCTAGGGGTACCTTAGAGGGGAGGGAGCGGGGAACACCACGCCTGGCCTTTACCACAGATGTCAGTGCAGTATAAGCAAAGTTCTTTTCTTTTACCTTCGGGTCAGTGCTGTGCACCTGGATCCTCCACCAAGAGTTACCTTGAACAATGTCTGTCAGGAAATGAGCCCCACACCATTAAAGTCCAACTCCTTTATTCTTCTGCGAATGAACACAATCAGTTGAACTCCCTTGGTAGAAACAGAACAGAAAAGGAGGTGTGGATGCGAGTAGGCCCAGACACAATTGGTTCTCCACTTTCTTCCCTAAAAGTGGGTTGCGGTCTCCGAGCGAGGGGGGGAATTTCCTTCCAGGCGGTCTCCGGTGAGAGGGTCACCTGTCACCGGCAATATGCTGCACCGGGTCTTCAAGCGAGGAGCTTCCCCCGGTCCATTGCGCCTTCCGGATTCGGGTACCCACTCCCGGGGTTCCCTAGGATCTCCTTCCCTCGCGGAACTCAGTGTTGGGCACTGAGCTCCACGACCTCCATCTGAGTACCTCACCCCAGGCCAAAGGTGCCTGAGATGGAACACGACCTCCGGCTGTCCTCTAGGCCCAGGCCGCCTAGAGAACCGACACGAACCACCGCCCACAGGCTGAAGGTGCCTGGGACTCGACCCCGTGACCAAGATGGCCGGCCCCTTTATACCCTCTCCCAGCAAGCACGGCGGGTTCCCCGCCCCACCATACCGCTGCCGAGAGAGGACAAAAAGGAGGCACAGCACACAGCAATGATTCAACCCCAGCCCAGGGCGACAGCGCCACCTGCTGGGCTGCAGGGAATTACACATCACTGATGTCTCTGCCAAGTTCAAAATTACACCCGGGAAAGTACATACCCGCTACACTCTCCCCCTGGTGGTTTGACACTGGTCCCCAGTGTCTGGAGTAAACCATGCCCTCAACGGCTGACATAGTCCAATCCAGAAACCGACTAACAATTGTAAAAAAATGAAACTTTTTTAGAAAACCACCCTACTGGAGCAATTGTGTCTGAGCCCTGAAATAAAAGGGAACAAAAGAAACAACAGCATTTAACCATAACTTTGAATCACATGGTCACATTATACTTTTCCCACCCATCCTGACTAAGATCCACCCCATTCTCAGTGATCTTGATGGGATGCTCTCCTGCAGAGGGAAAAGAAAGAGAATCAACACACATAACCCTGACACATGTATTCGTGTGAGAGAAAAGAAACTTCTCCGGGAAGAAATCCCTTTTCTCCAAAGAGTGAATGCGTGAAAAGTGTTTAACGTTGCGCAACACTGCCACCTGGTGACAGCATCGCGGTAACTGCACTCGTGGAACTTTTCCTCTTCTCTTTGGGCCCTATCTACCCCAGAGTCCATGATCTCTTGCAGGAAAAGTGAAGAACAAACAGGAACAGTCCTTCATTCTTCTGGGCACAAAAGCAACGGTCCCAGAAAGTTCAGCAGCGTAACAAGAACAGAGTCTTTTCTCTCCTACAGGTAGAAGCAGGGATGCGGCAGAACAAGTGGCTTCAAGTGCTGATCCATAGTCTCCAGATGATACTCCACATCTTCTCCCTCCTTGCGCCGGATCAACACCTTATCTGCATGGATGTGCCGTCCCAACATCCATTCTGCCTTGCAGTCCTTAAAAGGTTGAGAGGCCTTTGGAGAGCATGCCAGGTACCTGCGGGCGTGCGGAGCCTGAAGGTGGGTCCACACAAAGTCATTGTACCAGCGCTCCTGGCACACTTCCACCTCATAGAGCAGTTCCTAGGACAAGTACGGATACTCCCATCCGTACTCTGCAGCAACCTTCTGGCCAAATAGGCGTTGTAGTCTCGCCAAAGGAGGCATGGTAGCTTTGTCCCCTTCGCCAGGCAAAACTATTGAGTCCGGGTGGCGAGGGACCTTGATCACATCTGATCTGCGCATCGGTGCCCGCAGTAACAGTCTCTTTTCTCCTGTCTTCAGTACAGATGGCACCGGAGATGTAGAGGCAGGCTGGGGACGGGACCCCTCTTCAGGCACTAGTGCCTCCACCCGGGGTGTACTTTCCCCTATAGACATAGGTGGATCCCTGGTCCTCCGGGATGAAGCGAGAGGTACTTTGTCCCAGCCCTTTTCTGCAAACAGTTCATCTATTGCAACGTCGTCTCCCATGTCCGAGAGCGACTCTAGGTCAGAGGTGTCACACTCCTCCGCGGGCAGGTAGCCTGTAGTGAAGACTGAGTTCTCACCTCTTCCCACACACCAAATCTCTCCGCCTGGCTTACCTCGGCCTTTACTTGAAGCGGGACGTCCGGAACTCTTGTCGACGGATCCATCCGGGCCGGGCGTAAGCGGGCGAGACGGTCCACCACAACCGCTGGTCGGAGCTACCATACCGGTCTTTCTCTTCGGTGGTGGACGCTGCGAGACAGTGGTGACCGAGTCAGCATTCTTGGATTTCTCCCGTTGTGTTTTTACGACCTCCTCCGCGGTCGTTGCAGTGTGCGCAGGGATGGCTGTCAAAGCTGTGATTCCTCCTCTCTGAGTGGTGTTGGCCGCAGCACGGCCGGGGTAAATGGTTCGTGGCCTCTCGACCGCCGGATCCACTTCGAACAGGAACTCCCCACAGGCCTCACATCGTCCGAATGGCTTCAGTTGGCACACCAGTCCCGAACAGCCGGGACAAATCACACCCAGGGCCTCAACGTCCATGCATGAGTACAGGGCGAATCGACCCCTTCGCTTTAGCCGGATCCCCGTATCTGTTACCGGAGCAGCAGCAGTCAATGTCGTGGTGGAAGGGTGAACTGGAATCCACGAGGTATGTCCAAACATGGCGACCTGTTGCTGATCCATCGCACACTGCAAAGTTTTTGCGCCAACGTCCCACGTGTAGTCCTTCACACGTATTGGACTCCTCCCCTTTGCTCCAGTTCGCAGGCTTTTCTTCTTTTCTGTTTCTGAGTCACGCCCACGAACCAAGCGATGGGGGTGTGCCTGGTGGCGCAGTGCAATAGAACCCCCCACGTGTACTACTTCACACGGCTGAGCTTCCCCCTTTTTCCACTCTTCTGCACGGGCCTTTCCCTTCAATGGGTAAAGTCCACGACTTCGAGCAGGGATGCACTTTGGCCAATGAAGGCCTGCCTACTCGCGTAACTCCTCCAGCAGACACGTTCAATTCCGTGGTGCACAAACACTATACCAGACCCGAGCCCCCACGTGTAGCGCCCTCCTCACTCCCCTCTTTTCACACGCTCGTCTGTCTCTTGTCTAGGGGTACCTTAGAGGGGAGGGAGCGGGGAACACCAAGCCTGGCCTTTACCACAGATGTCAGTGCGGTATAAGCAAAGTTCTTTTCTTTTACCTTCGGGTCAGTGCTGTGCACCTAGATCCTCCACCAAGAGTTACCTTGAACAATGTCTGTCAGGAAATGAGCCCCACACCATTAAAGTCCAACACTCCTTTATTCTTCTGCGAATGAACACAATCAGTTGAACTCCCTTGGTAGAAACAGAACAGGAAAGGAGGTGTGGATGCGAGTAGGCCCAGACACAATTGGTTCTCCACTTTCTTCCCTGAAAGTGGGTTGCTGTCTCCGAGCGAGGGGGGGAATTTCCTTCCAGGCGGTCTCCGGTGAGAGGCTCACCTGTCACCGGCAATATGCTGCACCGGGTCTTCAAGCGAGGAGCTCCCCCCGGTCCATTGCGCCTTCCGGATTCGGGTACCCACTCCCGGGGTTCCCTAGGATCTCCTTCCCTCGCGGAACTCGGTGTTGGGCACTGAGCTCCACGACCTCCATCTGAGTACCTCACCCCAGGCCAAAGGTGCCTGGGATGGAACACGACCTCCGGCTGTCCTCTAGGCCTAGGCCGCCTAGAGAACCGACACGAACCACCGCCCACAGGATGAAGGTGCCTGGGACTCGACCCCGTGACCAAGATGGCCAGCCCTTTATACCCTCTCCCAGCAAGCACGGCGGGTTCCCCGCCCCACCATACCGCTGCCGAGAGAGGACAAAAAGGAGGCACAGCACACAGCAATGATTCAACCCCAGCCCAGGGCGACAGCGCCACCCGCTGGGCTGCAGGGAATTACACATCACTGATGTCTCTGCCAAGTTCAAAATTACACCCGGGAAAGTACATACCCGCTACATATATAATACACTCTTCAAATGTGCTTTAAAATGTATGGTTTTCCCTTTTATGAACAAGAAAATAATGACGTTATGCTGGTATAATAATGCTGTGGGGCTGGTATGAAATTTTTTCCAGGGCTGGATTTTATTCCCAGTCCGGCCCTGAAGGGAAATTACTATCAGGCAAACCACAGCCAGAACAGAGGCAAATCTCAATATAATTCAACAGTCTGAGCCTAACTACTGGCCCAAACATCCCACTAAATTTAAGATAGCGTCCCAACCTTTTGGGGAGGGCGCTACACATATAGAAAACAAATACCTGAATACGAGGTACAACTGCCCATGAAATAGCCATCTTTCAGATGGATGGTCGGGGGGTGGTAAAAACGGGAGGCTGAGCGATGGTTTTACTGCCACCTGAACTGTAAACTAATAGCTGGATGGAGCTGTTCACAAGCTGTGGCATTTTTAATTTGGGCTGCAGAGTTTGACACGCAGCATTGCTTGTCAGACTCGCCCATTGAGTTCAATAGGGCTGTGCTGCAATGCATGTGAACACAGTGCAGTAATTTACCATTATAGGATTAAATCAGACGGTAAAGAGGCGATACAACACCTCCTCACTGCCTGTCAAATGCACTGTGACTGGAGGGAGAGTCTGAGATCAGTACAGCAGGGATTTCTCTTCAGATCTTGACCTGGTGCACTGCTCCCAGGGTTTGCAGCATGAAGGCGTTAAAGCAGGAAGAACATGTTCAGGTAGAAGAGGGGCAGGAGAGCGTGCAAGCTTGAGCAATCAGGAAAGCAACCAGATATCCTGCCAGATAACCCCCTTTGTAAATACACTATATTACCAAAAGTATTGGGACGCCTGCCTTTACACGCACATGAACTTTAATTGCATCCCAGTCTTAGTCCGTAGGGTTTAATATTGAGTTAGCCCACCCTTTGCGGCTATAACAGCTTCAACTCTTCTGGGAAGGCTGTCCACAAGGTTTAGGAGTGTGTCTATGGGAATGTTTGACCATTCTTCCAGAAGCGCATATTTGTCAGGCACTGACGTTGACGAGAAGGCCTGGCTCACAGTCTCTGTTCTAACTAATCCCAAAGGTGTTAGATTGGGTTGAGGTCAGGACTCTGTGCAGGCCAGTCAAGTTCCTCCACCCCAAACTCGCTCATCCATGTCTTTATGTACCTTGCTTTCTGCACCAAGCATTTTTTTATCACTACCCCCCCCCCCCCCCCTCAACTGCGCATCTCAATGAGGCCTAACAGTAGCAATAACTACTATCTACAAATACATCTGTTAGCCTTATTACACAGCATCCCGGACTGTGTGTATGAGGGATCTCTCCCAGCTTGGGCACCACAGCCCCAAGTTCCACCTGTAGGCAGGTAGTCTACTGAATGTTTAGTTAGCACCCAGCTGCCAGGTTGGGAGGGTATTGGTTAATGCTTGTGCCAAACAAAACTAAAGAAAATTCCCAGCTCCACTTCCCGACCAGCCTGCAACAAATCAAATTATTCTGTCCAACAGTATGCTTTAAAAACAGGGGTTTAGTTTGCACGCATTTGCAAATAAATGCGAGCCATGTAACCGCACCCCAATATTATCTGCAGTCCTAACTCTAAATTTTGAGAGCCTCCATAGTAGAAGCACATGCATTATAATGGATAGGCAGAGGGCAAGTAAGCCTGGATGGAGCCCAGCCCTCCTTAAAGGCACAGGGACTCACTGGACACCCAGCACAATGGCGGCAAAGGTGTCCAGTGTGTCCCCTCACCAGTACAAACAAATGGCCACTGCCCTCACCTATAACTGGCCTTTGCAGCAAGGAGCACATGGAAGGACGATGCATGTCAAACAAAACCAAAGAAAATTCTCAGCTCAACTAACTGACCAGCGTGCAACCAACCGAATCATCCTGTATAACAGTATGTTTTAAAACCAGGGGTTTAGTTTGCACGCATTTGCAAATACATGCATGAGCTTCAGAGCCGCTTCACGGCACCCCAGTATTATCTGCAGTCCGAACTTAAAATTTTGAGAGCCTCTATAGTAAAAGCACATTCATTATAATGGATGGGCAGAGGGCAGGCAAGCCTGGAGGGAGCCCAACCCTCCTTAAAGTGGTTGTAAACCCTTACAGACCACTTTGACCTACAGGTAAGCCTAGATTAAGGCTTACCTGTAGGTGCAAGAAATATCTCCTTAACCTACACGATTAAGGAAATATTTTCAAGAAAGAGGGCACCGATGTCTACGGTGCATGCGCGCCGTAGACAACGGCGCAGGCGCACTAAGTGTGCCGTTAGTGAAGGCAATCATGCCGTCACTGCTGGCTCACGCACGCATGCGCAGGAGTGACATCATCGCTGCTCCGGCCAGTCACAGCGCCGGAGCAGCGATACCCGGAAGTCACTCCGGGTATCATGGCGGCGACGGAGGCGAACAAGCGACGCTTCGATCTCAGGTAAGTAATTCATAATGAGCTAGTATGCTATGCATACTAGCTCATTATGCCTTTGTCTTGCAGGGTCTTATTTTTTTTCTTGAGGAGAGTTTACTTCCTCTTTAAAGGCACAGGGGCTCACAGGACACCCAGCATATAGCACAATGGCAGCAAAGATGTCCAGTGTGTCTCCTCACCAGTATTCCAATAGTTCAAACAAATGGCTACTGCCCCCACCTATAACTGGCCTTTGCAGCAAAGAGCAGGTGGAAGGGTAATGCATGTCAAACAAAACCAAAGAAAATTTCCAACTCAACTTACCGACCAACCTGCAACCAACCAAATTATCCTGTCTAACAGTATGTTTCCTTCCATGTGTTCCTTGCTGCAAAAGCCAGTTATAGGTGAGGGCAGTGGCCATGTGTTTGTACTGTTGGAATACTGGTGAGGGGACGCACTAGACACCTTTGCTGCCATTGTGCTGGGTGTCCAGTGAGCTCCTGGGCCTTTAAGGAGGGGTGGGGCTCCCTCCAGGCTTACCTGCCCTCTGCCTATCCATTATAATGCATGTGCTTTTACTATGGAGGCTCTCAAAACATAGAGTTAGGACTGCAGATAATACTGGGGTGCCGTGAAGTGGCTCTGCAGCTTACGCATGTATTTGCAAATGCGGGCAAACTAAACCACTGTTTTTAATGCATACTATGGGACAAGATAATTTGGTTGGTTGCAGGCTGATCGGTAAGTTGAACTGGGAATTTTCTTTGGTTTTATTAGACATGCATCGCCAATCCATGTGCTTCTTGCTGCAAAGGCCAGTTATAGGTGGGTGAAGTGGCCATTTGTTTGTACTGTTAATGCTTGTGCCGGCTTTTCTTTAGTGTTTGGGGGTCTTCCTCATGGGCCCTACCTGCTGGGCATGCCCTATTTGCTGTGCGTGCCGTGACCTGGTTCCAGTCATTGGTGAGCACACCTTCCGGCAAGGTGTTCATTGCCTGGCATAGCCCAGAAGCCCACACTTGCCACCCAACAAGTTAATAAGGAACATGGAGAAAGTACCACCACCCTACCCTTACATGCCTACAGGTGTCTAGAGTTTGCAAGAGACTGCGCTAATACCAGCAGAGAAGACTCTCCTGGCAATGACACCCACAAGGCAGTCTTGCCTATCATGCTGTCTTCAGGTCAACTGACTCAAAATAAGGCTTCCACAGGACTTGCTGTCTCCAACTGGCGAGAAAGGTTTTCAACTTTTGTAGCGGCCCCCTCACTCCCCTCTTTTTCTCTCTTCAGCTCGTCTGTCTCTTGTCTAGGGGTACCTTCAGAGGGGAAGGGAGGGGGGACACCACGCCTGGCCTCCACCACAGGTGTCAGTGTGGTATAAGCAAAATTCCTTTACCTTCGGGTCAGTGCTGTGCACCTGGAGCCTCCACCGAGAGTTACCTTGAACAATGTCTGCCAGGAAATGAGTCCCACACCATTAAAGTCCAACACTCCTTTATTCTTCTCGAATTAACACAATCAGTTGAACTCCCTTGGTAGAAACAGAACAGAAAAAGGAGGTGTGGATGCAAGTAGGCCCAGACACAATGTGTTCTCCACTTTCCTCCCTGAAAGTGAGTTGCGGTCTCCGAGCGGGGGGGATTTCCCTCCAGGCGGTCTCCGATGAGAGGCTCACCCGTCACTGGCAATATGCTGCACCAGGTCTTTGAGTGGGGAGCTCCCCCCGGTCCATTACGCCTTCCGGATTCGGGTACCCAATCCCTGGGTACCCTAGGATCTCCTTCCCTCGCGGAACTCAGTGTTGGGCACTGAGCTCCAGACCTCCATCCGAGTACCTCACCCCAGGCTAAAGGTGCCTGGGATGGAACACGACCTCCGGCTGTCCTCTAGGCCTAGGCCGCCTACAGGACCCACACGAACCACCGCCCACAGGCTGAAGGTGCCTGGGACTCGACCCCGTGACAAAGATGGCCGGCCCCTTTATACCCTCCCCCAGCAAGCACGGCGGGTTCCCCGCCCCACCATACCGCTGCCGAGGAAGGACAAAAAGGAAGCACGGCACACAGCAATGATTCAACCCCAGCCCAGGGCGACAGCGCCACCCACTGGGCTGCAGGGAATTACACATCACTGATGTCTCTGCCAAGTTCAAATTACACCCGGGAAAGTACATACCCGCTACACTTTTAACAGCCTCAACACTGCCGCCTTGATGCCTCACTATTTTTCTAAATTGGACCTAAACTTGAGCAAAGGAAACTTGTCTTGAGAGAAGCATGGTCGTTTTCATTGCTGATATCTTCTTCAGAAAGTGCTACTTGCCTGGCTGTCTTCATTGCCCTCCGGCTTTAACATATACAGAAAAGGACTTCTGGCTTTGTTTTTTATGATTTTTCTGATCTGCAGTTAATCTAAGAAACTTCATATCATAATATAAGTGTCATCTATCCAAACAAATGAATAAATCTGCACACGGTATATATGACTAGCATAATGTAATGTCTAGTTATGGTAACATAAGTGCTATTTTAAAAAGGCTTTGTTTTTGGTCATATCAATGCATGGAAAAAGTGACATCTCTATTTGTGAATGGGCCAAAGTGCTTTATTCATATATTAGATCAGGCCTATTTATAGTTTTCCCTTTAAGGGGCAAGGAAGACTATATACACGACTAATGGATATAAAATCCCCACTGAAAGAATTTAGCAGCTTGTGACTTGAAGAATGTAATCTTCACTTAAAAGGTGTGCGTGTGGCATGGCTTATATTGGCCAGATGTCTGCCTTAATAAACATCTGGCCTAATGAGCATAAAAGTGCCATTCATTGCTATAAAGCAGAGATGGATGTCACAAAATCTAAAGTACAGCCTAAAAAAATTGACTTTTTGCTAAGCGCCTGTACCTGAGAAAAAAGGAGAAAAAATTGCATTTTTGTGTGATGGCACCAGCATTCCTCTGTTTACATATGCTGAGGGACGGGGAATGACCCCCATCAGCACAATTTTGATGTCCAAATAGAGATGAGGTTGGAGGAAATCCAAGCTCATCTCTAGTTAAAAGTTTGATATGCATGAGAGTTCAGTTGTAGGTTAACATTCCAGATTCATGGATGTGCTTTTCTTAGTTGCAAACTACCGTATTTATGCCAGAACCATTTATTACAGGGCCACATCAAAACCCCTTTGAGGACTCTAAGCTCTAAGCTAGTGGAGGTTTGTAACCTCTTTGTATTCCTTTCTAGCTTACTTGCTATTGTCAAATGTTCAGAATAGCTGCTTTAAGCACAGACATGAGATTGTAAATTGACCAATTTTATTACTGACTTGTGAATTTTGGGGAAAATTAGGGTGGCACTGTATTCAGTACCACTCCCCCATTTTGTCCATACAGTTTGGGGTTTCTCAGACCTCACTATTGCCACAGATGATGTAAAGGTTTCAGTGGAGAAAAGTCCTAAATCAGGGCATTTTAATACCATGGTGCTGCCAGGGCATTTGTCGTTGGGTCCGCATCCTGGAAAAAAAAAAAAAAACTGTCCACCTTCTTGTTGAACCAAAATGCTAGTAAATCCACATCTGGCAGACATGTATCTTGTAACCCCATTTGATGGAGAGACCATTCTCCCAAATCCAGACGTCTGATGAGAAAATATGCTTGCCAATTCTGTACTCAATTGCAAAATCGGCACAAAAAAAAGTGAAAACTAGGACCTAGAAAGCTCCATGTCCTAACTCCTGAGTCGAGAGGAAATAACTGAACTCCTTGTTGCAGATGGCGGGGGGGGGGGGGGGGGGGGTTTGGCCACCTCCAGAGGTCACCTTCTGGGTGTGCTTTTAATTTAGTTGCGTCCTGCTCCTGACATCAAACTCATCCGTCATGAAGTATGGCTGAATCCTGAAAACACTGGAACAGGAAACTCTACCAGGCAGGATGGATTTGACTTCTACTGCCATGGTAATTGTTGTAAGCCACCACTGTGACCTTTTCTGAACCAGGACCAGATGATCTCTCATAAGGACCAATTGGGAAAGACAGGTTAACTCTTAGGTTGTTTGTTCGATAGTTTGATTCATCCAAAACCAACAACCTTGAACAGACAAATGGTCATAAACTCCACTTCGGGGATAGAGGCCACCAAGATAGACAGCTTGGCTCGGGGATATACTGTAAATGGATTAACTTATCCATCAAAAAACTGGATTAGTCCAATGTTGTGAGGAAGTTCAGTTGCAAAGTTCTGGAGTGAAATTAGGAAAATCAATCCTAGTACTAGCTTGCAGCTCCATCGGGAAGACAGGTATTGAGATTTAAGTTGACAAATGTGATTCTGCAGTTTTGGCAACTTCTGGGGTACAAAGACCACTTCAGCCCCGGATCATTTCGCTGGTCAAAGACCATGCCACTTTTTGCGATTCGGCACTGCCTCGCTTTAACTGACAATTGCGCGGTCGTGCGATGTTGCTCCCCAACAAAATTGACGTCCTTTTTTTCCCACAAATAGAGCTTTCATTTGGTGGTATTTGATCACCTCTGCGGTTTTTATTTTTTGTGCTATAAACAAAAATAGAGCGACAATTTAAAAAAAAAATCAATATTTTTAACTTTTTGCTATAATAAATATCCCCCAAAAATATATATACATTTTTTTTTCCTCAGTTTAGGCCGATATGTATTCTTCTACATATTTTTGGTAAAAAAAGTTGCAATAAGCGTTTATTGATTGATCTGCCCAAAAGTTATAGCGTCTACAAAATAGGGGATAGTTTTATGGCATTTTGATTAATATTTTATTTTTTACTAGTAATGGCGGCGATCAGCGATTTTTTTTATCATGACTGCCACATTATGGCGGACACTTTTGACACCATTTTGGGACCATTGTCATTTTTACAGCGATCAGTGCTACAATAATGCACTGATTACTGTAAAAATTACACTGGCAGTGAAGGGGTTAACCTGTAGGGGGTGCTGAAGGGGTTAAGTGTGACCTAGGGAGTGCTTGTAACTGTTAGGGGGTGTGGCTTGGCGTGACACGTCACTGATTGCTGTTTCCGATGACAGGGAACAGACGATCACTGACAGTGTCACTGTGAAGAACGGGGAGATGTTTGTTTACACTTACCTCTCCCCGTTCTTCAGCTCTGTGACCCGATCGCGGGACACCGGCGGCGATCGGGTCCCGCGGGCGCGGTCCCGGAGCTCTGGACTGGGTCACGAGAGCACCGTCGGCGGCTCACATCTTAAAGGGGATGTACCTGTACGCCCTTATGCCTGTCCGTGCCATTCTGTCGACGTATATCGTCGTGCGGCGGTCCTTAAGTGGTTAAAAGGTATCCCGGATAAGACCTATGCCCTTCAAGCAATGTGAGAGAATCAGAGATGACTTTTCAAAGTTCAGGATCAAGCAGAACCCCCCAAGGCCCACATTGCTGCAGATCATCCAGATATTTGATGGCTGTAATATCTCAGAGACTAAGAGGACCAAGAACTGGTGAGACCTTATGAATCAAAGCAAGGCTAAAGTAAAGGGCCACAAATTGGACCTTTTTTTTAGGTCAGTAAAGTGAAGAAATTGCTGGTGACATGGAAAGATAGGAATGTATAAATATACAGCCTTTATGTCAATGAATCTTAAGAAGCCTCCATGACACAAAGGCAATAACTGGCTGAATCGGTTCCATCATAAACTTCTAAAGACATACAAAGGCATTGAGAAAAAGTCTTCTTTGGGTTTTAGAACTGTAAACAGGTTTGAATAGAAATCTTGAAACCTTTCTGTTGCAGTAACAGGAATGATAACTCCATTTAATTGTAGAACTAGGTAGGTGAAGATCTGCGCTGCTGATCCTTAATTTTTGTTTAGTTAGTCACCCCCCCCCATCGCTTCTTTAACGATTGCATCCAGCAAAGAGCCAGAAAGACAGTCTCCCATGAAGAGTAGTCATAAAAAAGTCTTACTAAACTCATGCTCTGCTAAGCAGCACCTAAAGTGAAAGTAAAGGCTACACATAAGTCTGCTTAACCACTTCAATACCTGTCACTTTTACCCTCTTTCTGCCCAGGCCAATTTTCTGCTTTTAGCGCTGTCACTTTTTGAATGACAATTGCGTGGTCATGCAAAACTTTACCCAAATTACATTTTTAGCATTTTGTTCACACAAAGTTTTCTTTTGGTGGTATTTAATCACCACTAGGTTTTTAATTTTTTGCTAAATAAACAAATTTGAAAAAATATAAAATTTTGCAAATAAATAATATTTCTGCATGAATTTAAGCCAAAATTTATTCTGCTACATTTCTGTGGTGAAAATAAACCAAATCCGTGTATATTATTTAGACCAGTGATTCTCAATCAGGGTTCCGTGGAACCCTAGGGTTCCTCCAGAGGTTGCTAGGGGTTCCTTCAGCATTGGGCAATTTCTGCCTCTCAGATAAGTTCACACTGACCCCATTGATCTTTTTAGCTATCTGTAAGGAGGTAATTCTTCCCAATTGCCACAAGTGTAAGGACCATTCTTCCAACTGATCGTCCCACTAATGTATCATGAGTTGTAGATTTCTCAATTTTAGCAGGGGTTCCCTGAGACCGGAGAACTATTTCAAGGGTTCCTCTGTGTTGAAAAGGTTGAGAAAGACTGATTTAGACTGTAGATAATAGTCCACAAGCTATGGTATATATCTGAAAATTGATCAATCCTGATGTACTGAAGGTCTATCTCATTTCTTGGGGCTCAAAAAATGTCAGGACAGCACAGATAACCTCCAAATAACCCCTTTTTGGAAAGTAGACAGTCCAAGGTATTTAGTAAGAGGCATGGCAAGCTTTTTTTTTTTTTTTTACATACTGTTACCAGTGCAGTACAGTGTCATCATATAGCAGGTGTGGCGGTGATCAGGGACACTGACTGGTGACAGTACAAAAAAATATATATACCGTATTTATCGGCGTATAACATGCACAGGCGTATAACACGCACCCTAACTTTAAGAGGGAATTTTCAAGAAAAAAACTTTACACAGCCCCCTGCGTATAACACGTAGTCACAGTTTACCCTCTATTCTCAGGGTAAAAAAGTGAGTGTTATACGCCAATAAATACAGTATAATATGAAAGTTCAGAGGATTGCTGCACAAAAATGTATTGAAATGAAAAACATACAAAAACGTTCCATTATATAGTTACAGTTTCGGGCTATATTGCTAGCGTCCTTCCTCAGACTGGAACATATCACAATTGAGTATTATTTTCACATCATTTATAAGAAAGCATACCGTAATTGGAATCAATTGCATTAACAAGATCATTATCCATCATCACATGTTTTAAAGATCTCTTTAACCACTTCACGCAAAACGCCGTACCCGTACGTCGGTACTTTGACGCTAAATACCGGGGTTATGGCCGTAGCTAGCTGCCATAACCCTGGCATTTTCGGGAACGCTGTGCGTTTCTCTTTAAAATAAAAGTAGTCTCCGCGGCGGATTCGGATTTTTCATTTCAAACTTACTCAACTTCCATTAGCTAGGCATTTTGTTGAAAAGGGCCATGCGATTTCTTAACTGAAATTTATGGTTATAGATGGAGTAAGTCGCAGTAGGAGAGGTGGTAATCGTGAGTTAATTTTGAGCAGGAAAGGAGTACAGTGGATTCACTCTTTAGATACTATGTACCCCAAAGGGTTAAACTCGGAAATTGATCTGTATTTGTTTATATGAGTGACTCATGGAGTATGGGTTGCTCAACATATGACCTGTTTTAAATTATATTGTATTTACTGAATATGAAGATAAAAGGGCATATGTTTTTTCTCGATTTTTTTCTATTTTATATCACAGGTTGTCACCAGGGATGCGTGTTATGCCCCATACACACGATCGTTTTTCATGCTGTTAAAAATGCCATTTTTAAAAATGGCCATTAAAAATGATCGTGTGTATGCTCCAGAGCATTTTTAACGACGTGAAAAACGGCCATTAAAAATTTCGAACATGCTCTCTTTTTTCACGTCTCTTTTCATGTCGTTTTTTTTAACGACGTGAAAAACGATAGTGTGTATGCTTTAACGACGTGAAAAAAACGTGCATGCTCAGAATCAAGTATGAGACGGGAGCGCTCATTCTGCTAAAACTAGCGTTCGTAATGGAGATAGCACATTCGTCACTCAGTAACGGACTGAAAAGCATGAGGCTTAAAAGCGCGAATCGTTGCTCAACAAACTTTACTAACATGAAGGGTTGCGCCATTCGAGCGGAACTTCCCCTTTATAGTGCCGTCATACGTGGTATACGTCACTGTGCTTTGCTTGATCGTTTTTTTTAAATGATCGTGTGTACGCAAGACAGGCTTGAGAGGAAACATGAAAAAAAACGACGTGAAAAACGGCAAGAAAAAAAATGGCAAGAAAAACGATCGTGTGTATGGGGCATAAGAGTGAATAGGAATTTGTATCCCCTTTCTAGCCTTTTCATCTTGCTATTTTTGATTAAATAGATCTTTGACACATGTGATGATGGATAATGATCTTGTTAATGCAATTGATTCAAATTATGCTTTCTTATAAATGATGTGAAAAGAATACTCAATTGTGATATGTTACACTGTGGAAGGGCGCTAGCAATATAGCCCGAAACTGTAACCATATAATGGAACATTTTTGATAATTTTTTTGTATGTTTTTCATTTAAAAAAAAATTGTGCAGCAATCCTCTGAACTACCTTTCTTTATATGACTGTTTGGGATGGTCTGATTGCATTTCTATCACAAGCAGCAGCACACACACACATTATATATATATATATATATCACACACACACCGTATATACTCGAGTATAAGCCGACCCGAGTATAAGCCGAGGCCCTATTTTTACCACAAACAACTGGGAAAACGTATTGACTCGAGTATAAGCCTAGGGTGAGAATACAGCAGCTACTGTAAGCAGAAAAGAGGGTCAACAATGCCCATTTGCAGCTTCACTGTGCCCATTTGCATGCCTCACTGTGCCCATTTGCAACCTGACCTCACTGTGCCCATTGCAGCCTGACCTCACTGTGCCCATCTGTGTACAGTACCTGAGTCCGTGACATATTCAGACGGCGGACGTGCAATGTTAAAAAGTCGCGCTCCTCCTTGTGCTGTTCCGTGATAGGCGGAACACTCGGTTTCCCAGCAAACACTGTGTTCAGTGTTCCGCCTATCATGGACGCCCTCTCGTCCATCACGGATCTGATGAAACAGCGGATGCTGTGAAACGCGTCATCCCATTGGTATCTCTTTCCCGCGTCACTTCAGGTCCGACGCTGCGCTCCATGCTGAACCGCAAACCGAGGCGCACTTCCTGTTCCGGTCACGGCTCTCAGGGGGTCGCCTATTAGACACGGCCAGCACGATCACCAGCCTGAGGAATCCCCTGCAGACACTAGGATTGCTGCTTCTTCCTCCAGCGTATACCATCCATTGACGGACTGCTATGTGACACCGGACCACCCATCCATTTATATATGCCCATTATAACCACCACCTTGTGAGTAGCCATTTGGCCGTTTTGTGCTGTTGTTGCTTAATAAATACTTTTAATACTGCACTTAGGTTGGCGCACCTTCCCTTTTTTCCACTATATATGGTATATGTTTATTTTATTTTATTATATATTTTTTTTCTTACAACTTTTTTTTTACCACCTTAATACCAGGCACTTACCCCCTTTCTGCCCAAGCCAATCTTCAGCTTTCAGCGCTGTCCCTGTTTGAATGACAATTGCGCGGTCATGCTATACTGTACACAAACATAATTTTTCAAACAAAAAGGTTTTTCTTTTGTTTCCGTTATAAAATTTTGTAAACAAGTACGTTTTCTCCTTTACTGATGGGCACTGATAAGGCGGCTCAAATGAGGTAGCACCAATGAGGCGGCACTGATGGGCATTGGTAGGTGACACTAATGGGCACCACTGATGGATACTAAAAGGCTGCACTAATGGGTACTTATGAGTGGCACTGATATGCGTCACTGATAGATGGCACCGATAGTCATCCCTTGTGGCACTGGCAGGCATTGTGGATGGGCACTGATTGGCAGCTGCCTGGGCATTTCCCTGGTGGTCTAGGTGGCATACCTGGTGGTCCAGTGGGGTGGCCATCCCTGGTGGTCCATTCAAGCATCCTGGTGGTCCTGGGCAGGCATCCGAGGGGGGGCTGCGCTGATAAACAATCAGCACAGACCCCCCCTGTCAGGAGAGCAGCCGATCGGCTCTCCTCTACTCGCGTCTGTCTGGACACGGCTGATTACGTGGTAAAGAGCCTCCATCGGACTGACACACCGCACAACCGATCGCCGCGATGCACGCCCCCACGGGCGCGCAGCGTCTGTTATTCTGCTGGACGTCATATGACGTCCAGTCAGGATAACGCAACCAATGCCCGGCCGTCATTCTGCTATAGGCCGGGCGGGAAGTAGTTAACACACTTTGACCAAAATAATATAATTTTACCATAGTAACATTGTACTACACTGGGGAAGTGATCAGTATTTAATTTTTCTACACATTGTTAGCATATAGCAGTGCATTGCATTGCTATATGCAAGCATTTTACTGAATGAAATCAATTTATTCAGTTATTTTTTTTGTGAATTAGTCAGAGATAAACGCATAGTGCAGATGGGCTGTGATTGGCCCAGTCTGTACCGTGTGATCACATTGATTAATCACAGCTAGCAACACAATTGTATACAATGGATGGCTTGATAGGAAGTCATCCATTGTGTGCAACTGTCATATGACTTGCTGTGATTGGTTACATGATACCGTCAGCGGGCCGATACAGTGATCAGTCATCAGCTGTGTCCGGGAGGACGTCATATAGCACCAGATTGACGCAAGGTTCTCACTAGCATCATCTTGCGTTTTTTCATTTTGTTTTTAATTCTTGCTGTAGAAAGTGCTAAAGAAGCGGTCAAAGTCATTTGCTGGCAGTTTTTGAACATTTACCCTTTATAAATGTCTGTCCTTAAAAATCACTGCTTTTGGCTGAATTTTTCAAATACACTTTTTGCATTGCTATATGTTCCCCAGGGTATTGCTATTGCATTGCTATATGTTCCCCTTGTTCACACCCTTAATGTATTTTAATGGTTTCAACTATGCCCCTCCCTTTCTCTTCTTTCCTCTAGACTGTACATATTAAGTTACTGAAGTCTCTCCTAAGATGTCTATCCTTAAGACATTCACCATTTTTGTTGCCCTTTTCTGGACTCGTCCTATCTTGTTAATATCTTTTTGTAAGTGAATGAATGAGTGACTTGTATAGCGCTACAAATGCGAACTGAATCGCCTCAAGGTGCTTTTTGTAGCCAGTGTCTGCCTGGCCGGTGCGGTCATTTACCCCATAGGATCTCGACACGTTTGGACATACATTTGTACACATATATACTGGGCCAATTTTTTTGGACAAGATCCAATTAACCTACCAGCATGTCTTTGGAGAGAGGTCTCCAGAAATGGACACAGTATTCTAAATGGGGTCTAAGGCTGCTTTCACACTAAGGCGTCGGCAGTAAAGCACCGCTGTTTATAGCGACGCTTTACCGTAGTTTTTGCTGCGCTTTTTGGTCGCTAGCGGGACGCTTTTAACCCCTGCTAGCGGCCGAAGAAGGGTTAAATAAACCCCCGCTGCCCATTGATTTTTAATGGGCAGGGGCGCTTTAGGAACAGTGTACACACCGCTCCTACAGCGCCTCAAAGATGCGGCTAGCAGGACTTTTTATTTTACCGTCCTGCCAGCGCACCTCTCCAGTGTGAAAGCCCTCGGGCTTTCACACTGGAGTGAAATGATCGGCTCTTTCAGGGCGCTTGGCAGGCACTATTTTTAGCGCTATAGCGCCTGCAAAGCGCCTCAGTGTGAAAGTAGCCTAAAGATCTGTACAGCCATGGCCAAAAGTTTTGATAATGACACAAATATTTTCACAAAGTTTGCTGCCTCAGTTTTTATGATGGCAATTTGCATATACTCCAGAATGTTATGAAGAGTGATCAGATGAATTGCAAAGTCCCTCTTTGCCATGAAAATGAACTTAATCCCATAAAAAAAACATTTCCACTGCATTTGTGAAGAAGGCGTCAGGGTGCCCAAGAAAGTCCAGCAAGCGCCAGGACCGTCTCCTACAGTTGATTCAGCTGCGGGATCGGGGCACCACCAGTGCAGAGCTTGCTCAGGAATAGCAGCAGGCAGGTGTGAGTACATCAGCGCGCACACACAGTGAGGTGACGACTTTTGGAGGATGGCCTGATGTCAAGAAGGGCAGCAAAGAAACCACTTCTCTCCAGGAAAAACATCAGGGACAGACTGATATTCTGCATAAGATACAGGGATGAGGACTGGGGTAAAGTAATTTTCTCTGATGAATCTCCTTTCCGATTATTTGGGGCATCCGGAAAAAAACGTATCAGGAGAAGAAAAGTTGAGCGCTACCATCAGTCCTGTGTCATGCCAACAAGTAAAGCATCCCGAGACCATTCATGTGTAGGGTTGCTTCTCAGCCAAGGGAGTGGGCTCACTCGCAATTTTGCCATTGTTAAGCCATGAATAAAGAATGGTACAAAAGCATCCTCTGCGAGCAACTTTTCCCAACTATCCAAGAACAGTTTGGTGAGGAACAATGTCTTTTCCGGCATGATGGAGCACCTTGCCCTAAGGAAAAAGTGATAACTAAGTGGCCTGGGGAACAAAACATCAACATTTTGGGTACATGCCCAGGAAACTCCCCAGACCTTAAAGGGGTCGTGTAAAGATTTTATTTTTTTTGTTTTGTTTTTTATAAATAACAAACATGTTATACTTAGCTCCTCTGTGCAAGGGTTTTGCACAGAGTGGTCCCAATCCTCCTCTTCTGGCTCCTCCTCTTCTCGAGTGCCCTCGTGGAGATGCGCTTTCCAAGGTGGCACTCATGCGGGCACGCTCCCGAGTTCTGCTGCTGCTTCCATTGACACAGACAGCAGGATTTGGTCCCGCCCCCTGGCTCCCGCATCATTGGATTTGATTGAAAGCAATGGGTCCTGCTGCTATCAATCTATCCAATGAGGACCCGAGACAGTGGCTGGAGCTGCTGTGCTCTTTCCCATCACTGGAAAGATTGGGTTCAGGTAAGTAAAAAGGGCAGCTGCTGCACTACAGAAGGTTTTTCACCTTTAAGCATAGAATGCATTAAGGAGAAAAACCTCAAAGGTTTACAACTCCTTTAATCCCATTGAGAACTTGTGGTCAATTCTCAAGTGACGGGTGTACAAAAAACCTGCACAAATTCTGACAAACTCCAAGCATTGATTATCTAAGAATGCGCTGCCATCAGGTTGTGGCCCATAAGTTGATTGACAGCATACCAGGGCAAATTGCAGAGGTCTTGAAAAAAGAAGGGTCAACAATGCAAATATTGACTCTTTGCATAAACTTGTAGTTGTCAATAAAAGCCTTTGACACTTGAAATGCTTGTAATTATACTTTAGAATCCCATAGTAATATCTGACAAAAAGATCTAAAAACAATGAAGCAGCAGACTTTGTGAAAATTAATATTTTCTGTGTCATTCTCAAAAATTTGGCCAAGTTTGTATATGCAAATCAGGACCTTCTGCTGGTGATCCTTGTAGTGTAGATGAAGGTAGTAGTTTGTTTGGGCCAATCTGCCACGACTTCAGGGGATGCCCGTATAAATCGCATCAAAGTCAGACCAAAGTAGTACAGGGACTACTTTAAAGTCACACAGATATGAATGGTACTACAGTGGAACCTTGGATTGCGAGTAACACGGTTAACGAGCGTTACGCAATACGAGCACTGTATTTTTTAAAATCGTAACTCGGTTTGCGAGTGTTGTCTCGCAAAACGAGCACGATTCAGGCCAAAGCGATTGCAGTACCGCGTTTGGCCTGAGGTGGGGGAGCGCTGGAGCCGAGCAGAGCCGTTCGGAAATGCACGGAAAGGCCTGAGTACAGAATGGCTGACCTCGGCAAATCTTGGGAACTAAGCCTTTCCGAGGTCAGCCTCGGGCCTTTTCGGCCGTTTCCGAGGCTCTCTGGCGCCCCCCGCCTCTGGCCACATGCGGTATTACATGCCATTGAAGTCAATGCGGAACTAATTATTTTCGTTTCCATTGACTTCGATGTGGAAACTCGCTTTGATATGCGAGTACTTTGGATTACGAGCATTCTCCTGGAACGGATTATCCTCATAATCCGAGGTTCCACTGTAACTGGATATCATGGGGTACGACTTGTCATGCGACTTTGCAGTCCCAAGTCTCAGGACAAGTTGCACAAGTGTGAAAGGGGCCTTAGGTTGCATTCACACCTGAGCGTATATTCTTCAGGCAGAAAGTCGCACGTTTTTACCGCAATTTTGTACAGGTCAAAGGGTCATCAATGTAAAAAGCAGAAAAACGCCTGTAATCTGCCTGAAGCTCATGTACTCTTTTGAGCTTCAGGCGACAAAACGCTCAGATGTGAACAGGTGCCATTGAAATTAATGGGATTTTGCTTGTTGGGCGTTTTACGAGCTGAAAACGCTCCGGTGTGAATGCAGCCTTAAAGACCTGTCAAATTGTGTTTATAGTTTTCCCTCAGGCTACTTTCACACTGAGGTGGTTTTCAGGCATGTTAGCACTAGAAATAGGCTCTGAAAAGCGCCTCCCATTCATTGCAGTGTGTCTTTTTACACTGGGGCGGTGCGCTTGCGAGACATTACGAAAAGTCCTGCAAGCAGCATCTTTGGGGCGGCTCCCAAAACGCCCTGCCCATTATAATGAATTAAATGCACTTTGAAAGAGCCGCAAAACTGGTCTTAACATTTATATTTATTTTTGCTAAAAAGCGATGCAAATTACGAGCAGCACTTTAGCGCTAACGGCCGGGAATTGCCAGAGTGAAAGTAGCCTAAATGCAACATATGCACATTGATGTGAATAATCCTTCGATTTTTGATTTGGGTAAGAGATTGAGATTTTAAACTATAAACCCTCAACGTCTCATTAAGCCTGGGTTCACACTAGTGCCGATCACATGCGATCTCTGAGCAATGCGAGTTCAGCCATATAGTTGTATGACGGAACTCGCATTGGATTCGCACAGAAAATAGTGCAGGGACTGGTTTTTCCCCCGGCACTAGAATCGGATTGCATGGGTGTTCTCACTTATGTGATCCGATTCCTGTGCGAGTTCGCACTGCAATCTGTGAACTAAACCGGGGGCGTCGTTAACTTTGTTGATGAAACCCGCAGCGGTTCGCACAAGGCAGTGTGAACTGCCTGCGGGAGAGGAGCGATACGGGGAACAGGCACTGTAATCAGGATAAAGGGAGGAAGAGTGTGCTAACTGCAGTGATATTGAGAGTTCCAATCTACACGGGGAGATGTGTGTTATTAGCAGCTCTCTTGTTAGGCAGCAAGGTGTTAAGGGATTGCTTTTTGACAGAGCAGTTGCCATTGCTCGAAAAAACGATAATGTTCTTTCTGAGGACAGAACGCTGTTTGTCTGCCACACAGTGCTCAGGTCTAAGAATGCTTGTCCCAGATTAGCTGTCCTTGAGTACGTTACTTTGTTTTTAATCCAATTTGAAATCATCTGTCCACTGCAGCTTCTTCCTTCCTAATTTATTGTGACGTATGACCAGAAGCAAGGTATAAACTTAGACTTAAACAGTGGACTTTATTTGGCTGGGCTTAACCAAAATGTATACGTTTTAGTTTTTTTGCAGTAGTCTAAATTACATTTCTACATACCGTATATACTCGAGTATAAGCCGAGTTTTTCAGCACATTTTTTTGTGCTGAAAATGCCCCCCTCGGCTTATACTCGAGTCACCTTTTTGTGCCTGATCTACAGAAATTTGCAGAGCCGGTACCAGCCAGCCGTAGGTCCCCTGGACCCCAAACTGGGCACACATGTAGCCCGACGCTTCCTCTACAAGTGAGCAAAGTTTCTTGTCCGGGGGACCTACAATCAGGGAGCACCCATTTTTCAAAGCCGGGCACCCCTTCCATAGACTCCAATGTTAAACGGTAATTTCTCTGGTGACTTTGGGGACCTGGTACCGGCTGGTCGTAGGTCCCCTGGACCCGAAACTTGTCACACATATAGCCTCATTTCTCTTCTATACGTGTGCAAGACTCCCATGTTAAACGTCAGTCTAGTCATGGGCAAAGTGAGGCACACCCTAGGCTTATACTCGAGTCAAAAAGTTTTCCCATTTTTTTGTAGTAAAATTAGGTGCCTCGGGTTATACTCGGGTCGGCTTATACTCGAGTATATACGGTAATTGTTTTTTCAGTACGTAAAGGTGTTCTGAACCATTTTTTTGATGGCCTGATTCAGTGGGGTCCTAGTGTCAGTGACCCCCCCCCCAGTCAGTCTTTCTCCATTGCTCCAAGAACTTGCTGCTCTTTATTTGCAACAGCAGCAAGCTCTGTGCAGAAGGCACATAAGCCATTAGCACTACAGATAATGTCCAAGTCATTTTTTTTAGATCATGTTTTGAGAGTTCCTAGTGACCTATCTGCAGAGGCCATACCAAAAGGGGACCTGGGAAAGTTCCTGGAATGATGAGAATGGAACTCTAAGTATTCCAGGGAAGCACTGATGTCTGTGTTAACATTGCTCCTGTTAACCTCTAACAAAGTATTTTATTGCTTTGTTTTTGTAAAACTTTTGAAAAAAACAAAAACAAACAATACTGGGCACTTTCACCCCCTTCCTGCTCAAGCCAATTTTCAGCTTTCAGTGCTGTCGCACTTTGAATGACAATTGTGTGGTCATGCAACACTGTACCCATATATTATTATTTTGAGTCAGCTTTCTTTTGGCGCTATTTAACCACTTCAGCCCCAGAAGATTTGGCTGCTCAATGACCGGGCCATTTTTTGGGATGACACTGCGTCGCTTTAACTGACAATTGCACGGTCGTGCCACGTTGTACCCAAACACAATTGACGTTCTTCTTTTCCCACAAATAGAGCTTTCTTTTGGTGGTATTTGATCTCTGCAATTTTTTTGCGCTATAAACAAAATATGATCGACGATTTTGAAAAAAAAAAAACACAATATTTTGTACTTTTTGCTATAAAAAATATCCCCACTTCGTTTTTTAAAAAAGCTACTTTTTCCTCAGTTTAGGCCAATATGTATTCTTCCATATATTTTTGGTAATAAAAATCGCAATAAGCATATATTGATTGGTTTGCGCAAAGGTTATAGAGTCTACAAAATAGGGGAAAGATTTATGGGATTTTTATTATTATTTTTTTTTTACTAGTAATGTCTGAGATTGTTATCAGGACTGCAACATTATGGCGGACAGAACGAACACTTTTGACACATTTTTGGGACCATTGGCATTTATACAGCGATCAGTGCTATAAAAATGCACTGATTACTGTGTAAATGTCACTGGCAGGGAAAGGGTTAACAGTAGGGGGCGATCAAGGGGTTAACTGTGTTACCTAGGGAGTGATTCTAACTGTGAGGGGAGGGGACTGCCTGGGTGAGGAGAGCGACCGTTGTTCATACTTAGTTCTGTCTCTGTGTGGCGCGATCGTGACCGTTGGGCACGCGCATCGGCTCAGGCGTCGCGCCCCCCTAGTGGTCAAAAGGCGAACCGACGTACAGCTATGACGGTTCGCCCAGGGGAGCCAACCTGTAGCAGTATAACTGTGGTGGCTGGTCGGGAAGGGGTTAATCACCACTGGTTACAGGCTCTCCTCATGTGACAGCGATAACCCCTTTCTCCCAAAGGGGCAACTGCCAGGGAGTGTCCTCAACCAGCCACTGATGACGAGGCCTGTCTGGAGTTACTTAAATATCCCTTTGGTCTCTATCCTACGCAGCAGGTGAGGGTGCAGGTTTAGAGGAGGAAATGTGTAAATTAAGTGTAGCGGGGTGTTCAATTTAGGGGAAGTGTTTGAGTGGTAACTAGGCTCAGACACTGTAAATTGATAGGATTCATGGACGATTTTTGTTCTCAGGGGTTAATGCTTGTGATGTGTTCCCTGTGGCCAGAGGGTGGCGCTGCCATTCTGGGCCACGGTTGAACCGTGAGCGCAGTGCTGTGCCTTTTGTGTCCCCTCTCGGCAGACGTACGGTAGGGCGGGGAACCTGCTGTGCATGCCGGGAGAGGATATAAAAGGGGCAGACATCTTCTGAGAGGGGTTTTTCGTTGGTCCACGCCCAGGCACCTTCAGCCTGGGTGTGTGGTTCGTCATCTCCGGGTGCCCTAGAGGCCCTCATTGACTGGTCCAGACTAATCACTAATCTGGTTGTTCAGGGAAGCTAAAGATAGGCCCTGTTCCGGTTCCACCTCAGGCACTTTTAGCCAGGGGTGAGGTACTATCTCACCACTCTGGTTCGCCTGGGCATGGAGGCCCAGGAGTTGCGTTGACGGCCTGGAGCCCAGCAGCCTTCAGCTGGGGTCCGCAAGGGATCGAGGAGTCCAGGGTGCACCCTTGCTAGGGGACCCGCACCCTAAGAGAAGGGAGGATCCTGTTCCGAGGGACCGGTGCTGCGGACACGGTGAAGTAAGGGGTCTGTTGACTCTCTGGGGGGATGTCTTCTCCCTAAAAGGGGCTATGTCCTAGGAAGGAAATTTGTATTCACCAGGTCAGTGGCAGTGACCCTATCCACCGGGTCAGTGGCAGTGACCCTATCCACCGGGTCAGTGGCAGTGACCCTATTCACCAGGTCAGTGGCAGTGACCCTATTCACCAGGTCTGAGGCAGAGACCAACCTCATGATCTGTGGCAGAGACCATGCGCCAAAAACTGTTTGAGAATCTTAACAATCCTAAAAGTTTGAGCTACGTTTGTGCCTGGACCTCCTCCACACCTTAAAGCTATCCTGTGTCTTTATTCCAACCTTTCGTTCATCCAAGAGTAAAATGTGTTGTGCAAGTGGAAAATAAAGATTGAGTTGGACTTTCAGCTGGTGTGGACATTTACGTTCCTGGGGAAGTCAAGGACTTGCATCTACACACTGTAGAGTTGAGAATCATTCTCAGGAGGACTTTATGCTCCGGCTGCAGACAAGGCCCAAAAACAACACCGCCTAACCTCTTAACACAGGAGGGTACGGGCTTGTGGTGCGGTGTGCCCCTTTCTCCTGAGAGGAGCCGAAGCAGACAAGGAGAAGGGGTTGAGTGCGCTACATAAGCAATATTGATTCTACAGTGCCACCAGCGCATTTGTTGCATCCGCCAGGGGGTCCCGTGCTCTTGTCAAAAACTGCAGCGGGACGCCAGAAGATTCATGTACAGGGTCCCCCAGCATACAAAGATCTGACAAAAACACATCCAGGTGCAGGGACCACTACCTCTGACAACTGAGGTAATCCACCTGCCAATTCTCAACACCAGAAATGTGCATGGCGGAGAAAGCTGGAATGTGCCATTCCACCCACCACAGAATGAGTGATGCCCCCAGCGCCGCTGCTGCACTTCTCGTGCCTTACGAGGGCCACGGGAGTGTTGTCCAATTAAATCCTGACAAGGAGCCTAGTGCAGTGCTCCAGTGACAATTTGAGCGCTCCAGGTCCAGCACATTGATGGGCAGTCAAGCCTCCTTCGGATGTCCAGTGACCTTGTGCTCATCTCAAACCCAGGGTTCCGGACAGGCTGGCAATTACCGACTACCATCCAGTGGAGAGGGAGAAAAGACTTCCCAGCCTGTAGGGAAGGAGACTGGAGCCACCAGAGGAGAGAGGCCCTCATTGACTGGTCCAGACTAATCACTAATCTGGTTGTTCAGGGAGGCTAAAGATATGCCCCATCTGGACAAGATTGCACTCTGCAGAACTCTCGTATAGAACTGCACATGTGGGGGACCACCTCGAAGGTGGACACCGTAAGACCAAGAGCCTGCATGCAAGAGTGCAGGGAGGACCACTTGCGGGACAAGAGTAGTTGAACACTTTGGTGTGCTCCAAGTCGAGAATCAGGCCAAGATACTCCAGCCTCCTGTTTGGGATCAAGGCAGACTTCTTGACGTTCAGGACACATTCGACATTGGCAGGGAGCGCACCATGATCTTCAAATTTCCGTCAGTGCAGAAAGGAAATCTGCGCACAGGTCTTCCAAATAACCAGTCATGGAAATCCCTGGTTGTCACTATTTCAGTATTGCCAGGACTGGAGCTAGCTTGGAAAATACTTGGAGAGCAGAGGCCAGATCCAAAGGGAGCCCCGTCTCTGAACATGGGACATCCAGAAATGCATCCTTGATGTCTACAAATGCCGGAAAATTCCCTGAAGAAGTGAGGCCACCACCGCATGGATAGATTCAATCTTGGAACTTCTGAATTTGTACAAAGCATTTTGGGGCCTTAAGATCTAGGAACAGGCAAACACTGTTTTTCAGAACCATGATCAAATTGGAATAAAACCCCCGAAACCATTCCAGCTCAGGCACCAGAACAATCAATCACTTACTGGAGAAGCAGTTACTGCACCGACTCATACAGGGCTTGAAGGTGTGATAGCAGAAGATGAAAATTGGAGGTATTTCTCTGGTGGACAAGAATGAAATTCTAATTTGTAACTAGAAATAATCAATTGACAGAGCCACGTCTCAGGAATAAGGGAGGTACATGGGTCCAAAAACTAGCACAGATGATATCTCACCCCCTCCCACCCTGAAGACAAATCTTCACGCTGAGGTGGACTTGCAAGTCCAGGAATGCTTGGCACCGCCAATTGTAGGCATTGAAGGGCTTAGAGCCCATATCTGAGGAGCAAGGGGAGTGAAAATAAAAAAATTTAAATCTTTTGTGTGCATTGACGGCCTGAACTTCTGAAACAGTTCCTTTCCCTTCTTGGCCTGTAAGAGCCGGCGTCTACTTACCAATCCAGTGGAGTGTGGGGGTAAGGCTCCTAAAACAGATTCTCATGGCATACAACTCATTGGCCGCCTTGGTTCAGAATGGGAATATCACAGCCGACCCAGCGCGTAGCTAAAAGGTCTGCATGCACTTGTTGGTCAGACTGGGATGACCACTGAATCTAGGTTATCTAGCCCAGCTGTTGATTTAAAAAAAAAAAAAGTGGGGAACCAGGTCCTTACCCTAAACCAGTGGTTCTCAACTCCTGTCCTCAGGACCCACTAACAGGCCAGATTTTAAGTATTACCTTGGGGAGATGCAGACTAGAATACTGCAATCCCTGAGCAGCAAATTATATCACCTGTGATGCATTTCAGTTATCTTGCAAACCTGGCCTGTTGGTGGGCCCTGAGGACTGGAGTTGAGAACCACTGCCCTAAACACTAGCAGGCTTCCCATCCCTATCTGGCCGTTATCCCTTGGAGTGTTATTTGGATGATGTGCCTAACCTTATCGAGCTGCATAAGAATGCTTTAAAAAAAACATGGTTTTATTAAACTCAAAAACAGAGACTGGAGAAAAAGAAAAAAAAAGATACAGAAGGTGCAACCATCTGATTCTAGAGGTTTTACCCCCTACTCCATGGATATGCAATTAGCGGACCTCCAGCTGTTGCCAAACTACATGTCCCATCATGCCTCTGCCTCTGGGTGTCATGCTTGCTGCTGTCAGAGTCTCGCTATGCCTCATGGAACTTGTAGTTTGGCAACAGCTGGAGGTCCGCTAATTGCATATCCCTGCCCTACTCTGTGCTGAGAGGAGCTACACGCCATCCAAAACATGACAGTCTATTTTTACTGGACTTTTAATAGGGATAGGATAATATCAGGATTTAGATAGTTCTTACATTCGTGAAATTCCTTACCATTGAAGAGAAAAGTCAAATTGAATTTTCAGGACGTCAGCTCTCAAATTCAAAAAATACTGCATGTATTCTGCCAAGGAGGAGCTGTTAGAACAGTGATTGCATCATATCCTATTCTGTTACTTTTCCAGTAAAGAGACAGTTCTCATGAATCTTTGCAATTGCACTGAATGTGGAAGGGTACACTAGGCCTGTTAAATGTAAACGACCACTTCAATATAAATCATGCCTCTCATTCTGCAGCCACCCTACTGAGCACAACAAATTCTTATAACTGTAAAGCATGGCTGTGCACAATATTTAGTTCATTCTATGTAGTCTACTTTCATTAAATCTCTCCCCCTCCAGCCAGAACAGCAGATAAAAAAATTGAACGTCTGAGCACAGGTTCATACTGGGCTGCGGAAATGAAGCCGCACGATTTCACTCCCGCTTGTCAGTCCCGATTTCGGCCGCGATTACAGACACATCTGTGCAGTTTCTGCACAGATGTCAATGTTAATCGTGGGCCGAAATAGCAGTACAGAAACGACTTTTTGAAATCGGAGCAGCGCCGCAGATGAGGCATCGCACCAATTAGGGCGGTGCTATTGCCGGCAATTGCCGCAGATTTGACATACAATTTGACATGTCAAATCGCATGTCAAAACGCACCAGTGAGAACAAGGGCTTATTCTCCTTTGGATGTGTATTACATGTGAAATCACATATCAATGGAATTATTACACTTGAAGTTAATCTGTATGGCCAATATCTATAGAAGGGGTTACCACCATCCCTGCCAAGTTTCATTTTTTTAGTGTGATGAGTATTATATGTGACATGACATATCAGAGAGACAGGTATTGTGGTGATATTGAGGTTTGAGATTTCCATAAATTCGAGGTTTTTTTTTTGGCATTAACATCAGATTTCAGTTGTCCCCCACCAGGCCGCCCCCCCCCCCCCCATGGACAATGTGCCTGGCTGCTAAGCTTCTCTTATTATCCCTGTACTCACTGCACAGATAGTCAGCACTGATTGGCGGCACTGACAGGAGGGGGTGTTTACGTGCAGCAGTGAGAACCGCTCAGTGTATGTGAAACTGTCGGGTAATACAACCGCTTGTAGTGACAAGATCAGCTGTCCAAACAAAGCGGTGATGTCGGGGAGTGGGCGGGACTGAGCAGCTATCAAACACCAGCCAATGACTGGGCCGATAACGAAAGGGGGTGGCTACACAGAAACGTAGCGGTCTGCCCAGTTATCATCCCATTGGCTGGTGTTTGATAGCTGCTTGGTCCCACCCACCCCCGATATCACTGCTTCTTTTCGACAAACGATCTTCTCACTGCATGCAATTACCTGACAATTTCGCATACACTGAGCGCTCTTACAAGCCCTGCTATCTACTGCATGTGAAACTGTTTCACGTGCAGCAGGTTACACACAGAGGCAGCCTTTCTGAGCAGCCATGGGTTGTGTGGGGGCTGTCATTTCTAGGACAAGGTCTGTACTGATTCCATGGGTCTCGGAGTCGCGTCCCCCCCCCCCCCCAATCCAGCAAACACAGAAATACATCCCTGTAGATGGCTGAGGGAATCCGAGGAATAGCAGCCAGCGGTCTTACAAACAGGAAATCCCTGCCAAGTAACGGTTTTATATGAAAGTTGACCAGCTACTGTGAGGAAACTACTGAGCTAAGAAGATGAATGGCATATTCAGGAAGAAGGAAATTGGCAAAAAGAACATGTTAAAAAGTTTTTGCCCAGAGCTCTGCTTTTTTTTTTTTTGAGTTTTTGTGCAATTTTTTTTGATTGGTGCCGAAAATCTGTTACAAAAGTGAACAGTTGATAGGTTGGAAATGCTTCAAAGAAACTACAATTATTATAGTAGATTCTTGTTACCCTGCAAGATGTCCAGTACTGGAGGTTACATTAAATCAAACGCCTAGCAGCAGACTTAGGCTGGGTTCACACTGCTGCGAATTTGAGCCGTTGCGATTGCTCAAATTCGGAAGTCATTTAAATAACATTGTTTTCCATTAGTGCTGTCCACATCAATGTGTTGCAAATCTAAGCTGCGGGAAAAAAGGGTACTGTGCAAGTTTGATCCGTGTGCGATGTGAATTCAGCCCTGTAGACTGGCGTTTCCTGAAATCGCAGCCGCGAATCGCAGCATTGCAGTTTTCCGTGCCAAAATTGTAACAAAACAGGTGCCATTGAAAATGTTTGGCACCCGAACATGCGTTTCACAATTGTAGTGCGGTTTGAGATCACAGGCAGAATCACTATTCTGCCCAAGATCCCAAAAACATCAAATGTGACTGGAGCGTAATACAGAAGGTGTGTTACTGGCCAGATCACCAGGTGAAATAGGTCTATTTAACCACTTAAGGCTTTTTTAGATGTGGTTTACAAGTTAAAAACAATTTTTTTTTTTGCTAGAAAATTACATAGGAAAAAAAATGTATAATGTTTGGGGGTCTAACACCCTAGAGAATAAAATGGCGGTCGTTGCAATACTTTGTCACACCGTATTTGCGCAGCGGTCTTACAAGAGCACATTTTTTGGAAAAAACACTTTTAATTAAAAAATAAAACTTTTTTTTATAATGTGAAAGATGTTACGCCGAATAAATTGATACCCAACATGTCATGCTTCAAAATTGCGCCCACTCGTGAAATGGCGACAAACGTTTGCCCCTAAAAATCTCCATAGTCTACGTTTAAAAAAATTCTACAGGTTGCATGTTTTGAGTTACAGAGGAGGTCTACCGATCGCGCCGATACCTCACGTGTGGTTTGAACACAGTTTTCATATGCGGGTGCTGCTCACGTATGCATTCGCTTCTGCGCGCGAGCTCGGCGGGGCGCTTTAAATGTTTATATATATATATATATATATATATATATATATATACACACACACATACACTTTATTTTTTTTACACGTGTAAAAATAAAGCAAAATAAAAAAAATATTTTATATATATTGTGAGGGGGTTAGCTCGGTAGCGGGTGTGTGTGACCCCCTGGATGGGCTCCCCACACAAAAACAGGCCCAGCAGACGGAGGTTGTGGTTTTCAAGATCAAAAGGTGCGGTTTATTTCTCTATTTACAGTGACAAAAACACAGCAAAGCAAAAAGAAACCTAAACAAAATAAATCCTGGTCAGCTTGACCTCTGACTAAACATGCAGGTTTCCCTAACTAACAACTGGGATCAGCCTGGTGCTGTCCTAGTCCCTAAGTCCCTGGTTTAGTAAATGTCCAAACAAATAGCCACACAGGCTTTGTCTCACCGCACAGGGGTTCACTCTCCCTAGACAGTCCACACAGGTCTGGGTCCAGGCATGAGCAAACACCTAATGAAGCTGGGAGTTTTTATAGAGGCCTTAAACGAGCTGACAAGCTTCAGCTGGTCTCATCAACTCCCTGCCTGCACGACGCCCAGCACTCTCCCTAGAGGTATGAATCATCCATGAGCCCACTAGCCTCAGCTGGGCTTCATCAACTCTCTCCCTAGTTGTATAAGTCGGCATAAAGCCTGAATCTGGGAGAAATATACCTACCCCCCTGGATGCAACCAGGTGACTTTACCTTCCTGCTGTCACAATATATATATATTATATATATATATATATTTTTTTGCTTTATTTTTTACACGTAAATTTTTTTTTTTCTGTCACTTATTTTTATTACAAGGAATGTAAACATCCCTTGTAATAGAAAAAAGGTGACAGGTCCTCTTAAATATGAGATCTGGGGTCAAAAAGACCTCAGATCTCATATTTAGGACTTACCGTATTTATCGGCGTATAACACGCACAGGCGTATAACACGCACCCTAACTTTAACAGAAAAGTTTCAGGAAAAATACTTTCCACAGCCCCCTGCGTATAACACGCAGGCACAGTTTACCCTCTATTTTCAGGTTAAAAAAGTGAGTGTTATACGCCAATAAATACAGTAAATGCAATAAAAAAATAAAATAAAAAAATTGGCATTTGGAAAAACAAAACAAAAAATGGCCCTTTAACCACTTGTCTACCGGCCACTGTCAATTGACGGCGGGCGGAAGACTCTCTCGTTCTGACAGGACGTCATATGACGTCCTGCCTTTAAATGGAGCTAGGGGGCGCACGCACCCGCCGCGTAGCTAGGGACCCGATGCGAGTGCTTGGCGGCCGTGATGGCCGCCGGGCACCCGCGATTGCCCAGCACCCGAGCAGGAAAGTGGATCTGTGTGTGTAAAGATCCACGTCCTGTCAGGGAGAGGAGACCGATGGTGTGTCCCTTGTACATAGGGACAACCATCGGCCACCTCCCCCAGTCACTCCCCTCCCCCCACAGTTAGAACACATCTAGGAAACACATTTAACCCCTTCCTCGCCCCCTAGTGTTAACCCCTTCCCTGCCAGACACATTTATACAGTAATCGATGCATTTTTATAGCAGGGATCGTTGTCTAAATGTGAATGGTCCCAAAAATGTGTCAAAAGTGTCCGATCTGTCCACCGCAATATCGCAGTCACAATAAAAATCACAGATCGCCGCCATAACTAGTAAAAACAAATAAAATAAAAAAAAGCTATAAATCTATCCCCTATTTTGTAGACGCTATAACTTTTGCGCAAACCAATCAATAAACGCTTATTGCGATTTTCTTTTACCAAAAATATGCAGAAGAATAAGTATCGGCCTAAACTGAGGAAATTTTTTTTTTTTTAAATTGGGATATTTATTATAGCAAAAAGTAAAAAATAGTGTTTTTTTCAAACTGGACGCTCTTCTTTTGTTTATAGCGCAAAAAATAAAAACCGCAGAGGTGATCAAATACCACCAAAAGAAAGCTCTATTTGTGGGAAAAAAACAACGCAAATTTAGTTTGACAATTGCGCGGTCGTGCGACGTAGCTCCCAAAGTGTGACAGCGCCGAATGCTGAAAAATGGCTTGGGCAGGAGGGGGTTTTTGTGCCCGGTAGGGAGGTGGTTAACCACTGGGCACTTAATTTTGGCCAAAATTTATACTGCTACATATCTTTGCTAAAAATAAGTACAAATTGGTGCATATTATTTGGTCTTTGTGAAAGTTAGAGTCCACAAGCTATGGTGCCAATATCTGAAAATTTTTCACACCTGAAGTACCGACGGCCTATCATTTTTTGAGATCCTAACATGCCAGAAAAGTATAAATACCCCCCAAATGACCCCTTTTTGGAAAGAAGACATTCCAATGTATTTAGAAAGAGGCATGGTGAGTTTTTTGAAGTTATTTTTTCCCACAATTCTTTGCAAAATCAAGATTTTTTTTTCACAAAATTGTCATATTAGCAGGTTATTTCTCACACACAGCATATGCATACCACAAATTACACCCCAAAACACATTCTGCTATTACTTCCGAGTATGGCGATATCACATGTGTGAGACTTTTACACAGCGTCGCCACATAGAGGCGCCCAACATGCAGGGAGCACCTTCAGGTGTTCTGGAGCACCCAGGCCGATTCTGACATTTCTCTCCTACATGTAAAAATCATCATTTATTTGCTAGAAAATTACATAGAACCCCAAAACATTATCTATGTTTTTTTCGCAGAGACCCTAGAGAATACAATGGCGGTCGTTGCAACTTTTTATCTTGCACGGTATTTGTGCAGCAATTTTTCGAATGTGTTTTTTTGGGAAACACTGTTTTGTGCTTCAAAAAAACAAAAACAGTAAAGTTAGCCCAATGTTTTTGCATAATGTGAAAGATGAGGTTACGCTGAGTAAATAGATACCCAACATGTCACCCTTCAAAATTGCACACGCTCGTGGAATGGCGCCAAACTTCGGTACTTAAAAATCCCCATAGGCGACGCTTTAATTTTTTTTTACTGGTTATATGTTTTGAGTTACAGAGGACCAAAATTATTGCTCTCACTCTAACGTTCGCAGCGATCCCTCACATGTGTGGTTTGAACACCGTTTTCATATGTGGGCGGGACTTGCGTATGCGTTAGCTTCTGCATGTGAGCACACGGGCGCTTTAAAAAATAAGATGTTTGTACTCACCGTAAAATCCTTTTCTCTGACATCCATGGACCGACATGGCGGCTCTTATTCACTGAACGTGTGGGTATATGTCCCTGCTTGCAGGAGAAGACCTAGGCAGAATGTTAAATGTTAAAAAATTCTAGAACAAATCAGAGCTGAACAGCCCCGCCCAGGGGGCGGCCCCTCCGGACATTACCCTCCCACCTGCAGCTAGCAGACCTCAGTTCGTAACAAAGCAGTACAAACTTAAAAGAAAGGGTGGGTGCCGTGTCGGTCCATGGATGTCAGAGAAAAGGATTTTACGGTGAGTACAAAAATCCTTTTTTCTCTTATAATCCATGGACCGACACGGCGGCTCTTATTCACTGAACGTGTGAGATGTCCCAAAGCAGTGCCAAGAGGGATGGGAGCAGTATAAATGGAAAAACCAAAAAAACTTTACTCCAAACAAGGCAAAGCTCCTCAACGGAGGAGTTGCAACGTTAAACAGCTGCCTGCAACACCTTGCGGCCGAAGGAAGCATCCGGAGAAGCAGCCACATCAACCCTATAAAACTTAGAAAGGGTATGAACAGACGACCAGGTCACCGCCTTGCACATTTGTGCAACCAACGCTTGATGTCGGAAAGCCCAGGAAGCACCAATTGCCCTGGTGGAATGCGCCGTAACCAGAAGTGGAGGCGCCCGCCCCATGAGAGCATAGGCTTGAATGACGGTTTGTCCGATCCACCTAGAAAATGGTGGCAGACGAAGCCGCTTGGCCCTGTTTTTGACCAGAGACAGTCAAACAGAGTCAGACTTCCGAATGGAAGCAGTAGCAGACAGGTACACCCGCAAGGCTCGTACCACATCCAAAGTGTGGCGCGCAAACTCTCTGTCCTCATTTAGGTGAAAGGTCGAGATCACCTTTGACAAAAGAGAAAGTCGCGGATGCAATCTCACCTTATCTTTATGGATGACTAAATATGGCGACTTAAAGGACAAGGTCGCCAACTCAGACACTCGTCTAACAGAAGTGATTGCCACTAAAAGGGCCACCTTCTGAGACAAAGTCAAGAGGGGAATAACCCGGATATTCTCAAAAGGAGGTTCCTGGAGAACCGAGAGTACCAATTCCGATCCCACGGGGGGAGAGGAGATTTGACAGAAGGGAGCACATGGCGAACCCCCTGCACAAGGGTGCTAACCAAGGAATGACCCGCTAGTGGTTGCTGAAAGAAGACCCTTAATGATACTCAAAGCAAGCTTTTGGGCCACTCCATGCTGCAGGAAACGCAGGATTCTAGGGACAGAATACGTCCGAGGACGTCAGTCCAGCTCTTCGCACATGGCGATGTAAGCTTTCCAGGTACGGTGATAGATCATCCTGGAGGAAGACTTCCGTGCCCTTAATATGGACAAAATGGCCGAGACCGAGAGACCTCGGTCTCTCAACACCTGGCTTTTAACAGCCATGCTGTTAAAGCCAGAGACTGTAAAGCAGGATGAAATATAGGACTTTGAGACAGAAAGTCCTCCCTTATTGGCAACCGCCAGGGAACGTCCACGACGAGACGTACCAGATCGGCGTACCAGTGAAGCCAAGGCCAATCCGGAGCAATGAGGATCACCGGAATTCCCGCAGCAGGCGAGGGGGCAACTGCAGCGGAGGATAAACGTATATCAGGTGATAATGACCCCATGGGCCACTAACACCTCTGAGGCATCCGCCCAAGGGTCCCTGGATCTGGCCACAAACCTCGACACCTTGCGATTGAGTCGAGAGGCCATCGGGTCCACCTCCGGCGTGCCCCACCGTCTGTGTGGCAAAGGAGTTGAAATACCTCCGGGTGCAAGGACCACTCTCCCTGGTCCAGCGTCTGGCGACTCAAATAGTCCGCCAGTTCTATGCCCGGAATGTAAACGGCCGACAGAGCAGGCACGCTTCTTTTAGCCCACTTCAGGGTACAGGGGACCTCGGAAGCCGCAGCTGGGCTCAGAGTCCCTCCTTGATGGTCGACATACGCCACCACCGTGAATTGTCCGACTGGATCCTAATGGAGCGATCCTGCAATCTCTCAGACCACGAGGAGAGGCACAGTCTGATGACCCGTATTTCCAGAACATTGATCGGTAAACGGGCTTCGTCCAAGCCCTTGGGCCAACAGGACTCCCCAGACTACAACCCCAGCTCTTCAGGCTGGCGTCCGTAGTGAACACCGTCCATTGGACGGGGAGGGACGACTTCCCGGACCGAAGAGCCGGGGACCCCAACCACCATGTCAGGGACACCCTGACCAGGTGACTCACCTGGATCGGAAGATCCAAAGACAATGGGGATTTGTCCCAAGTGAACAAGATCTCCTTCCGCAATGCCCTGGTGTTTGATTGGGCATACGGTACGGCCTCAAAGGAGGCCACCATGAGTCCCAGGACTCTCATGCAAAACGGATTGACGGCCATTTTCGGGATGTCAGCACCCGCACTGCAGACTGAAGTGTCAGCAACTTCCCTGGAGGTAGGAATACCTTTGCCTCCAAGGAGTCTAGAAACAGACCTAGATACTCCAGATGTTGAGTCGGGACCAGGACTGACTCCTGAATGTTCAGGAACCACCCGAAGTCTCTGAGGGTCTGACTGATGATAGTCACACTGTCTAATTCTGAGCCATTTCCTGCTCTGAGAAGAAGATTGTCCAGATAGCCCACGACAGCGATGCCCCACCATCTCAGCAAAGCTAGAAGCGGCGCAAGCACCTTGAAGAACACCCTCGGTGCCAAGGCTAGGCCGAAGGAAGAGCCACAATTTGATAGTGGACTTCACCGATCTCAAGCGTAGAAACTTCTGGCGACTTGCGCAGATCGGAACATGCAAGTAGGCGTCCTTGATGTCCAAGGTCGCCAGAAAATCCCCTTGACAGAGTGCATCGATCACCGTGCGAATAGATTCCATGCGGAACTTTTGCACCTTCACAAAGTCATTCAGGACCTGAGGTCCAAGATAGGCCGAACCCCGTTCCTTTTTTGGGACGACAAACAAAATTAGTAGAATCCCTGAAACCTCTCCTGTGACGGAATCGGCACAATCACTCCGGACCTGAGCAAACCTGAATAGGCCCCATAGGGCTGCCCGACGGGCAGGAAGGAGAGGAAGATTCGAGGGAAATATCTGTCTGGGATCAGGAACGGAACCCTATCCCGTAACCTGAGGTGATCACCTCGCACACCCGCCGGTAGGAGATCCGGGAGGTCCACCGATCCGTGGACCTGCAAAGTCGTCTCCCCTACCCCAGAGTTGGGTGGGGGCAAGACTTCACGCGGAGGCGGGCTTGGGAGCCGGCTTACGCACCCAGGGGGGCTTGTGTCCACCAGCCGCACCGCTGTCAGTCTGGGAGGGCCTCCCCGTTAACTGACGGAAAAAAAAACTTTTTTGCTGGAAATTAAGGACCCTGCTTATGGCGGCCTCCTTACCCTTGCTAGCCTGAGGAAGAACAGTGCTTTTACCTCCCGTGACATCCTTGATGATGTCATCCAGCGCAGCACCGAAAAGCCTACCACCTTTAAATGGTCAGAGGCTTTTTAGAAGCTAGGTCAGCAGACCAGCATTTTAACCAGATCAGACAATGCAATACCACCGCCAAGACAGAGGCCCTGAGTATAAGGGGCCACGTCTAACGTGGCGTTGCAACATAAACCAGGCCCTGTACCGTTTGGTGGGTCAGAGCAATAGTGTCTGGAGGAAGATTATGCTCCTGTACAGTTTGGTGCAAATTTTTTTTGCCCATCCCGTAAGTGTTGGAGACACAAGGGCGCTACCACAGGCCATAGGGCAGACCCCAACAAGGCAAACATGGCTCTACTCACCACTTCTGACCTCCTGTCATTGGGGTCCTTAAATGCAGGAGTCCCCTCCACCGGGAGAGCGGTGGCCTTGTTCAACCGGGCGACTGGAGGGTCGACCACTGGGGGAGAAGTCCACGTTTTAAGTAGGGCATCTTCAAAGGGGTATCTATAGGCAAACGCCGCGTGACCATAAAAGTCTTCTGCGGCTTTTTCCCCAGACCTTATCAATGAGCTGGTCAAAGAAAGGTACATATGGAAAAAAGAAGGCCCGGCCCTAAGGAACCAGAGGAGACTGTCCGCCTGAGGTTCTACATCCGCAGCATTCAGCTTGCGAGTGTCCCTCACCGCAGCAATGAGTTCACCAACAAGCGCCCTGTAATTTACAGACACAGAACTGGAGTCTTCCTTGCAAGGAATGTTCTGTTCAAAACCATCAAATATATTCAGAGCTAGGGTACTGAGCGGTAGTGGCTAGGCCCATATCTGAATCAGGGCACACCCCCCTTTTTTTGTGGAAAAAAAAGTGGGGAAAGGAAAGGGGCTATTTTGCTCCCTTGCGCTCACACACTACTTCCCTCCTGGTCAGAAGGATTCCAGGACTGCCGACAACTGGTCCATAAGGACCGCAGGTGCAGGAGCACTGCCAGTTGTCTTTAACAATGTGAAGAAACAGGTGAACCAGACTCGAATATTGCCACCATCTGAGACCTTATTCACCATTACAGTGAATAATACAGTCCACCCACTGGCTGTGCTGGGGCTGAAGAGGGGATACCCGGAGTTCTCACCACCCTTAGGGACCGCTCGGTACTGCTGTATGAGCCGCGCTGTAGTGCGGGTGAAGCCTCAGGAGAGCAAAGAATCTGAGAATTTAGCGCCGTTCAGCAGCGCCGCTAGAGGCCGAAAACGAAACTGAAAGCGCCGCAGCTACAAGAAAATGGCCACCGGGCGCCTGTATAACTGTGCTTTGAGCCGCGGCAAAATGGCCGCCGATGGGGCACTTTTTAAAAATAAAACACTGCGCCAATGGCGCATGCAAAAAACAACAGCCATTCCCCCCAGAACACTTCCCAAGCATATTAACAGCCATGGAGCCCCCCCCCCCCAGGGCAGAGAGACCCCCCCCCCCAAGCATCCCTACACAGCACAGCAGCATAACAGGGTGCAGAGCAGCATAACAGGGGGGAGACAGGGAGAACAACCCACACACAGAAACACAGCCAGCATGTACTCACCTTGCAGCAGGAGAGACTACTTGGCCTTCCCGCGAGCACCTTGGAGAACACCCACGGTGCCATTAGAGGGACCCACTGGCTTGTTTCAGACAGACCTATCACAGAGTCGTACTGCGTAGCTGTCGGCCCGGTCAACCACGAAAGATACAGTAGGTACTGTTCAATCTTGAGAGGACCGCGGGCGCATGAAAGCAACCCAGCCACCCCTGGAGCCATAGGGTATGTCGTGAACTGAGTCTCACGCACGCAAGGCGAGGATCAGCACGCTCGATGGTCGGACAGGGAAGACTACGAGGATACTAGTGTACCCAACCTGTTGCCCAGCCGACAGTTGATTGAAGGTCTCAAAAATAAAATTCCCAAAAGGAATAAAATTTAAAAGTAAAATCTTCCAGGAGACTGGCTCCTGAGAGAGCCACGTCTTCTCCTTCTGCTAGGCAGAAAAAAAACCTGAGGTCTGCTGGCTGCAGGTGGGAGGGTAATGTCCGGAGGGACCGCCCCCCTGGGCGGGGCTGTTCAGCTCTTGTTTGTTCTAGAATGTTTTAACATTTAACATTCTGCCTAGGTCTTCTCCTGCAAGCAGGGACATATACCCACATGTTCAGTGAATAAGAGCGGCCGTGTCGGTCCATGGATAAGAGAAAAATTCTTTTTTTTTATTGTTCATTTTACTTAATTTATTTTAGTTTGACACTTTTTTTGATCACTTTTATTCCTATTACAAGGAATGTAAACATCCCTTGTAATAGGAATATGGCATGACAGGTCCTCTTTACAGTGAGATGTGGGGTCAATAAGACCCCACATCTCACCTCTAGGCTGGGAACCCTGAAAAAAAAGAAAAACAATCCTGGCTTCGATCGTAGCGGTGAGTCGTTAGAAGCACCGGAGGGCGGCCGGAGGGGGGGGGGGACACACACGTCCCCTCTCGCCTCCCGTAAGAACGATCATCAAGCGGAACAGCCGCTATGATCGTTCTTATGGTGTAGGGAATCGCCGGCTGAAAAAGCCGATATCTGAATGATGCCTGTAGCTGCACCAATCATTCAGATATCCCCGCACACAGTCAAGGATGTCATATGACGGCCGGCGGGAAGTGGTTAAAACACTTTTTTTTTTTTAACAGAAATGTATAAATGGACAACTTTGTAACACATAACATGTACATACCAAAAAGGACACCCCAAAATAGATTCTTCTACACCTCCTGAGTATGGCGATACCACATGTGTGAGACTTCCACAGCCTGGCCACATACAGCAGCTGGGTATGGCAGAGCATGGCTGGATGGATCTGTGACTGCAATTGTCACAGAGCAGCGCTGCTGCCATCTGATCCCTCCCCTCTGTGTATCGATCGGTACATTGTGAGAGGAGCGAGGAACCGGCGTTATCACGACGCCGGTTTGTTTACAAGTGACCGTGCCGTCATTTGACGGCGCAATCACGTGGTAAACGGACAGGATCAGCGGCCTTTTACTGTGATGCGCCGGGTCTTCCAGACCCGGCGGTCACGGATATTTCCGGGGGCACGCGAGAGCAAGATTCTTCAAGGACGTCCACCCAGAATAACACAACCGCGCTGTAGCATTCTTACAGCTATGGCCTGGTTGTCATGTGGTTAAGAGCATTGGGCAGAAAAAAGGATTTTTTTGTACTCACCGTAAAATCCTTTTCTCGGACATCCATGGACCGACACGGCGGCTCTTATTCACTGAACGTGTGGGTTATGTCCCTGCTTGCAGAAGACCTAGGCAGAATGTGAGATGTTATACATACATTCTAAAAGCCAGAGCTGAACAGCCCCACCCAGGGGGCGGTCCCTCCGGACATAACCCACCCCCTGCAGTCAGCAGACCTCAGTTCGTAACAAAGCAGTACAAACTTAAAAGGAAGGGTGGGTGCCGTGTCGGTCCATGGATGTCAGAGAAAAGGATTTTACGGTGAGTACAAAAAAATCCTATTTTCTCTTATCATCCATGGACCGACACGGCGGCTCTTATTCACTGAACGTGTGGGACGTCCCAAAGCAGTGTCAAGAGGGATGGGAGCAGTATAAATGGAAAAACCAAAAAACTTCACTCCAAACAAGGCAGAGCTCCTCAGAGGAGTTGCAACTTTAAACAGCGACCTGCAACACCTTGCGGCCGAAGGAAGCATCCGAAGATGCAGCCACATCAAACTTATAAAACTTAAAAAGGTATGAACAGACGACCAGGTCGCCGCCTCGTCGGAAGGCCCAGGAAGCACCAATTGCCCTGGTGGAATGCGCCGTAACCGGAAAGGGAGGCGCCCGCCCTTTGAGAGCATAGGCTTGAATGACAGTGTGATTCCCCTAGAAATTATGGCAGACGAAACCGCTTGGCCCTGTTGTGGACCAGAGACAGTCACAAACAGTGAGTCAGACTTCCGAATAGAAGCAGTAGCAGACAGGTACACCCGCAAGGCTCGTACCACATCCAATATGTGCAGCGCAAACTCTCTGGGATGCGATGGGTGAGGACACAAGGATGGGAGGACAATGTCCTCATGTAGGTGAAAGGTCGACACCACCTTTGGCAAAAAGGAAGGTCGCGGATGCAACACCGCCTTATCCTTACGGATGACTAAATATGGCGACTTGCAGGACAAGGCCGCCAACTCAGACACTCGTCAAACAGAAGTGATTGCCACTAAAAGGCCACCTTCTGAGACAAGACAAGAGGGGAATATCCCTGATATTCTCAAAAGGAGGTTCCTGGAGGACCGAGAGCACCAAATTCAGATCCCACGGTGGGAGAGGAGGCTTGACAGGAGGGAGCACATGGCGAACCCCCAACACAAGGTGCTAACCAAGAAAATGACCCGCTAGAGGTCGCTGAAAGAAGACGGCGAAGGCCGAAATCTGATCCTTAAATGGTACTCAAAGCAAGCTTTTGAGTCACTCCACGCTGCAGAAGACGAAATACGTCCGAGGACGCCAGTCCAGCTCTTCGCACATGGCGATGTAAGCTTTCAAGGTACGGTGATAGATCTTTCTGGAGGAAGACTTTCGTGCCCTTAACATGGTCAAAATGACCAAGTCCGAGCGACCTCGGTCCCTCAACACCTGGCTTTCAAACAGCCATGCCGTTAAAGCCAGAGACTGTAAAGCCGGATGAAATATAGGACCCGAGACTGAAGGTCCTCCCTTAATCGGCAACCGCCAGGGAACGCTCGCGACGAGACGTACCAGATCAGCGTACCAGTAACGCCGAGGCCAATCCGGAGCAATTAGGATCACCGGAGTTCCCTCGGTCGCCACCCCACGCAGCAGACCAGGTAGCAGCTGCAGCAGAGGAAAAACGTATATCAGGTGATAAGGACCCTATGGGGCCACCAACGCATCCGAGGCATCGTCCAAGGATCCCTGCAACTGGCCACAACCTCGACACCTTGCGATTGAGTCGAGAGGCCATCAGGTCCACATCCGGCGTGCCCCACCATCGGCAAAGGAGTTGAAATATGCAAGGACCACTCTCCTTGGTCCAGCGTCTGGCGACTCAGATAGTCCGCCTGCCCATTGTCTATGCCCTGAACAATGTAAACGGCCTACAGAGCCGGCACGTTTCCTTCGGCCCACTTCAGGATACGGGCTACCTCGGAAGCCGCCGCTGAGCTCCGAGTCGCCCCTTGATGGTTTACATACGCCACCGCCGAGGCGTTGTGCGACTGGATCCTGATGGAGCGACCCTGTAATCTCTGACCCGAGGAGAGGCACAGCCTGATTGCCCGTAAATTCCAGAACAGTGATTGGTAAACGGGCTTTGTCCGGAGTCCAAAGCCCTTGGGCCGCAAGGACTCCACCCCAGCCCGTCAGACTGGCGTCTGCTGTGAGCATCGTCCATGGGATGGGGAGGAACGACTTTCCGGACCAAAGAGCCCAGGATCTCAACCACCATGTCAGGGATGCCCTGACCAGGTGACTCACATGGATCTGAAGATCCAAGGACAATGGGGATTTGTCCCAGGTGGACAAGATCTCCTTCTCAAATGCCCTGGTGTGTGATTGGGCATACGGAACGGCCGCGAAGGAGGCCACCAGGAGTCCCGTGACTCTCATGCAAAAAACGGATTGACGACCATTTTCGGGACGTCAGCACCCGCACCACAGACTGAAGTGCCAGCAACTTCTCCAGAGGTAGGATACCTTTGCCTCCAAGGAGTCCAGAATCAGACCTAGATACTCCAGAGGCTGTGTCGGGACCAGGACTGACTCCTGAATGTTCAGGAACCACCCGAAGCCCCCCGAGGGTCCGATTGACGATAGTCACGCTTTCTTCTAAGTCTGAGCCACTTTCTGCTCTTAGCAGAAGATCGTCCAGATAGCCCACGACAGCAATGCCTCGCTGTATCAGAAAGGCTAGAACCGGAGCAAGCACCTTGGTGAACACCCTTGGTGCCGAGGCTAGGCCGAAAGGAAGAGCCACAAATCGATAGTGGACTTTGCTGAAACTTCTGGTGACTTGCGCAGATCGTAATATGCAAGTAGGCGTCCTTGAAGTCCAAGGACGCCAGAAGAAAATCCCCTTGGTGGAGTGTAGCGATCACCGTGCGAATGGATTCCATGCGGAACTTCTGCACCTTCTCGAAAGCATTCAGGGCCTTGAGGTCCAGGATAGGTCGAACCCCGTCCTTTTTTGGGACGCCAAACAGATTCGAGTAGAATCCCTGAAAACTCTCCTGTGACGGAAACGGCACAATCACTCCGGACCTGATCAAATCCTGTAATGCGCCCAAGAGGGCTGCCCGACGGGTAGGAAGGAGAGGGAGATTCGAGGGAAAGAATCTGTCTGGGGGCCAGGATCGGAATACTATCCTGTATCCTGAGGTGACCACCTCGCACACCCACCAGTCAGAGATTCAGGAGGTCCACCGATTCGTGACCTGCGAAGTCGTCCCCCCACCCCAGAGTCGGGCGGGGGCACGACTTCACGCGGAGGCGGGGCTTGGGAGCCGCTTGTTTGGCTTACGCACCCAGGGGCGCTTGTGCCCACCAGCCGCACTGCCGTCAGTCTGGGAGGGCCTACCCGTGGACTCCGACTGACGAAAAAAAACCTATTTTGCTGGAAAGGAATGACCCCGTTTGCGGCGGGCCCCCTTACCCTTGCTAGTCTAAGGAAGAAGAGTGCTTTTACCTCCCATGACATCCTTGACGATGTCATCCAGAGCAGCACCGAAAGGTCTACCACCTTTAAATGGTAGATCCGTCAGGAGCTTCTTAGAGGCTAGGTCAGCAGACCAGCATTTCAACCAGATAAGACAACGCAATACCACCGCCAAGACAGAGGCCCTGGATATTAAAGGGGCCGCGTCCAACGTGGCATCGCACACATAAACCAGGCCCTGCACCAGTTGGTGGGCCAGAGCAACTGTGTCTGGAGGAAGATTATGCTCCTGTACAGCTAGGTGCAACATTTTTGCCCAACCTGTAAGTGTTTAAGACACAAGGGTCGCCGCTACCACAGGCTGTAGGGCGGATCCCAACAAGGCAAACATGGCTCCGCTCACCACTTCTGACCTCCTGTCAGTGGGGTCCTCAAATGCAGGTGTCCCCTCCATCGGGAGAGATGGCCTTGTTCAACCGGGCTACTGGAGGGTCGACCACTGGGGGAGAAGCCCACTTTTTAAGTAGGGCATCTTCAAAAGGGTATCTGATAGACAAACGCTGCGGGACCAGAAAAATCTTCTGCGGCTTTTCCCAGACCTTATCAATGAGCTGGTCAAAGAAAGTTACATATGGAAAAACCTCTTTAGAAGGCCTGGCCTTAAAAGAACCAAAAAAGGAGACTGTATCCGCCTGAGGTTCTGCATCCGCAGCATTTAGCTTGAGAGTGTCCCTCACCGCAGTCATGAGTACACTAACAAGCGCCCTGTTATTTACTGACTCAGAACTGGAGTCTTCCTCATAAGGAACATCCTGTTCAAAACCATCCAATACAATCAGATCTAGGGTCCTGAGCGGTAGTGGCTAGGCCCATATCTGAATCAGCGCACTGCCCTTGTGTAGATAGTGGGGAGAGGGCGCCTTTTTGCTCCCTTGCGCTCGCACACAGCTCCCATCCTGGTCAGAAATGATTCCAGGACTGCCCACAACTGGTCCATAGGGACCGCAGGTGCTGAAGCACTGCCTGTTGTCCACTGACATGTTAGGGGAAGCTGGTGAGACAGACTCCATATTGTCCCCCTCAGACTCCTCAGATAAAAAGTCCACCCACAGGCTGTGCTGACTGAGGAGGGGGCACCCAGGGGACTCACCAAACCGGACCAGGGACCGCTCAGTTCCGCTGTCTGTACAGCGCTGGTGAGCTGTGAGGAGATTTGCGCTATTACAGCAGCGCTAGAGGCCAAAACTAGTGCTGAAAAGTGCGCGGGCTACAAGAAAATGGCCGCCACACTTCACTGAGGCGATCCGCGGCAAGATGGCCGCCATGACGCAGTTAAAGTGAAAACAGCACACACACAGCGCCACTCAGGCCCCCAAAATCACACAAAAAGGCCCCAAGCATATATGCAGACCAGCAAGGACCCCCCAAGGACAGTGTGACCCCCAGGCATCCCACAGCAATGGTGACAGAGAGTGACAATAAAATACAGGGGGAGACAGGGAAAATCCCCCACAGAGAAACACAGCCTTTTGTACTCACCTGCAGGCAGGAGAGACTACTTACCCGTCCCATGAGGGACCCACTGGTGTGTTTCTGACAGGACTATCACAGTGCAGTACTGAGTAGCTGTCAGCCCAGTCCACCGCGAAAGATACAATCAGTCAGGAACTGTTCAGTCTTGAGAGGACCGTGGGAGCATGAAAGCAAACCCGGCCACCCCTAGAGTCATGGGGTAAGTCGTGAACTGAGTCTCACGCACACAAGGCGAGGATCAGCACGCTCGATGGTCGGACAGGGAAGACTACGAGGATATCTTGTACCCAACCTGTTGCCCAGCCGACAGTTGATAGAAGATTCTCAAAAATAAAAAAGAACACCAAAAAAGGAATAAAAATAGGTCAGGAGACTGGCTCCTGAGAGCCACGTCTTCTCCTTCTGCTAGGCAGAAAAAAAAAACACGGAGGTCTGCTGACTGCAGGGGGTGGGTTATGTCCGGAGGGACCGCCCCCTGGGTGGGGCTGTTCAGCTCTGGCTTTTAGAATGTATGTATAACATCTCACATTCTGCCTAGGTCTTCTCCTGCAAGCAGGGACATAACCCACACGTTCAGTGAATAAGAGCCGCCGTGTCGGTCCATGGATGATAAGAGAAATGACATTTTGACGTTGCTTCTGCCCTGCTTATGGTATGGAGACGGGTGGGGGCTATCTTGCCCTCAGTAGTCTCCCCAGCCAGGGATAGGACCAGATAGCCTCCGCCGCTGCCGACGGCTCCGGTAAGCAGCCGAGAGCCCCTCTACGGCCACCAATAATGGTGATCTCACGGTGAATCCGCTGCAGAGACCACCATTATCGCAATCCGGACTGCCGCCTGAAGACGAGGTTATCTGGGTTATGGCAGCTAGCTGCTGCCATAAACAGAGATCACGCTTCAAAGTGCCGATGTATATAGTCGTGCAGCGGTCCAGAAGTGGTTAAAAAACAAAACCAATTCAGTCACCACATCCAAGGACGACGACGGAGGAGGGGAACAAGGACCGCTGCAGGGGCTTCGATCTCAGGTAAGTAATATATAATGAGCTAGTATGCTATGTATACTAGCTCATTATGCCTTTGTCTTGCAGGGTGGTTTTTTTTGTAGAGCGTTTAATTCCTCTTTAATGCATCCTATACATTAACGTGAAAAAAACTCACTGACCAGCCTCCCCGTTTTACTTACCTGAGCCTGTTCATTCCCACGCTGGAGACGGGCAAACCCTCTCTGGCCGGCTCCTAATTGATTCATAGGAATGCAGCCATTGGCTCCCGTTGCTGTCAATCAAATCTAATGACGCCGAGGCCCGTGTCCGGCATTCTGTGTCTATGGACGCAAATGATGGACTCAGATCGCCTGCACAGTAACCCCCTGGGTAAAGCGCTTCTCCTAGCGTGTTTTCCGATGCAGGGAGGAGCCGCGAGCGCCGTTGGGGGACCCAAGAAGACGAGGATCGGGGCAATTCTGTGCAAAACAAACTGCACAGTGGAGGCAAGTGTGATAGGTTATTTTTAAAAATAATGACCGTTTACAACCCCTTCAAGTATTTTTAAATCCAAAAATTTAATATATTGTAGCTTGCCTATTTCTGCAGCATTTCTATCAACAAACTATAGAAATCACCCCCAATGGCCAGAGTGCCTGTTCATTGACAGCTCGGTGCAGACAGCAGGTCCAGCTTGTACCATGTGATCACAAAGCCTGCCTCTTCATCTTACAACAAAGAAAGGGGATGAAGGAGGAACCAATGATTGGTTTGTTGGTTAAAAACAATCCCACAACCTTGGGTGATATGATGGTGAACTATTTCACCACTCCCACCATCTTCTCCAGTACATCTAAACCCAATATTCACCGCAGTGACACGCATATTAAGCCTTCCACTCTGTGTGACCTGAACAATAACCCTTTCACCTCTTCCCTATACTTTTAAAAGTAAAAATCGCAGAAAAGCTGCAAAAGCATGCAGGGAATCCAGAAAGTTGCTGAAAGAGCCACGGGGCTTGATGGTCAAAAAAGTACAGTTTCTCTCAAAGTTTTTTTTTTTTTTTACCATTTAATAAAAACGTCAGTTCTGTTAATACCACCAACCGAAAGCTCCGTCTGTAACAGTATGATCATTTGGGTAAAGTTTGAATGAGTAATGTTTTTAGAAAGGTAATGTCTGGAGATGCAAGTACAGTGGTTTCCACTCTACATGTTTCACCAAGTCACCATTGTTTGCTGCAATGGATGTCTCTCTATGGAGAAGCTTGGCAGTGATCTCTGGAGTATCATCTTTGAAATAGGCCAACTCTTGCTTGCTGTATTAGAACTAGTTGGTTCGGCTTATATAGGAGGAATACATTCAAATCTTCCTTGAGCTGCTCATAAGGGTTTCTCTTCTGTGTTGGCAACTACTCCATTGCAATTAAAGTGGTTGTACTTTATGCTACAGTTAAGCCTATAATGAGGCTTACCTGTAGCTACCCAGAATATCTCCTAAACCTGCACCGTTTAGGAGATAGCCCCTGTATGTGCCAATGTCATCGGCACACTGGGGCAAACTGAAGCAATGGCACCCAGGTGTCGTTGCTTCAGTCCGTGTGCAGTTACCAGCAGCTCCGGCCAATCACAGCGCCTGAGCCGTGATACCCAGAAGTAACCCCCGGGAGAGATGTTGCCACCGGAGGGGGGACGAGGACCGCTGCAGTGGCTTTGATCTAAGATAAGCAGTTAATAATAGCTCATTATGCCTTTGTCTTGCAGGTTATTTTTTTTTGGGGGGGGGGGGGGGGGGTTGGTTGACTTACAACCACTTAAAAATCAAGATATCTGTTGCTTAGCAAGCAGTTTGAAGGTGAATCTGAATGTGGATTTTATATGCAGCGGTAAAATCTTCCCATCTGTTCCCACTAGTTTCCTTATGAAGCCATGTACATTACTGTCACTAGTTATAAGTCTACATGTTTCACCAAGACAGTGGCTTCTTCAGAACGGAAACCACTGTACTTACATTTTAAAAAAAAAATTGTTCTGCTAAAATAATGATTTTATAATATACATAAAAATCTTGATTTTTCTTATGTGGAATTAATGTCTTGGGCACCTCAAAAATCCCCTCTCCATACCCATCAAAAAATATTTGTATGAGTAATGGTCAACTATCACAGCATTGAAAAATGGCCTTGTAACGAACGGGCATACAGGCTAGTACTGGAAGAGGTTACATTACCATCTATTTAGGCAGGATAGCTCCTCAGTCAGAGCTTCATTGTGACTTGACAGCTTAATCACTAGCAATAAAATTGCACTAAAAACACAATTTGTTTCAAGATATTTATTCCAAACTGTAAAGAAAAAAAGGACAGACAACAGCAATAATATGTACAATGTTCACAGACAACACAGAGTATATACAGTATTATATGGGGACTGGCCAGCTAGATAAACGCAGGATTACACAAAAAGCATAGGTGATCACCAAATCGTACAACTCTAAAATAGGAATTCGAGAAAACGGCATAACAGATCTTAAAAAGCTTAAAGGGGCGAGTACATCCAACTATTAATTCTGAAAAGGGAATCACTAAAAACTGATCCACGCATCTGACCTGTTACTCTAACATTTTATTAATTGGGGATGTGGGCATTCTCACCTGTGCTCCAAATCAACAGCATTTGGTGCAGAATTTTTTATTCTTGTTTTCCTCCTCTAAAACCGAGGCGTGTCTTATGGAGCGAAAAATACGGTACCTAAAATATCAGGCCTGGGTAAGTGGACCTTGAAAAATTTAGTTTTGCTTTCTTACAAACTTGTACTATGCTTTAAAATACTTTTTAACCTAAATGTGTTTAAACACCTGCATGGACTTTGTCATCCTAACAGGAGCAAGAATAAAATAGAAATGGCTTAAAAAAAAAAAAAAAAAAAAACATTTTAAGATACACAAATGTCTGTTTATTGGAAAGTCTCACAAAACGCTGATGAGATCTTTCCACATTAGTAAAATAGATTTTTTTAAACATAGCTGCCTTCAAGAAATCTATGACCCAATAAACAGTGGTTCTGATGGGGAGAACAGTACTTATTACATTTCATCATCGGAGTCTTCTAGGTATGTGACCTGTTTCTTGGCACGGCCTACCCGGGAACGCACTGGTGCACTGCCAACATCTGAATCTGAAAGGTCTATATGGAAGCTGTCATCCATTCCCTTTGGTCTCTAGAACAAGGACAAAAGACATTGATGGTCATCCCCAAATTTTAAACCTCATTTCAGTCCTAAAAACTAGAATGTAAATGTATTAGACAGCATTGGTCTTTTTTTTATTGACTTGGTGATCCTGCCATTAACACTTTCATGTCCACACAGTACATTAGAGTACACTGGGGTGCCTCCCCATACATAGACTACAAATACATTCTCACCTCCATTACGTAGGGAGAAGGTGTTTTGTAGTTCATATAAGAGTTTGAAATAGCAGTTTAATGACTATAGGTTACAAGGACACCAATGCTGGCACGATCAACAGGTATTTTTTCACTTCTTGCGGAAAAATTTACAAAGCCTGAAAAATAAAAACCCAATGGAGGCACCACAGAGGGCTCAAAAAAATTATTTAATCCCCTGCTGATTTTGTACATTTAGCCACTGACATAGAAATGATCAGCCTATAATTTTAATAGTGAGAAACAGAACAAAAAATATCCAGAAAAAAAACATTTCAAAAAAGCTATAAATTGACTTGCATTTTAAATTGAGTGAAATAAGTATTTGATCCCCTATCAGTAAGATTTCTGGCTGCCAGGTGTCTTCTATACAGGCAACGAGCTGAGATTAGGAGCACTCTTAAAGTGGGTGCTCCTAATCTCAGCTTGTTACCTGTATAAAAGACACCGATCCACAGAAGCAATCAGATTCCAATCTCTCCACCATGGCCAAGACCAAAGAGCTGTCCAAGGACGTCAGGGACAAGATTGTAGACCTACACAAGGCTGGAATGGGCTACAAGACCATTGCCAAGCAGCTTGGTGAGAGGGTGACAACAGTTGGTGCGATTATTGGCAAATGGAAGAAACACAAAATAACCGTCAATCTCCCTCGGTCTTTGGCTCCATGCAAGATCTCACCTCATGGAATTTCAATGATCATGAGACCGGTGAGGAATCAGCCCAGAACTAAACGGGAGAATCTTGTCAATGATCTCAAGGCAGCTGGGACCATAGTCACCAAGAAAACAATTGGTAACACACTATGCAGCGAAGGACAGAAATCCTGCAGCGCCCGCAAGGTCCCCCCCCCCCCTCAAGAAAGCACATGTATAGGCCCGTCTGAAGATTGCTAATGAACATCTGAATGATTCAGAGGAGGACTGGGTGAAAGTGTTGTGATCAGACGAAGACCAAAATCAAGCTCTTTCGCATCAACTCAACTCACTGTGTTTGGAGGAGGAATGCTGCCTATGACCCCAAGAACACCTTCCATCAAATAGAGGTGGAAACATTATGCTTTGGGGTGTTTTTTCTGTATCTCGTCTGTGTTCTCCCCCTCCTCTTCCTGCCTGTGCCTGCCCGATAGTAGTATGAGTGCCACTCAGCTGACGCACGGCTTTCTCCTCCTTCCCGGTTGATGTCAGTGGGAGGTCTCTGCCCCGCCCACTGCAGCTGTGAGCCAGAGAGACAAGGGAGGAGAGGAATCCGCTGAGCACCTGGAGCGGAGCTCATACAGGTACAATGGGGAAGATTTTACAGAACACAGGAACTTCTTATAATGGTACAGAGAAGATGGGAACATTTAGAAGTGAATAAACCACCACTTTAAGTAATTAAAGAGGATCTGCAAAGAGGAGTGGGACAAAATCCCTCCTGAGATGTGTGCAAACCTGGTGGCCAACTACAAGAAATGTCTGATCTCTGATTGCTAACAAGGGTTTTGCCACCAAGTCATGTTTTGCAAAGGGGTCAAATACTTATTTCACTCCTTAAAATGCAAATTTATAACTTTTTTGAAATGCGTTTTTCTGGATATTTGTTGTTATTCTGTCTCACACTGTTAAAATAAACCCAACAATAAATTATAGACTGATCATTTGTCAGTGGGCAAACGTACAAAATCAGCAGGGGATCAAATACTTTCCCCCCCACTGTACGAGGCCGTGCACACAAGTGTTTTAAAAAGGTATATTTGAATGGGAGCATTTACAAAGGAAAAAAAAACACAACACACAGAGAGGTGCGTGCAGAGAGGAACTTTCAAGCACAATTTAGGCGTGTAAATGTATTCCAATGCCCAGAATAAATATTCTGGCCAGTAGACTGCATTTACTCTCAATGCCTTACATATATGCTTGCATTATGCTGCCATGTTCTGGCAGAAAAAAAAAATTCAGCATATTTTGAGCATAAACTTGTACGTCTGTGTACATGAGGCCCTGAGGAACAATAAGCTGCAATATTACACACAGACACACACACACACACTACATTACCAGCCCTGTAAAGAAAAATTCAGTAAACAAGCTGATCCAACCCCACGCTAAGCTGTCAGCCGTGGCTTCACTGTGGAGGTGGGTGCAGAGGACACATCCGACAACAGAAGCCCCATAGTAACTATGGGTGACGTCACTGCCCATTTTACAGCCGTTGTCGGCTGTGTCCTCTGCAGAGCGTTAGGGTGGACTTGCACTTTAATGGCATCCCAGTCTTAGTCCATAGGGTTCAATATTGAGTTAGTAAGGTCCATAAAGACATGGATGAGTGAATTTGGGGTGGAGGAAATTGACTGGACTGCACAGAGTCCTGACCTCAACCTGATACAACACCTTTAGGATAGATTCGAGCAGACACTGCAAGTCAGGCCTTCTCCACACCAGTGCCCAACCTCACAAATGCACGGCCACGCCGTTTTGCTAGGACACAGCGTGACCTTGATCTCTGTAAAGTGCTGCGTCCGCAGCTCTTTAACCATGTGATCAGCTGTGTCCAATAACAGCTGGTCACATGTAAACAAGGAGATGCCGATAATCGGCTCTCCTCACACGGAGTGTGTGGCGAGGAGAGCCGATCAGTGGCATCTCCACGCAGGGGGACATCTAGGAACGTAATCAGGGCACTGATCATCAGTGCCCTGATTACAGTATAGCAATGTAGTGCCAGCAATCAATGCCCACCACTTCAGCCTATAAGTGCCGCCTCATCAGCGCACATCAGTGAAGGCAAAAAATTACTTTGGAATTTATATATTTTTACTTAGTTTCTCTCAGTAAATTTTGTAACCATCTTTGTAAAAAATTAAAAACCCAGCAGTGATTAAATAGCTCTATTTGTGCGAAGAAAATTAAAAAAAAAAATTGTTTGGGTACAGTGTAGCATGACTGCACAATTGTCATTCAAAGTGTGAGAGCACTGAAAGCTGAAAAATGGCCTGGGCAGGAAGGGGGTGCAAGTGCCCAGTAGGTAAGTGGTTAAAGTTTGTGTGTGTATAGGCAGGCATCCCAATACTTTTGATAATATAGTGTATACAGTATGTGGGTAAAAAAAAACAAACAAAAAAAACACACACTTACCAGCTGCAAAACTGATTACATTTTTCATAAAAGCATACAAATGACAATTAGAATATCAGAATATTAGGATTTCCAGCAAGTTTGTTTTTTCCTATCCAGCTATTTTAAATCTGAAACTCATACCTTGGCCGTTTTGCTTTTCGGCTTTGGACCACAGTCGGAGTCAGAATCGGAGTTCTTCCTCTTACGTGGCTTAGCAGTCTTTTTAGGAGGAGCAATCTCATCATCCGAGTCATCTGAAATTCTTGGTGCATTAGACTTGGAAGTTTTGGGCTTGGACAAAGCTTCTAAGATGGATGGCTGGTTATCTGCAAAGAAACCACAAGACAAACTCATTACCACCCTTATGGAGGAACTGGTACAATTATCCTATAGTATCACCCATTTATCCAAATTATATTTTATAAAGAGTGATCTGCTTATTGTAAATATCCAAGATCATACATCAGTTGACAGTTTTCTTAATCTGCTTGCCACGTGCTTTACTACAAAAGCAGGTTAAAGTGGAGCTCCACCCAAAATGGGAAGCTCGGCTTGTCTGCCCCCCCCCCCCCACATTTGGCACCTTTTGAGGTCCGGGGAGCATAAGTTTGAACCGAAAATGCAACACGCTTGGTGCATGCGCAGTATCGAACCAGCAGTACAGGCGCAAGGCTTCACTGCCAGTTTCCCTTAGTCAAGATGGTGGTGGCAGCACCCGATTGAGAACCTGGCTTGGGTGAAAACACTGCTGGATTCCTGGACAGGTAAGTATCCTAATATTAAAGCCAGCAGCTATAGTATTTGTACCTGCTGGACTTATTTTCCAAAGGAGCCTGGAGCTCCGCTTTAAGTTACCAGTATAGAAAGTTGTGCTGTGTATTCTATGCGTGTCACCACCCAAGTCTACACAAGCATTAGACAACTGCAAACACCCCTCCTTTTTACTAAACAAAGCCTTTCCCTTCTCAGGGTGTACACCCGTATGAAAAACAAGACACCCTCCAGCAAGCTTGCATTACAGGAACATTTTGTGAGTATTATGGAGGCCACACAATGCTGACCTCCTAGAAAAAAAAAAAGATAGTTGCCTGGCACTTCATAACACAGATTATGACCAGGAAACAAGCTTATATGTTACTGGAAAAATCAGAGCGGAATTTAGAACTGTGAATCAGCATTCTTGTACGAGTCAGTGACCAAATATTGAAGCCAAAGCTATACTACAGGTTTATTTATACTACATCAGAAATAGTTTACACAGAAGAAAAAGATAAGGCCCTTCATTCCTTTTGGATGCCCCACATACCCTTCTTGATGGCAGCGCCATCCTTTTTCTTGACTTGTTTCTTGGGTGCTACCTTTGCACCGGCTGGCTTTGCAGGTTTCTCTTTGGCAGCCTTTACAGGCTTCTCCTTTGCTGGTTTCTTGGCAGCTGGAATGGTAGTGGTGGCTTGTGGCAGTGACACAGGACAATCCTCGTCATCATCGACCTCAATGGCACCTGCTAAGATATGGTTTAAACACCTCATAAAAAAAACTGAATATTGATAAATGACAGAACCTATAAGAACCAATTCATGAAAGTGATGTGCAATAATGCGTAATAAACAAAAACATTTACTCAAACTACTGAACAGCTTATTGCTAGGTTAGAAATGACAAACATCCCACCACCTTCACAGGCTACACAGTACTAGATGACTTTAATCCCACTTTTCAACTAGATTTCCATACCTGTTGGGGATGGTTCTGATTTCTTGTCAGGACTAGGATCCTCCTCGGTAGTTGTTTTAGGCACTTCCGATTCTTTTGGAGAACTTTTTTGCTTCTTGGTAGTCTTAGCTGGTTGCGCTTTCTCCTGACTGGCACCCTTACCACGCCTGTATAAAAAGAAACCAAATTTTACTTAATGCAAAAATTTCAATATATAAAAAGCATTTACTGCCAATATTGATAGCAAGTCCCTGTGGAACACCAGTAAAAACCTAGGCAAACAGATTGTATACATCTACCATATATTTATTTAGTTTGCACCCTTCTCTGATTGCTCACTGAGAAGAGGAACTACCTGGTAATCTGTAGTACGAAGTGAGCCTGATTTTGCACTCTCCAGCGATAGTAAATAAACCCCATTGTGTACCTAAAAGTGGGGTGCCTCCCTTACTGCCCCCCACTTGAGCAGCAGCTGCTAATCTGTCACCTTGTCACACAAGGACACTACTCCACTTTGCTCAAAGTAGGGATGCACTGATATACCAGCTGCCAAAAAATAGGTTATCGCCAGTTTGCCAATAGAGGAAAAAAAAAAAAAAAAAAAGTCCTGAAAACACACGATTTTACTGCTTCTACGGTGAGTTTCATAGGTCATGTGACTCAAAAACCACATCAAAAATGTCTTATCAATAGGGAGGTGCATTTTTGGGACCTTTTTTTAACTGACCAAGTATGCACAAAATTGAAGCAAACAGGATTTTTAACACCGCAAGGGAAACTCATTTAAATGTGTGCGTTACACAGTACTTGTGCGGCTATGTAAAAAATAAATTCACACTTGATTGTGAACAGCTGCAACCATTAGTGACCTTTCAAAAATATAAATAATTGTAAATAAATGGGGCGCTCAAACCTTCTATCCATGAAAAAACAAAATGTATATAAGAAACAGTAACATAATCCAAACTTCCCAACCCATACCTTGACCATAATCAGTGTTCCGTACTAATGTCACAAACTACTAATCAAAAAAAAAAAATCATAAATGTCCACATAAGATGAAAATTATCCAATTATTTCATGATATATAAATTCTGAAAGGGACTACTCACTTGGGGGCAGGTTTTGACTTGCGTGCTGGTTTAGAAACTACAAAGGATTCATCATCAGAATCTTCTGGGTTGAACGCATCACTATCAATGTCACTGCCCTCCTTGTTGCTGCCAGCACCCTCTTCCTCATCAGAATCCAATACATATTTTATTTGAGCTAGAAAGGAAATAAATGGGTCATATTTCTGTCTATGAAAGTATTATTCTCAGCCTTGTAGAAGAAACCCCCACTGACTGGCTATAGCATAGTTTGCAGGCTGCTGTCATCATGAGAGCAATATAACGGTAATCATAATGGTAACCAAATGCATAAAACTACGGCTGAAACAATGAATCGATTAATCGGCAACTAATCGATTATGAAATTAATCGATTACTATTTTCATAATCGATCAGCCAGTAACATAATGGGGTTAAAAAAAAAAAAAAAAAAAAATCAAATTAGCCCTTTATAGTACATAAAGAGCAAATCTCTACTGTAAATATTACTTTCACTGTCCCACAGTAAAAAAAATTAACCCCTTACAGTAGCCATTTGCTCTTTTTTGTACTAATTTTTGTTTTGTTTTTAAACCCCATTATGTTACTAAACATCTCAGGCCTGGGTCACACCTCTGTTTTTTGGTGCTTTTTGCAGAAACGCACTACAGTTTATTTACATGGTTTCCTATGGGACACGTTCACATCCATGAATTTTTTAGCTGCTGCGTATCTGGAAAGTGCAAGGACTTTTTTTTAACGCAAAGCGGTGCTATTTTGGTTTTTAGGTTCAATATAGCTCAATGTAGAAGGTGCAGAAAACCATGTAATAATGCGTTTTTTTTTGCAGCAATTTGTGCTTTTTAATCTGCCCAACAACAAATTGGGCAAAAACAAATACAAAATACCTTTTTTAAAGGTTATTAACAGATCGAAACAATAATCGGCCAACTAATCGATTATGAAAATAATCGTTAGTTGCAGCCCTACATAAAACACAAGTTCCAATAATGAAAGCTTTAGTGTACTGTGGAAAAGCTGAAGGTCTACTTTAGTCCTGTTTGGGGGTTAGGTTATGTTCAGTTTGGGGTCCGACTGGGTGTCAAGTCAATAGCCTTGGAAAACCATATATTTGCCTTTCCTTGTTCCACCGAGAGCTTCATCTTGATGCCAAATTGGCATCTTAACACTATGAAAATCTTCACCATTGGGACTCACGCAATGCAATCCCCATGTTGTTGCTGGGAACAGCAAAGCACGGACTTTCCATTAGAAAACATGAATATTGCGGTGCACATATGCAGGCGCGGTGCACAGCGAAGACCTTTGTGTAGCAGGGACAGGTACACCTTGACAGTTGGGAGGAAGGTTTAACTGCTGTCAGGATTTGTTAGCGCAAAAAATAAACACCGCAGAGGTGATCAAATGCCATCCAAAGAAAGCTCCATTTGTGTGGGGGGGAAAAAAAAAAAAAAAAAAAGACAATTTTATTTGGGTTCAGCTTCGCAACCACGCAATTGTCAGTTAAGGTGACGGAGTGCCCTATAGCAAAAAATGGCCAGGTCATTAAAGTGGTTTATATCTTACCAGTAGCCCGGCGTGGCTGAACGGCGCGCGGTACAACTTCTTCTGGTTCAAACTCACTATCAGAGTCCATTTGTTTCTGAGGTTCTTTTTGCACAGGTTTGAATGGAAGAGTCAGCTGCTTCTTCCCTTTAGTTTCTTTAGCTTTAGTACCTGTTAAAACAAGCAATCATTAATATGCAAGGACTTCCGTTTTAAAATACATGTTGCAGTATAGCAATATCACAAACCTGGTTCTTTCTTAATTTTTTTCGACAGTCTCTCAGCAAGGGTAATTTCTTCAGGACTGTTCTCTGGACTGACTCCTGGGCTATCCCTTGTATCATCGTCATCACCAAACTCCATCTTCCTGGCAATGTCCTCGCTCTAAAAAGTACAGATTGTAGTTGTTTTTTTTTTTATATCTTTAAGTGATACTATAGGTTAAAATGTTGTATTTTATTTTTTAAAACATATCATACTTGCCTCCACTGTGCAGTTTGTTTTGCACAGAGTGGCCCCAAATGTTCTCTTCTGGGGTCCCACGGCAGCTCCTCCCTGCATTAGATAACCCCCTCTGGGAAGCTCTCCGGATGGGGTTACCTTGCAGGGGCACACCTTTGTCATACACTCTGCGTCCATAGATGCCGAGTTTATGACTCGGCCACGCCCCCGTGGGCTGCCTCATTGGATTGGCTGTGCTGCTATAAATCTATCCAATGAAGAGCCGAGAAGCCGTGGAGAGAGCAGCGCAGTATCGCGCCCACAGAAATTCAGGGCTCTGGGGGGGGGGGGGGGGATATGGCCTATTTTGAAGAACTAATGGTCAAATTATGACAGAAGGCAATGGTCACTAGTATGCAAATTAGGGCTGTTACTGATTAAAATTTTTGGGTTCGATTAATCGATTAATAACGCACATAGATATCCAACTACTTTTAGCTGATCTCCTTGCAGGTGGATTCCCAGTGCAACTACCAACCACTGGAAAAAATCGATAGCAGGATACAAAAAAACACACAAAGGCAGCGCTCGATGGGAATAGCATTAAAACTTTTATAGTCTTCAAGTAGGTAACAAAATAAATATTGCACTGGAGATAAAATCTATGGTAGCAAAAGCAGTCATAAAAACATCTAAGTATGATACTGGTATAAAAATGTGTACAACGATACCACTGCTGAATCCAGATGAGAAGGGGCCAACATCAGTCCGTCGGCATGTAGATGTCATGTGAAGGGAACTATCACAACTCCCAGTGGATGGCTGTAGAATCCCAGGTTGATAGAGGGAAGTGATAGAGGGAAATGTAACAGCCCTTGCGTGTGGCAGATAGTAAGGTCCTGCCGGCATGCAGTTATGAAGGCACAGCAAAGGAGCCATTCAGATGGACACGGCAAGCCCAAAGAATTTTGATCGATCAAAAGAATTTTGATCGATCAAAGCAATTAATCGATTGAGGAATTAATAGTTAATTTCCACAGCCGTAATGCAAATGTATAGCATTTCTGCAGTAAAGCTGCATCATTCTGATAAGACAGAGGCCTAAGCTGCCCACTGCGTCAGGCTCCAGCCAAACTGATTCACTATGTTCATAGGGGTTGTCAAGTCTTCTTAATTGATTAGCCAGTTAGACACATTTTACCACCCTTGTCCATAGTCGCATGATTTCATGAGAGCAATATAAATGTGATGTTGAATTGTGCCAGTCAGCTAGGACTAAACACTAGATATGGTGTGAAACGCGTCAACCGTCCGAGTTTTTTTTCTGCGGCTTGTAGTGCTGTCCTAATTTTAATAAAGGCAACTATTGTTCAAGAGTGCGGCTGTCCAGAAATACATCCTTGCTATTCCTGCTCTGCTGATTGCATTGTCTGCACCTGAGATCTCTGTGGGGTGGATCACCACCAAGGTTCCTACCTGGAGCGGCTATCTTCCTTTTTCAAACTGGTTCCCAAAAGGTCACAGAGCCCACAATACATTTAGTGGCTGACCAGCAGAACCTCCCATTTTAAGAGCAAAATTAAACGGAGTCTGGACCTTCTAACCCATCAGCACTTCCTCCAAAACGAATGTGATCAGAACTTTGCCATGGACCTTTTTGTGAAAGTACTTAGTAATGAAATCAGTACTCTGACAACTTACTGGGAAACACTTTGCACACAACAGAAAGTTATTGTAACTGACCTTACTGACTGTAAGGTCAACATTGGACAGTCATCAAATCGGTCACCGCTTTAAATGGACGTTTACTGTAGTATTGTGTACAGACAGGTCTCTACCAGTATGATCACGAGAGAGGATGTGCAGGAAGGCATTTTTCAATGGCGATTAGGGAAGGCAAGAATTTGTAGACATTATGATTTCTGATAGAAGATATGCTCCAAAAGGTTATGCCTGTCTGTACCGAAGTAGCATCTGTAGCACCTATACTTGCCACCTATTTAGTTATTTCGATTTTACAGAACAAATGAAAGCACAAAGTACAAAATAGTGATCCGCAAACATTGATTAGAATTTTTTTTTTGGCTGTTTTGTGCTTTGCTTTTAGAAAAGCTCTAATAAAAGATCCTAAAAAAAAAAAAAAAAAAAAAAAATCATCATGAGTCTGCTGTAAACATCTGGGTGTGCAAGATAGAAAGAACCAAAATAACAAAAATCTCAGATTTAGTGCTTTTCAGACTCGCGCCACAAAAAAATTCTACAAAGCATGTTTCCACCTCCATGTTTGGGTTCTTGGGGTCATAGGCAACATTCCTCCTCCAAATATGGCGAGTTCAGTTGATGCCAAAGAGCTAGATTTTGGTCTCATCTGACCATAACACTTTCACCCAGTTCTCCTCTGAATCATTCAGATGTTCATTAGCAGACTTTAGATGGGCCTCTACATGTGCTTTGAGCAGAAGGACCTTGCGGGCGCTGCAGGATTTCAGTCTTTCTTGGTGACTATGGTCCCAGTTGCCTTGACAAGATTCTCCTGTGTAGTTCTGGGCTGATTCCTCACTGTTTTTATGATCATTGGAACTCCACGAGGTGAGATCTTGCATGGAGCCGCAGATCGAGGGAGATTGACAGACATTTTGTGTTTCTTCCATTTGCGAATAATCGCACCAACTGTTGTCACCCTCTCACCAAGCTGCTTGGCGATGGCCTTGTAGCCCATTCCAGCCTTTTGTAGGTCTACAATCTTGTCCCTGACATCCTTGGACAGTTCTTTGGTCTTGGCCATGGTGGATTGCAATCTGATTCTGTGGACAGTTGTCTTGTAAACAAGCAACACGCTGAGATTAGGCGCACTCCCTTTAAGGGGCAAGAAATCTTGCCGATTGATAGGGGGATTAAATACTAATTTCACCTATTAAAATGCAAATCAATAACTCTAGAAATGTGTTTTTCTGGATATTTTTGTTATTTTGTCTCTCGCTGTTAAAATAAACCTACCATTAAAATTATAGTCTGAACATTTGTCAGTGGGCAAACGCACAAAATCAGCAGAGGAGCAAATACTTGTTTCCCCTCACTGTATCTTATCAGTCCAGTAAACACTTTGTTCAACAGTGCCAAGCCCTGATAAAAGGGGACCCTTTGAACCCCAAACACATTGGCTTTTTGTGACCTAACTGAATAAAATTGAATCTGGACTTTGGACATTCAGCATTTGGTACTTAATCTACCTGCACACCCACTCCCTACATCAAGCAAAGAGCTGGCCACCACTCCTGGGAAAGCTGCCCAATGAGAAACCATTCCCTCTACGTGGCCTAAGACTGGACTAGGACATCTATTACTTTGAGAGATCCAGTGCTTCACATATTTCTTGTAGTCCCTGAGCGTCTGACTCCAATCACATAGTTTCATTACTGCCTAAAAATTGCCCAGTGTTCCAATAAGCTTGGATTTAATCAAGTCACTGAATCAAAAAGGAGCTACTGACAGGAATGTTTTGAAAACATTAAAAAATACCTTGATTTTCTTTCTAATAATTTTCCTGGTGGCTTCAGCTTTCATAGCTGTTGTAACTCTTGGAACGACACGTCTTCCATGAGGGGATGGGAAAGTCTCCTGGTGCTGCAGCTTTTTCACCTGTGGTTTCCCACTCTTGCCCTTGCCCGCTTTGCCCGGGATAGCATAGCTTTCATCTTCCTTCTGCTTCTCTTCAACACGCTAAAGAATAATAAAAATAAAATAATAAAAAAAAAAAGACGCCGCAAATCAGAGTTTGATCAAGCAAAAGATGAGGTAATGACCAATAGATCACTGAAGCAAACTAAATTACCTCTAATGAAGCAGGATAAAATAGGCTTTAAAGTGTATGCATATCACCACAAGGAACTACTCTCATTTGCTCCCCATCAAAATAATAATAAAAAAAAAGTTTCAAGGAATCTTCCCAGTTCTTATCTTGCAATAGGGTCACCCAAGCAGAGGCTCTGCGTGTCCATTCACACACAGCAGCAGCTCGGCCCACCCCCTCTTCTTAATGGTTCACTGGCTGTGACTTACAGCCGTGGGAGCCAATGAGGGAGAGTCCCAGAAGAACTTAGGCTCTAAGGGGGGGGGGGGAGCTACAGAGGTTTTTTACTTTCATGCATATAATCAATGAAGGTAAAAAACCTTCAGCCTTTACAAATATTTTAAGAAACCGGTTTGAATCTTGCCAAATACTATGCATGCTTGCTGTACATTAGATTTCACAATCTGTGCAAATGAGGCATAAGTTTGGTTTTGCAGAAAATGCATCTTACTGGTGCTTTAGTTAGGCCCATAAATACATAAAAAAAAAAAAAAAACACATACAACTGTATTTGCAAAAAATAACCCAAAGGATTTTGTAAACTGCTTTCTGCAAATTCTGAATTAAAATGCTTTAAAGCGTAGTTACAACTGCTTGGGTTATCCAACTTGACTTACTTCCAACTCTTCAATAAAGGCTGCAAGATCACCCTTCCACAAATCAGATGGCGATTTCTTCCTAAGGTCTTCCAACTCTGCAATCTGAAATAGATATAAAAAGTGAGGTGAGAAATATTTCACTTGAAAGAAAAAACGTTTTTATTTAGGTGTAAAATCCTATTGTGGAGTACATCACTTGACATCTTCATAGTGTGATGGACTCACCCAGGACAGAGGCTTTTGGAGGGGGCTGAATGCTGGCCTCTTGCCTAACGATTATGGGCCCTGGATTTTGGGGGAACGGTGCTCTTTGTAAGGTGTATGCCTGGGGACCCTTAAGGTGGTGTTACTTTGGATTCAGGTCCATGGGGACAGCATAGAGAGAAAAAAAAACAGAGGACGTGGTAAACACAGTTTACCATTCTACGCTGCATCCAGGTGAGCACGCCACTGGTGTCTTTAGGGACACAAAATGTCTGGCTCAGGATCACCACTCTGGACCTGTATAGCACTCTGCTAGTCAAACTAGGCAAAATAAAATTGCACAGGGTCTGGTGCCAAATGGCTACATTGCAAAAAATCCCAGTCTGTATTTTTTGGGGTTCTGGCATCATTTCTATTGGTCCTAGGGTCGTAAGCAACGGATCCGGATAGAGCCAGCTAAAAAAATAAAATAAAAGAGAGAGCACACATGACCACCACTCTAGCAAACAACTGAGGCTGCGACTAGCTGGGAGGAGATAACTGTCTTTTCATCAGTGTCCATCAGCTAAAAGGTGGCAGCATAACCCTATTGTGATGATAGGAAGATGCCCTATTGATGTACAATGCAGAAACATTGTTAATGGAATTTGAAGAGCAATGTTATACTAAAAAGGGTAATGTGAGGAAACAATGTGCAGTGTAGATCATAATAAAAGGAAGCAGGGAGAACAAACTTTAACAAAGGGGGGATGGACTGGAACACACAAGCTTTGGCAGACAGCAACAACGTGAGGGAGGGGGTGCGATTCACAGGTAGCCTTTATGTGCCAACACATCCTAGTGCAGATTCCAGCATACACAAACTATTTTTGCAAAGTAACTGCATGGACAGCAGGTAGTTTCCACATTTATCCATCATTATTCATTTAAAAAAATCTGCAGTGGTGCCCATTAATAAGCAGATCTTAGCTGTACTGCACAGCCTGCTTCAATGAATGTCTTCCTAATCTGTTACATATGAAGTTTTGAAAAAGGGATATAACAGAACAGTTTTTTTTATCCTGATATTCAAAAAATTTTAACCAATAAAGGAGTAGGGAAAAACAAAAACAAAATGGAAGGTGCAAAAAAATCTCTGCAACAAATACACAAATGTTTCTCGCTGAAGCACACCTTAGTATCTCTCTGCTTGCACAGCTCCTCCTTCTTCTCTTTGGTCAGGTACCACATGGGCATGTTAAGGAGATAGTTGAAATCTGGACCGGTACCAGTAGCTTCAGCTTCCTCCTCTTCAATCAGCTCTCCAGTTTGCTCCTGTAAGGACAAAATAAAATTAGATTAGTATTTCATTAGGATATGAAGAGAGTGCATATTTTAGGAAATGTAAGGCAGACCCATAGGTAATGCAGTTTTTTCTGGAAACATGGGTCCCTGCTGGAAGAACACAGATTATCGCTATTCGAACCATCTATGGCTAGCCTAACTTACCCAAAGTCACCCAACTTCAACTCACAGCACTAGCCTGAAAGTAGCTTCTCTGTATACAAAGTAGTTGTGCTTATTGCTAATCCAGGCCATAGCAGCTTTTAATAGAAACTACCTGTAACATGTGATGCATCAAACTTGACACAAGGTCCACCGTGTGCATTCTACAGATAACTTGCCTGATACAGAACTATGAATTATGGTACACAGGGCGCTCCATGGTGTGCTAGACATTCCTGGCACTCAGATTTCCAGGGGCTGTCAACAATTTCACACCATAAAAAAGGCTTTACTACAAAAATCTAAGAAATACTCGGACATTACATGTTGTGTACAAGCTCTGGGCCAGAGAGTAAAAGCACAGATGCTAGAGACAGCCAGGAAATGGTTTCCACATACAGCGGAAACCTTGGATTACGAGCATAATCCGTTCCAGGAGAATGCTCGTAATTTAAAGTACTCGCATATCAAAGTGAGTTTCCCCATTGAAGTCAATGGAAACTAAAATAATTTGTTCCGCATTGACTATTGACTTCAATGGCATGCAATACCACATGCGGCCAGAGGTGGGGGGCGGCGACAGAGCCTCGTAAACACTCGGAAAGGGCCGAGGACACCTCGGAAACTGAGTATTTCCGACGGCCACCGCTCCCCCCCACCTCAGGTCAAACGTGGTATTGCACACCGCTTTGGCTTGAATCCTGCTTGTTGTGAGACTCGCAAACTGAGTCAAGAGTTTGTAAAATACAGTGCTCGTATTACGGAACGCTCGTTAACCGCGTTTCTCGCAATCCGAGTTTTTACTGTAGTTCTATATCTATACAGATATAGGAATACCTTTTCTTGGGTTTGCTTCCAGGCTTTCACTGGGTCAGAGTCGTATCCACGTTGGACCAGCATCTGGATGAGTTCTTTCTTGGGCTTGTTTTCTGAAAAAAAAAAAAAAAAAAAAAAAAAAAAAAAAAGGGAAAAGCTTTAGAAAATAGTCTGACATATCAGATTTAGTTAGGCTTGCATTGCAATTCTCTTACCAATAACGATTTTGCCCTCAATCTTCTCAAGAATAAATCTAGCCTGGTTACTAAGCTTGGAGGCTTCAGCTGTTAACATGCCCAACATCCAATCTTTCCTGAGTCCATAGTAGCGAAGACGCAGATCAAAGAACTCTCGCAAAATGTCCATCACGGTCTCATATTTCCTCAGGCATCCTGTATGATCAAACAGCACCTAAAAATCCAATAGTTAGACAGCGTAAATTTAAAACATGTCAAGCAATTAGTCGTACTTTTCCAAACTTTTTTAGACCTGCACCTTTACATAAACAGTAGATGGGCATGTTCCCTCTCCATTGGCTTAAAGTAGGTACATAAGGAACAATAAAGAAATCTAAAAAAAAAAAAAAAAAAAGTGGCCAAACAATCCTTTAGATTTACCAGAAACTATGACATGCAATTTAAAGGATTGTTTAGGTAGACTCAAAAAAAAGAAGAAGTTGGTGTGGATATTTAAGATGAATAACTGGAGGTGCTAGGCAGGATTGCAGAGTATTATCGCTGGAACGGGGAAATATTTACAACAAAAGGCTGCACTTAGGGGAAGGGTTTGTGCAGGTTTATTAAACTACAACTTTACTTTCACATCATGAGAAGAGCACTTATAAGTATTAAAGCTATACTCTTTTTTTTTTTGGATATGTTTTATAGCAGAAAATAAAGAAAGAATGGGTATTCAAAATAGTTTATAGCGCAAAAAATAGAAAACCCAGAGGTGCTAAAAATACCACCAAAAGAAAGCCATTTGTGTGAAATAAAATAAAAATTATATAAAATGTAATTTGTGTACAGCGTTGCATGACCTCACAATTGTCAGTTAAAGTAACGCAGTAGCAAAAACAAAAAAACCCTATTGTGAGTTTTATCTATAGGCAGTGAAAATATCTCCTAAACGTGCACCGTTTAGGAGATATTTACCTCGTAGTGTGCCGATGATGTAATCGGTGCATGCACTGTGAAGAAACGGACCTCCGTGACGTGATTCCTGAGCGTGTGCCGAGACTGGCAGCCCTGGCACGCATGCGCGGGAGTGACATCACAGAGCCCGAGTCCGCAGCCCCGGAATGAAAAAAAATAAAATAAAAATAAAAAAGAGGGGCGAAGATGGATGCTTCCTGCGGCGGAGACATCGCGGGCTTTGTTTGCAGGCAAGTGCCACATAATGGGCTAGTATGCGATGCATACTAGCTTATTAGGCTTTTACTTTGCAGGGTTTGCTGGAAACAAAAAAAAGAAAAAGGAAGTAAAACCCATCAAAACCTAGAGGGCAAGTGATCATTACAGAAAGGTCCTGCACAGAGGTAACGTTTTACACTTGATTACTACACAGATCCTGGAGTTCTGCTGGAGGATGTTTTTTTCTGATGAGTTTGATAACTGGACATAAACCTTGTTATATGGGTTGACAACTTGAAGCCTGGGTTCACACTGCTGCAGTTCAGACACTGCATGTAATTCGCACAGGAATCGCAACACATTTCTGTGCAAATTACATGCAGTGTCTCTGGGGTGCGATGGATTTGTATGGCTCAAATCGCACCGCATTCGTAGCAAACTGGTGCAGGACCTTTTTTCTGTTCGCACCATAATCGGATCGAATGAGTGTTCACACCCATGCGATCCAATCCTGCAAACAGATTGGGGGGTGTCGTTAACATGGACAGGATACGATTTAGATGTGGTGCCAAATTTGCTGTGAAGTCTCACCCCATCTAGCGTGAACCTAGGCAAAAAGTCCATCCAGAGCAAGTTTTATTTTATTTTTCCCGGGGGGGTTGTAAATGTGGTGTTGTGTTTTATTTTAAAGTAATTTATATATGTTTAATGAAATTTAATGAAAGCTATATGTGTTTATAAAAATTGAATAAAAATTAAATTTAAAACGAACAGAGCAAGTTACAGCATGCAAACCTACCATAGAGTTACACGTAAGGGGTGCCTGGAGCTTGAAGACTTTGTGCAGACCAACTGCTTCGGCCTCAACCAGCTTTTCTTCAGTCATCTTAATGATAAACTTGACTGTGGTGTCTGTGTGATATTCTTTGTAGTCGGTAATTAGAGCAGAAGTCTTCTCTGTACCGTTTAGCATGGGCTCCAGTACCTGCTCCTTGTAGTTCTGTATGAAAGATGCAATATGACAGATTATAAACCATTCAGAAAACAAACGGGAAAAAAAAGGAATGAATTGTGCTGTTGGCACTTACCTGTGTCCATGTCCTGACTGGCAATTCAGAGATTTCAAGAGTAGTTGTGTCAAGAACAGAGATTTCACCATTAATGAAATAATGGTTAACAGCAAGTTCATGGATCATTCCCTTAAAGTTCTTATAGCTTGGGAGCTGTTCAAGAAAAGAGAATCTCATATTTACACATCACAGCATAACTGAACAGCAGATGAGCCTCATTTATCAAGATAATGGAAATGCCCTATATTTCTTATCTAAATAAATTTATAGCTGAGTGATGGTAATACCATTCACACCCATTAATATAGAAAGATACTGAATATGTACATATTATATCATACATGTGTTTTGACAATTCAGCAATTTGAGCATTAAAACTACAAGCCTCACCATTGGCAGGGGTTCTTCTCCATCCAACATCCTTTGAATGTTGCCCACTATTTCCCGGATATCATAATTTGGGATTTTACAGGACCAGCCGGGTACCGATACCCTCTGCACCGTTCACCAGTACGGTGGGGATGATTGGTATGTACCACTCTGGCTCGACCTTTTGGTTGTCATCATAGATGAATTTCAGAACACTGTCATCCGTTTGAGGGAATAAGAGGCGAGCAAGAGGGCTGGAAATAAAACCGGGTATAAGTTATAAAGAGGGAATATACAGTAAATGCAACATCTGATAAAGCTATACCGCTATTTCCTCTTCATTCCTTCCAGAAATCTTACCTGAGCATAGTGAAGATATAGCGAGGGCTGGCAGCATCTTTGCCACCATGCAATCTGGTACCAAACTGACCAATTGGCTGTAGGATGTTGATGTTGTTGCTACCCACAAAGTTTTGTGCCAAATTGATAATGGTCATCATCAGTGAGATCTCACCATGATGATATGCTGACATTTCAGCCACGGAACCAGCCAACTGAGCAACCTTCACCTCTCGCTTGTCATTCCTCTTGAAACAAGTGAACAGCACTTTTCTCTGCCCGGGCTTCAAACCTAGAGCCAATGTATAGTTTTAATAGAAGTTTCATGAACACATATAGCACAACAGCTAGATATAAAACACGCATACATACCATCAACCAGAGATGGGATGGAACGTTCATTGTCAGAGTTGGAGAACAAAATGAGTTCTTTGTTAATGAAGTCGTTGTAGGTCAAGTTCTTTGTGGACTTTCCATACAAGAATTCCTGAGAATGGGGGGGGGGGGGGGGGGGGGGGGGGGGAAAAGCGCAAAATAAAAGAACTGATAGAAGGGAAGTCCTATTATATATGAGCAATCAAGCACAACAGCAGAGAATCACATAGTCCGTTTTCAAACCAACAGCACAATTAGAAGAAAAAATAAATAAAAAACTTTTTTTTTTTTAATTGAGTGTGGGCAAGACGTCCCCTCCCGCTGCCTGGGATAATAGCCAAGCCAGATCGGCCGTTATCACCAGATAGCTGACCGCCTGCTCTTAAAGATGGTACCGGAGTATAGCCTGCAGCCTATACCCCGTCACAACCACTTCCTCAAGCCGATGTAACGGTATGGCGTTTTGCGTGAAGTGGTTAAACTCACATTGCTGGAAGCTCTCAAATTATACCTACTGTGACAGTCAAAGTTAACCACTTAAGCCCCGGACCATTTGGTAGCTAGAGGACCAGAGGTGAATTCAGAATTTTGCACTGCGCTGCTTTAACTGTAAATTGTGCGGACATGCAATGTTGTACCCAAACGAAATTTGCGTCCTTTTCTTCCCACAAATAGAGCTTTCTTTTAATGGTATTTGATTGCCTCTGTGATTTTTATTTTTTGCGATATAAACGGAAAAAGACCGAAAATTTTGAAAAAAAATGATATTTTCTACTTTTTGTTATAAGAAAAATCGAATAAACTCAATTTTAGTCATACATTTAGGCCAAAATGTATTCAGCCACATGTCTTTAGTAAAAAAAATGTCAATAAGCGTATATTTATCGGTTTGCGCAAAAGTTATAGCGTTTACAAACTAGGGTACATTTTCTGGAATTTACACAGCTTTTAATTTATGACTGCCTATCTCATTTCTTGAGGTGCTAAAATGACAGGGCAGTACAAAACCCCCCCCAAATGACCCCATTTTAGAAAGTAGACACCCCAAGGAAATTGCTGAGAGGCATGTTGAGCCCATTGAATATTTTTTTTTTTTTGTCCCAAGTGATTGAATAATGACAAAAAAATAAAATAAAATAAAAAAAATTACAAAAAGTTATCACTAAATGATATATTGCTCACACATGCCATGGTTATATGTGGAATTGCACCCCAAAATACATTCTGCTGCTTCTCCTGAGTACGGGGATACCACATGTGTGGGACTTTTTAGGAGCCTAGCCACGTACGGGACCCCGGAAACCAAGCACCGCCTCCAGGATTTCTAAGGGCGCAATTTTTTGATTTTACTCCTCACTACCTATCACAGTTTTGAAGGCCATAAAATGCCAAAATAGCACAAAACCCCCCCAAATGACCCCATTTTGGAAAGTAGACACCCCAAGCTGTTTGCTGAGAGGCATGGTGAGTATTTTACAGCTCTCATTTGTTTTTGAAAATGAAGAAAGAACATTTTTTTTTTCTTTTTTTTTTTCAATTTTCAAAACTTTGTGACAAAAAGCGAGATCTGCAAAATACTCACAATACCTCTCAGCAAATAGCTTGGGGTGTCTACTTTCCAAAATGGGGTCATTTGGGGGGGTTTTGTGCCATCTGGGCATTCCATGGCCTCCGAAACTGTGATAGGCAGTGAGAAGTGAAATCAAAAATTTACATCCTTAGAAAGCCTGAAGGCGGTGATTGGTTTTTGGGGTCCCGTACGCGGCTAGGCTCCCAAAAAGTCTCACACATGTGGTATCCCCGTACTCAGGAGAAGCAACAGAATGTATTTTGGGGTGTAATTCCACATATGCCCATGGCATGTTTGAGCAATATATCATTTAGTGACAACTTTGTGCAAAAAAAAAAAAAAAAAAAAAAATATTGTATTTTTTCCGCAACTTGTGTCAACATATAAAATATTCCATGGACTCAACATGCCTCTCAGTATATAGCTTGGGGTGTCTACTTTCCAAAATGGGGTCATTTGGGGGGGTTTTGAACTGTTCTGGCATTTTATACACAAAACATTAGGAAGCTTACATCCACTCTTCTAACCACTTGAAGACAAAGCCCTTTTTGACACTTTTTGTTTACATGAAAACATTTTTTTTTGCAAGAAAATTATGTTGAACCCCCAAACATTATATATATTTTTAAAGCAAAGGCCCTACAGAATAAAATGGTGGGTGTTGCATTTTTTTTTTTTCTACACAGTGTTTGCGCAGCGATTTTTCAAACGCATTTTTTTGGGAAAAAATACACTTTTTTTAATTTTAATGCACTAAAAAACACACTATATTGCCCAAATGTTTGATGAAATAAAAAAGATGATCTTAGGCCGAGTACATAGATACCAAACACGACATGCTTTAAAATTTCGCACAAACGCGCATTGGCGACAAACTACATACATTTTTAAAAGCCTTTAAAAGCATTTACAGGTTACCCCGTTAGATTTACAGAGGAGGTCTACTGCTAAAATTACTGCCCTCGATCTGACCTTCGCGGTGATACCTCACATGCATGGTGCAATTGCTGTTTACATATGACGCCAGACCGACGCTTGCGTTTGCCATTGGGCAAGAGCAGGGCAGGACAGGGGTGCTTTTTTTTTTTTTTTTATTATTAATTTTGCTTTTTTATTTTATTTTTAAACTGTTGCTTCCATATTTATTTTTATCACTTTTATTGTTATCTCAGGGAATGTAAATATCCCCTGATAGCAATAGGTAATGACAGGTACTCTTTTGAAAAAACTGGGGTCTATTGGACCCTAGATCTTTCCTCTGCCCTCAAAGCATCTGACCACACCAAGATCGGTGTGATAAAATGCTTTCCCAATGGCGCTTTTTATATCCGGGGGGGGGGGGGGGGGGGGGTGGGGTGGGGACGACACTCCCTCCCACTGCTTGTAAAAGCAGTCCAGAGGCTAATTAGCCACTAGGATTGCTTTTACATGAAAGCCGGCCGCTGGCTGAAAAGAATGATACCAAGATGATACCTAAACCCGCAGGCATCATTCTGGTATAAACATTCAAAGTCCAGCAACATACCAGTACGTTGCTGGTCCTTGTTGGACATGTATTGTAATCTTTTTTTTTCATGCAGCCTGTCGGCTGAACGAAAAAAAAAGATTGATCGGTGGGTATGCCCACCATTAGAATACCGCCCTTCATCCACCCACTTCCAATGATGGGCATACATGCACCATTTATATATGCCGAAGCATGGGGGCATCTTCTCGCAAAAGTTATGCCGCGTACATATGGTCAGACTTTTCCACGGGCAAGCCTCCGTCGGAATTTCGACCGTATATACGCGGCATTAGGAGCAAAATCGCTCCTCCGCTCCTGCTGCCCCAATGCTTCGGCATATATGCTTTTTTTTTTTTTAACTGTGGTGGTGAAATCACCTCCTACAGCACTGGAGTCGCAGGGATCAGGCCTGTCTCTGCGAACGCTGCAGTTATGTGTGTTGTGCAGTATCAATCGATCACTGTCACTTACAAAACACTTCGGTGGCCTGGGCTGGACGGAGGGGCAAAACGCAGGTGCCAGCAGGTATCTGGGCTGATCCCGCTAACACTGCGTTTTTGGGAACCCTAAACTGCTGGGGACGCTAGTATAGATCTGATCAGATCAGATATTGAGCTGATCAGATACTATACCACTAAGGGGGGTGTATGCTTCACGTGTGGGTGTTAGCGCTACTGGCACTAACCTGACGCTGCCTGGGGTGTGACGCAGACCCTCTCTGACGCTAAAACCTAACTGATATCACCCGCCGGGCGATCAGGGGGTTAAACCTTTATTGGGTTATATATGGCGGGTGCCCTGACACTATAAAAAGCAAACTAACTAACCAGCGTCACCCGTAACACTTATATGATGATCACTGGTGAAAGGGTTAACTAGGGGCAATTAGGGGGTTAAAATCTTTATTAGGTAATATATGGGGGTACCTGACGCTATATAAAAACCTGACGGCGAACCTAAAAAAAAATTACCAGCTACCTATCGGCATCACCGACACTAAGACAACGATCATAAAAACGATTGCTTAGCGACAGTGGTGATAGGGGGTGAAAGGGTTACCTGGGGGGCGATCAGGGGGTTAAACCTTTATTAGATAATATATGGGGGTACCTGACGCTATAAAAACCTGCGGCGAACCTAAAAAAAATTACTGGCTACCGATCAGCATCACCGACGCTAAGACATCGATCAGAAAAATGATCGCATAGCCACGGCGGTGAAAGGGTTACCTGGGGGCGATCAAGGGGGTTAAACCTTTATTAATTAATATATGGGGGTACCCGACGCTATAAAAACCTGCGGCGAACCTAAAAAAAATTACTGGCTACCGATCAGCATCGCCGACGCTAAGACATCGATCAGAAAAATTATAACTTAGTGACAGTGGTGATAGGGGGTGAAAGGGTTACCTGGGGGCGATCAAGGGGGTTAAACCTTTATTAATTAATATATGGGGGTACCCGACGCTATAAAAACCTGCGGCGAACCTAAAAAAATTTACTGGCTACCGATCAGCATCACCGACGCTAAGACATCGATCAGAAAAATGATTGCTTAGTGACAGTGGTGAAAGAGTTATCTGGGGGGTGATCAGGGGGTTAAACCTTTATTAGGGGGGGGTTAGGGGGCTACACTGGACCTAAAACTAAATGTACTGACACTTTTACAGTCACAAATGTCACTGATTGCAGTGATCACTAAATAAATGGTCACTGCAATCAGTGACACGGTGATCTGGGGGGGCGATTTATGTGCCCATGTGTCCTGGTGTCAGTGTGCTGTTCTGTGTACTAACCTGGCATCTTCTCCTGTACGGCGCTCGGTATATGTGAGCGCCGCAGGAGAGATGACATCACTTCCTCCTGTCTGTGTAAACAGTACACAGGCAGGGGAAGCTCTCATTCGCCGGGAGCGATCGAGAGGGGGTGGCCGGAATCGAACGGCCGTCCCCTCATGCCGGATCGCTCCCGAAGGTAAAACGACCGCTCACTGTAAAGAAGGGGGGTCCGATCGGACCCCCCAACTATACAAAGGGAATCACGTATATATACGTGATTCTGCCTGTCGGTGCCATTCTGCTGACGTATATTTACAGTGGGCGGTCGTTAAGTGGTTAAGCTTTCAAGGCAAGCTTCAGGGGTCATCTGTTGAACAGTTTTCCCATATGTTAGAAAAGATCACTAAATGGCACAGAATAATAATAAATAAAAAAAAATAAAAAAAGTAAAAACTTCTGCACCCTAGTGGGGAGTACAAAAATGTGATGATCTTCTTTTGCAAGACTTGGCCTTATCTGACCCTTTGTGAAGCCTTCATAGTTCTGCTTGAGCCTACAGACATCAGTCATACTCCTCAGGCAGGCATTGGAAGCCCAAAGGGTCAGATAAGGCCAAGTCTTGAAAAAGAAGATAATCACATTTTTGTACTCCCCATTGAGTGACAAACATTCCTAAGCCTCGTACACACAATCCGAAAACCAGATGACAGTGTCCGTTTTTTTGCATGCTAGGTCATATATTAAACATGAAAAGCTTACTAAAAGTTACAATTCTCATACAACAGAAAAAAAAAAAAAAAAAAAGTGATGTAATGTGTTAGTGTATTTTTGGACGACAACTGTACTGCTTAAATGAAAATCGTATGATCTGGCATCGTTAGAAAACAAATTTGTGCTTGTCTGATCTAATAATATCAGATGAACCGCCATGATCGGCTCTCGAAAGCTCTGTGCCAACGATCTGATAATCGTACGATCGATTCGAAAGCAGCATTTTTCGTACGATATTTGGATCGTGTGTACGGGCCATTAGACTGTCGGGCTGTACTGCCACTTATGGGAGGAATTGTACACTGGCTGGTCCTTAGGAAAGCATAGCCCCTTCTCCATCCAGAAAGTCACAATTGTGTAGCAAAGCCATATCAGACCATAATATGCCTCAAGAGATTTTTTATTTTTTGCAAATACAAAAATCATATTTTCTCTTTCCTTTATTGAGAGTCACAGGCATTCTTAGACTATTGAGATGCCAAGAAGCACTCCAATTGAGGGGTGGGCAAACAGGGAAAAAAAAAAAAAAAGTTAGACTTCTCAGCGAAACTGAAAAAAACAAAAAGCATACATTCATCATCCCAGGACAAATCCTCCTCAGCAAAAAACTGAGGCAGTCAATCAAGAACTGCAGGCTATTTCCCCATCCTATGCTCTCCTGGAAGAGGGCTAGGGAAGAGAAAAATTTCACTCTAAAAGAGGTATTGGTAAATCTTACCTCTGGCAAACCATGCAGTTTCCGCTGCCTACGGTTTTCCATGAAGTTTGTCAGCCATTCCTTGCGGTCATCCACCTTCTTCTTGCTAAAGGCCTAAACAGAGTACCGGTGTTATTTGTGCTTCCCAGCAGCCAAAAAGGCACAAGTATATGGACCACAGAACTGCATTCTAGTATACAGCCACATGCAAGAACATCCTCTTACCAAGGTGATCGCAGCATCATCTATTGGGCCACAATATTTGAAAGGAATTCGATGTCTCGCCATATCAGCAAAATATTCCTTTGCCTCTTTAGCTGTGCTGGTCCCCAGACCTAAAGGATCGGCCAAGTAAAGAACATGTAAATTGATTTTGAACGCAGTAACAGTTTTGGAATTAAGGGGAAGGGGGCAATTACCCCAGTTTTAAATCATTTATAAAATTTGTCTCTCGTGACTTGGACCCTTTTTGTTTTCAGCCTCTGCACAAATATGCAATTACCAGATTTAAAGTGATTGTAAAGCTTTGCATTTTTTTTTTAGAACATGTTATACTTGCTTTCTGTGCAAGGGTTTTGCAGAGTGGCCTCGACCCCCCCCCCCCCCCGGCTCCTTCTCTGAGTGCATCCTCTGAGAGGGCACTCTTGCAGGCACGCTCCTGAGTCCTGCTGCTGCGTCCATTGACACAGACAGGACTCAGCCCTCCCCCCGTGTCACTGGATTTGACAGCAGTGCCAATCTATCCAATGAGAACACGAGGCAGCGTCTGGAGTTGCTGTGCTCCTCCTCGTCGCTGGAACGATCAGTGCCCGCGGGCCCCGCGAACACAATGTTCGCCAGCAGCCCGCGATCGTGTCACGGAGAGGCAGAACGGGGAAATTAATATGTATACAAGCCATTTCCCTGTAACCCTGATGGTTTACAACCCATTTAAAATGTATGTGGCTGATTATGTTCCCTTTTAATAGAGAACATGCTTCTTTTTGAATCTCGAGATGAAATTTCCTTCCAAAGTTTGTGTCTCCACCACAAGTAGTTTAAGAGGAAGTAAACCCAGGAATTAAAAAAAAAAAAACCCTGCAAAAGAAAGCCATAATGAGCTAGTAGTATGCATAGCATACTAGCTCATTATGAATGACTTACCTGAGATCAAAGCCCCCGAACTGCTCCTCGTTCCCCTCCACCGCCATCTTGCCTCGATGTCCCATCACTGTATTACCGCTCCGGCGATGACATTGCACGCATGCGTGCGGGGCCGGCAGTCTCCCATTGAGAAAACTGGCACCACTCAGTGCAAGTGCGCTGCTGTCTACAGCAAGCATGCGCCGTAGACATCGGTGCAGGGTTTTCTGCAAATATCTCCTTAACCGCGTAGGTTAAGGAGATATTTCTTGCACCTACAGGTAAAGCCTTAATCTAGGCTTAACTGTAGGTGCAAGTTGAGTGGTTGCGTTTACAACCACTTTAACAAAATGGTTTGTCCTCAGCTAGATTTCCACATTATGGAGAATTCACCACTTGAAAACACGACAAAATCCTTTAGCCTTGTAATGCCAATGACAGAACTGGGAAGTGTGGACGACAATAGTCCTTGAGTGATAGATAAATTGAATAAGGTTTTATTGACACTCCACCAGGGATCCTATGTGGAGACTATTTTGCAAAACATTTAGTTAATTAGTAAATTAAAGTGACACTAAACTCCAATATGCAAAAATGTAAATAACGTTCTACAAAAAGAAAAAAAAAAAAAAAAAGTAAAGCCAATATACTTGGATGGAGTTTTATATATATATTGCAGTTTAAATAGTGTTCCGCGAGAAAATATGTAAACTTCTCAGATTCTGTGCTCACCAAGGGTATGTTTCCACTGTTCCAAAAAAGGAACAATCTTGAGATCACTGCGTAGCATTTTTGGGCACCGTGTCACACCATATTAAATGTTTAGTGCAACAAAACTGGGTATATTTCAGTGGTCACGAGATGAAACTTTAACCACTGGCCGACCGCTGTACGTCGGCACATTGGCAGCGGTGGGCAAATGGACGTACCTGTACGTCGCCTTTAAGGAGCCATGCGGCGGTTGCACGCTCGCCGCGTTCTCTGTGACAGCGGGACCCGCAAACTCGATGTTCGCCAGCGGCCCACAATCGTGTCACGGAAAGGCAGAACAGGGATCTACTGCTCCCGGTCATCAAAAATGCCATAAATCTATCCCCTATTTTGTAGAAGCTATAACTTTTGCGCAAACCAATCAATATACGCTTGTTGCGATTTTTACCAAAAATATATAGAATACATATCGGCCTAAACTGAGGAAAACATTTTTTATACATATTTTTTGGGGGATATTTATTATAGCAAAAAGTCAAAAACATTGCTTTTTTTAAATTGTCGCTCTATTTTTGTTTAGAACGCAAAAAATGTTTTGTTTGGGTACGTCACACAACCGTAAAATTGTCAGTTAAAGCGACGCAGTGCCGAAACGCAAAAAGTGCTCTGGTCAGGAAGGGTGTAAATTCCGGCTGAATCGGTTAAAGTCAAGCATTTACTACTTACACTATGGGCATAGCTTACAGTTCTGTACAAACTTGACTGCTGCCCCCTAGTGTACATAGACATTCATCAGCATGACAAGTAGAGGCAATTAAGTCCACACCACTGTGATACCCAACCACCAGCACGGAAGAAGTTGGTTCTTACTTGCCTGCCGAGCACTACCACACAGGGTTTAGAACAAACCTTTGTAGTACTTTATTTTCCAGCTCTTGTGACTTTCAGTGTTGTTCTTCCACTCCTCAAACTCAGGGATGCTGTAGAAGGGAACTTCTAGCTTATTTTTGGAAACCTGTGTGGAAAGGAGCAATTGAAATATACTGTAGGTTTTGGTTTTCTACATATACAGTATAAACTCTTGAGAAGTATTTCTACAACGTAAAAGGCTTCACACCTTAATAATGGGGGTAATAAACTCTTCCAGGAAACAGTGCTTCAGCAGAGAGGGCCAGTTGTGATGAATGAAGTTGATAAGCAAGCCTTTAATATGGGAACCGTCTTGATCCTAAAAAAAAAATATTAATAAATATGAGATGTATGTAAAAAGGGTACAAATGAACACATCTAGTCAGGCTGAGAAGCTGTATCCCTCTCCTCACCTGATCTGTCATAATCATGATCTTTCCATAACGAAGACTTTTCAGAGACTCTTCGTCTTCATAGTCTTTCTTGTACTGCAGACCCATGATCTTAATAATGTTGTTTATTTCGACATTTTCCATAATCTGAAAGTACAAACATATATTTTTTTTTTTAAACAATGAAACACCCACGCTTGACATTGTACAATGCGATAGATACTGTAACAAAATGTGATAGAATAATTAATATTTTGTACAGACCGGGGTTTGGTAGTTTGGCGTTTTAGCTTTATGTCTTGTATGTATGGGTAAAGAAACATTCTTCATAAAAGCTTTTTGAATAAACTTTGAAAAGGATGGAGAATGCAGTCTGATTTTTTATTCCACCCATCATTGGATCAGCAATGTCAGATGACATCCCATGAGTGGGTGACCGGATACAATAGTGTGTGCCGTCAGATATGTATTCTTTAGGCATCACTGTGCCTGAATATACATAAAGCAAGAAATTAAACATTTTGGGGTTTCTGAAGTCTTCAATATGTATTGACTCTGCTATCAATTACCAACAGGGAATCGGTTTACTCCACTGTCGGGACAGGAAATAGAATAGAAACCATACATATGGCTTATGAGCAAAATGTTCAGATAAAGAATCTTAAAAGGTGGTGATTTACGAAAGGCAAATCCACTTTGCACTACTTGTGCAAACTACAAGTGCAAAGTTCACATGAAATTGCATTGAAAGTGCAGTCGCTGTGAATCTGAGGGGTAGATCTGCTGATTTTTATCATCCAATCATGTGCAAGCTAAAATGCTGGTTTTTATTTTCCTTGCATTTCCCCTTGGATCTACAGCGACTGCACTTCCAGTGCAATTTCAAGCGCACTTTGCACTTGTAGTGCAAAGTGGATTTGCCTTTAGTGAATAACCCCTATTGTGTTTAAAGGACTCTGCACTAGGTTCCCTATGGTGCAAAGCAGTAAAGCCAATTGTTGTAGTTCCAGTAAAAGTATAAGCATTTTGCTGATGTCGAAAGTCACTACATATGTTGAAAGCAAATAGAAGTAAATTCTCAAAACAGGGCGCAGTTTCATTATGATGAGAAGAGAGAATATTACCTGTTTGTGTGAGGCTTCCCGAACGTTGAGCAGTTTACCCCTCAGTGGGAAAACCCCAAACCGATCCCTTCCAACCACACCCAGGCCAGACACAGCCAATGTCTTGGCTGAGTCTCCTTCAGTTAAAATGAGAGTGCACCGATTGGAGAGTTTGCTCCCTGTAAAAGGAAATCAAGGTATGTTTAAACACTCTGCTTTTCTATTTACATAGTTATAGGATGAAAAAAAAAAAAACCCATATATACAATCCTATACCTACAGTCAAAATCCCACTAAAAGCATGGTCCAATTTGTTCCAGCAGGGGAAACAAAAAACCCTTCCTAATCCCCCCAAGAATGTAAATCGGATAGCACATGGATCAACAATCCCTTTTAAGTTAGGCCTCATGCACACTGTAAGCGGTCACAGCTGACTTTTTTCTGCCCCTAAATGTCCTTCTATGTTAGCCTATGTGTCCATGCACACAGGCATTTAGGAATGTTTAGAGGCAGGGGTATTTGGGCAGATATCTGAACGCACCAAAATAACATTCAGGAGAGGAGCTTTTGGGCAGAAAAAGAAAAAAAAAATCCCGCCCAACATGTCTAAACATGCTAGGTGCCTCCTTCGAATGTTTTTTCCATTTCAATGGCCAGAATATTTGGTCCAATGAAAGAAAACTCCCAAACGGGTTTGCAAAAAACACAGCTTAGAATTTTTTTAAAGCCGATTCTCTCCTGCTAGGAAAAAAGTCTTTACAATATCCCCAGTGTCTTGGAGAATAAGTCCTCTGCCATTGATCTTTCTCTTTGTTCAGTACCAAGTGCTGGGAAGAAAGTGCTCATTACTGACCACAATTCTAAATAGGTAGGGGAAAGCTGCACCAAAAAGGTTTACTTTAACCTCTTGGCGCCTTCCGGCCCTTTAAGTGGTTTAGGGAAATCGGGATGCTGGGCTGGATTTATGATCATGTGACTGCTGTGATTGACTGTCACATGACCAGAAAGCTCCCGATCGCAAGCTTTCCGTTAGCTGCCGATAACGCGTTCTCGGCACCGCTGTATCTGCCAGTCAATGCAAATATGCAGCCGCTCGAGGCCAAGGCCTGCCCGCCGAGAGGCAGAATAGTTGCGTGCTGCCGGCACCAAGGGGTTAACCTAGAGCATGCATTAAGGTAAAAAACCTTTAGCCTTTCCAACCACTTTAAAGCGGAGTTCCACCCAAATTTGGAACTTCCGCTTAATCCACTCCTCGCCACCTTACATGCCACATTTGGCTTGTAATTTTTTTTTGGGGGGGTGCTTCAGTAGGAGTGGGACTTCCTGGCGATCGCCTGTCCACTCGGAGAGCGCTGCGCCATTCGCGCATGCGCAGTGAGTGCCCGGCCGTGAAGTCGAAAGCTGTAACGGCCGGGTGCCTAAACTATGAATGGAGGCGCCGGCGGAGAGGAGCCGAGCTCCAGGCGCCGCTGGACAGTGGAACAGGTAAGTATGTTTATTAAGGCCATTCGGGTCTGAGTATTAATTGGGCTAAGTCCCAGATCCTTCCGATTGACCATTTCCCCTCCTTGTTCGCGTCCCCTCCTCTGGCTCTTCCAAGGGTCTCCCAGATTAAATACCTTGGCGTACAGGTCACCAGATCGCTCTCAGATTATAAACTACTGAACATTGAACCCCTGTTTGCTCTGATCAAGAACAAGACGCAGACTTGGGCCAGACTACCCCTGGGTGTTATGGGTCGCGTCAGCTTAGTTAAGATGATACTCCTTCCCAAGATACTCTATTTGGTCTGGCATGCTCCCCTCTATATACCACAAAAAATTTTCAGGACAATTGAATCCATCCTGAATTCATTTATTTGGGGTCATGGCAGACACAAATTATCCTGGAGAATCCTGAAGAACCCTGTGACGTTGGGAGGAGCTGCTCTCCCTGACTTTCAGGATTATTATTTTGCCTCCCAGCTGTCCCACTTCTATTATTTTGATAAACATGAACTAACGAGATACCAGACACTACTCTGTGAGCACCCAGATGACTCGGCCCACACCCCACTTCAATCGGTCCTGAGAGCCCCATTGACAAGACGCCCCCCCCCAACACACAGCAGACATGTTGACTCACCACCGGAGGGTATGGCGGGCGGCACTGCAGAGAACTGGGACCCCAAGGGTACACTCTCATACCCCTCTCTGGTACAATACATGCTTGCCAGAATTATTGTCCATTCCGGACCCCGCGGCGTGGATATGCCATGGGATCTTATACATACACCAGATCATGACTAATTCAGGCCTTAAATCATTCCAAATGCTGAAGGACGAATTTTCCCTCCCCAATTGCCTGTTTTTCAGGTATTTGCAACTCCGCCACGCCATACAGGCCCAGTTTTCTGGCTCTTGCCCGTCCCTGGCAGTTCCCTCCATAGTGGACACAGTCACGGGTAATGTGCCTGCTAAGCTCATCTCCACTTTGTACTCCGCCATTCGTCTCCCTAGCACCACAGCATTGGCCTATACTGCTAAGACTAGATGGGAGGCGGATGTTGGACTTATAGAGGATGGGGACTGGGGCGAGATTTTGGAGGACGTGAAAAAGGTTTCCCCCAAGCTGTCGGACCGCCTCACACAGCTGTACATTATACATAGAACATATCTGACCCCTCAGAGAGTGGCACGTTTCAGGCCCACGTACAATCCGGGATGCCGCCTCTGTGACCATACCCCGGGCTCCTTTTACCACCTCATATGGTTCTGTCCCACCATTCAGGCATATTGGACACAGGTGATACGCTTCCTACACGATCAGATGGGCTCCCCTGCTACCCTTGACCCAAAGATGTGCCTACTTGGCCTGTTGCCAGACTTGGATGCCGACAAACCCCTCCGTACCTTTTTACATGAGACGCTATTCTTGGCAAGAAAAGTAGTGGCCCGTAATTGGATGCAGGCCCTGCCCCCTACAATTCAGTGCTGGAAAAAGGCGGTTAACGATGCTCTCCCATATAAAAAACTGATTTATGTACATAGAGGGTGTCCGCTAAAGTTTGAGAAGGTCTGGGACAGATGGATGGCGGATGGTGAAACGTGTACTTGACATGTCGATTTTTTATTTTTGTTGTATACCGGTTTTACTTTCACTGCTGTTATTATCTTTGTGACACACAGATGCTTCACTGTGTTCATGTATGTACTATTATATTGGCCATACTGGCTTATGTTGATTTATGTACCATGCATACTTTTCAATAAAGTTGGTTTCCAATTAAAAAAAAAGTATGTTTATTAAAAGCCAGCAGCTACACTTTTTGCAGCTGCTGACTTTTAATTAAGATAAAAAAAGTCTGGAACTCCCCTTTAAGTGGTAAGGCATTTTAAAATTGCAGCAAAAAAGTGTGAAAGCTTTATCCATCTGATATAGCACCAACACTAATTCTTAGTTTGCAACAGAACCAGTTACAAGAGGAACTACAAACCCCCAGAATACAAAATGAACAATGCAGAATAATTCCCCCATATGTTCCGTGATATGTACCAGCATCATTGGCATCATCAAGTTTAGGAATGCCTTTAATCTTCGTATGCTTGACCGCAGAGCATTTCTTATTCAGCTGATTTTGTGCCTTGAACTTCACCCAATTCAAGATGCTTTCCACAATCCCACAGCTTGTGGCCTAAAAGAATAATAAAAAAAAAAAAAAAAAAAAAAAAAAAAAAAAGTTTAGACACGCTCACAACTAGCCTAATTATTGTGGATTTAACCAATATGGCAGATTTGTTGGACAAATAGTAAATCGTTGGCTTTTCTTTTTTCACTGTGGAAAAAAAGAAGAAGAGGACCCGACCCTATCCCCACAATTCACAACATCTGTGTAATATAAGCACATTTCTCAGATTTTTTCTCTTTAAAAAAAGGAGAAGTCCAGCCTGAGCTTGTTTGGCTGGGCTTCTCCTATGGATCACAGGAGTGCAATTCGTTTTGCACTCCTGTGACCAGTTTTGAGCGGACTGTAGACGTCTCTGGAATCAGTCCAGGCACCACGTTAAAGTCTGGATCCGCCAGGTGCCTGGACTGATACCCGTCTCAGCCTATTAGCGAGCCGATGAGGGCCGGAGACAGCCGCTCCCCCCCCCTCCACAGCTCAGCACTCCAGGGAGTGTGGAGTTCCTCTCTGCTCGGGGAGCTGTGAGAACCGAGCCATCGGCGATGTTCGATCGCACGGTTCTCAGTGTAGTAGAGGTGCTGGGGGACCGATGCTGCATTCACCCAAATTTGATGACTGGGAGAAAAACAAACATACCTCTCTTTTAAAAACACTGCAAATATAGAAATATGGAAAACACCCATTGCCAGCAGCACTGCCTTGTCACCTTAAGCCAAAACTTGATGAATGTTCTTTAGCAAGGAACATATATTTCACATTAATTATACTTTCAATACGAGTGCATTCTGTAAATTGCCTGCGGCATTGCTCCCGTTACTGCTTATTGAAAGCTGCCATTTTGTTGAAGCCCAGAGCCCCTCGTTCACACCATAGTGCAGAGATGTCAGTTTTTCTGCAAGGGCTCAAAAAAAAATGTTTTCTATGTGCCCTGTTGACACCTTAACGTGCAGATTTTTTTTTTCTGCGCAGGAATCTGCAATGTGTAAGCAGTTTTCTGCACGAGGAAAAAAAAACAGACATGACATCAACATTGGTGTGAATAGGGCACATACCCGATGTGCACGAAAACTGATGTGAAATCGATGTCTCTGCAAGTGAAATCTGCACAATTTTCCCATCAGTTACATGTATATATGGTGTGAACGAGCCCTTACATTCCTGAAATGCCAGGATTGCTGTCACATTTGCTTGTGTTCTCAAACCGTCAAACCATCAAATGGCTGGTGTCATAACTGATCACATGTGCAGCATCATGGCAGTTGCAGATCAAACAGAAGCAGATTCCTTGGCTGTAAAGGATAGGAGGGGCTTGATTCTGCTTTAAAGTGGTAGTAAATGCTCTTTATTTTTTATCTACAAGTAAGCTTTTAAATAAAGCTTACCTGTAGGTAAAATATCTCCTAAATATGCACCATTTAAAAGATATTCTAGCGAGCAGCAGCTGGTGACTGCACCCACCCTGATGGAACGCAAAACCTGTGCAGTTCCTTCAGAGCTGTGTGTCGCGGCTGAGACGTCATCCTGGCTCAGCCAGTCAAATGTCCGGTGTCCATGAACCTGGAAGGAAGACTGGGTGGCTTCGTTTTAAGAGAAGTCTTTCATAATGTGCTAGTATGCATTGCATACTAGCACATTATGACATTGCCTTGCAGGGGGGACACTTTCTTCCCTACTTTACTACCACTTAAAGGCTGTCAGCAGAGCCTAAAAATAGAGAGCAACAACGCATATGCAAAGCGGGGTGAGACATCAATGGATTTTAAAACAGCATAGACACTTTTAATGTTTTACATATAGAAGGCACCAATTTTCTGACTAATATATAGGGAACAAACTGGATTTACTGCAAAGCAACAGATAATTTTTTGGTGCTTCCACCATTTTTAAAGCAGAAAAAACAAACAAACATGCTTATTCAAAGAGGTGATGAATAAAGAAGATAATGCAGATACACACATCTTTAACAAATTTCATATTGCGAGGAACATATTTTAAAGTGGATTTTAGAATTTGTCGAGCCTTTCTTGGAACACACACACACACACACACACGTATACAAAGAAGAGCAGTGGTGGGAGTCCTATTACTAAAGATAGCACTCACCGTAAGTTAACGGGGGTGTGGTCAAATAAACATATATCAAAGAAGGAAAAACAAACAGAATAGACCTCCACACACCTAAATGAGTTTATACTACAATTTTTTATTTTATTTATAGCCTATATAAAGGCACATTTAGGGCCGAAACAACTAATCGATTAATCGACAACTAATCGATTATGAAATGAATCGATTACAATTTTCATAATCGATTAATCGGCCAGTAACATAATGAGGTTAAAAATAAACTAAAATGAACCCTTTATAGTACAAAAAGAGCAAATCGCTACTGTAAATATTACTTTCACTGTCCCACAGTAAAAAATGAACCCCTTACAGTAGTGATTATTTTCTCTTTTTGTACTAATTTTAGTTTTTTTAACCCCATGTTACTAAACATCTCAGGCCTGGGTCACACCTCCGTGTTTTTTGGTGCTTTTTGCAGAAACACACTACAGTTCATTTACATGGTTTCCTATGGGACACGTTCACATCCATGATTTTTTCAGCTGCTGCGTATTTGGAAAGGGCAAGGACTTTTTTTTTACGCAAAACGGTGCCATTTTAGTTTTTTGGTTTAATATACTTCAATGGAGAAGCTGCAGAAAAAGCATGCAATGTGTTTTTGCGGCAATTTGTGTTTTGTAATCTGCCCAACAACAAATTGGCCAAAAAAAAAAAAAAAATGCCAAAAATTACTTTTTTTTACGGTTATTAACCGATTAGTCGATTATTCGAAACAATAATCGGCCAACTAATCGATTATGAAAATAATCGTTAGTTGCAGCCCTAGGCACATTGATTAGTTTCAAAACATTGCTATAATACCCCAGGTTTAAAAATAGATCAATACCCATTAATATCCAGTCGCCAGGTGATTTCTACTCCAAAAACCAACTAGGAAGGGAGAAATAACCTGGTAGCTGGCAGACCCGTTCCCTCCCCCAAGGGTAGCTCTTGGGGTTCATCTAGGGGGTGTTCTTTCACACTGGGGGAGGGAACGGGTCTGCCAGCTACCAGGTTATTTCTCCCTTCCTAGTTGGTTTTGGAGTAGAAATGACCTGGCGACTGGATATGAATGGGTATTGATCCATTTTTAAACCTGGGGTATTATAGCAATGTTTTGAAACTAATCAATGTGCCTTTATATAGGCTATAAATAAATACAAATTGTAGTATAAACTCATTTGGGTGTGTGGAGGTCTATTCTGTTTGTTGTTTTTCCTTCTTTGAAACACACACACACACAGAACATTTTGCAACTTCCCGGGTCAGCATTATCACCCACTGAGCACAGATTACACCAATTTACTATACAATGGGAAAGCTGAATGTAGACAGGAGACATAGGAAGCTTACTGTTGCACCAGAAAGATGAGCTGGGCAGTGGAAAAATGAGCTGCATAGAACTACAAGTCTTGATAAAGGGACTCATGCTGCCCTTTTATAGAGGTTCCAGATGTCTCCACTGTACACCGTTTTAATAAGGAAGATCTGCAGAAGGTTGTGCTTTTTTGCAAACTTATACATACTTCAAAGTAAAAGAATGAGAACATTTGTCACTGGATGCAATGCATACTTAGCCAAGAAAGGGACAAAAACGCTATTCACAAAGCTGATCATCTTACTGTCCAGAGTGTCAAAAACAAAAAAAATCCATTCCCACAAAAGCAAAACATAGCGATCATATCACTTACTCACTTAATGTATACATTTATGTTAAAAGATGACATTTTCCCTTAACACTCACAGCTTTTATGAATTTCTCAGTCAGTGCACATTTAGATCCAAAGCTCTTTGACTGCAACGTCATGTTCTCCTTGGTCTGGGAGTCAAATGTTGGGTTTTCAATCAAAGCGTTCACAAAGATCCACATGTGGTTTTTCACCTGCAAGGAAACATTGGTTTATTACAGAACTCAAATTGCTAACATAGCTTAAAACAGTTCGGAGACTTCAATGGCAAATGAACCACGTACATACCTGGAAAGGTTTAACAGCCACTCCACCCTTATTCCTCTTCTTTACAATATCAATGATTTTGCCGATAATCTGATCAGCGATATAGTCAACATGTCTACCACCCTGGTAAGAACAAATTAAAATTATTATTACTTAAGCAGAGATCAATGCAGATAAATATGGCCGCCACACGGACATATTAACCACTTCAAAGACCACAATACAAACACACATTGTGGCTTTGAAATGGTTTACCGGAGTTATGGCTGAAGCCATCAGCCATAACCCTGGTATTTAATTTCCCAGCCGTTGGCTGGCTTTCTCCTGAAATTGTTCCAAGCAGCTCACAAACCGCTGGAACACTTTCAGAAGTGGCGGGAGGGGACGTTCCTCTCCCTCTCGGTGTTTGTCGGGCTTACCGTTTCCACCGGCTCGCCCGAGAAATAAACCGATGGTGCGGCCGGCTGGTCCCAGAGGAGATCAAAGGACTAGATTTGTCTTTGATCACATCTATGGGCTTGGAGGACTGGGAGCGACAAATACCGCATGACAAAAAATTGCAACGATCAGCATTTTATTCCCTAGGGTCTTCGCAAAAAAATAAATAAAAAAAATATTTATATATAAATAAAAGAATGTTTTGGGATACAAGTAATTTTCTAGCAAAAGATACGGATTTAATCTTGCAAACACATATTGCCAGAAAAAGCCTGGTGGTTGGGTGCCGGTTCACACTTGTGCGATGCGATAACACCGCAAATCCACTGCGGGTTTCTGCATCGCACCCGAAACGCACAGCAGTTCAGACTGCCATATGCGAATTGCTGGGGAGTGGCTTGCGTATCGCAGTGTGAACCGACAGTTCGGACATGAATCGGATCGCATATGTGTGAACACGCATGCGATCCGATTCTGGTGCGAACAGGGAAAAAATAGGATTTTTATAACAGCTTACCTGTAAAATCCTTTTCTTGGAGTACACCACGGGACACAGAGCTAGTCATTACATAATGGGTTAAGGGTCACCAGCGGTGATTGGACACTGGCACAACCAATGGAAGACAGTTCCCCTCCATATAACCCCTCCCATCAGGGAAGTACCTCAGTTTTGTAGCAAAGCAGTAAGGTTCCCATAAGAAGGGGGGGACCTCTGTGTCCCGTGGTGTACTCCAAGAAAAGGATTTTACAGGTAAGCTGTTATAAAAATCCTATTTTCTTTATCGTACACCACGGGACACAGAGCTAGTCATTACATAATGGGACGTCCCAGAGCAATGCTCATATGAAGGGGGGGGAGACACAGATCAAAACAGGCCGCTTGCGGACCAGAAGCCCTATACTGCTGCCTGCAGCACACTTCGCCCAAAGGCGGAATCCTCATGTCCTTTCACATCTATTTGATAGAATTTGGAAAATGTATGGACTGAAGACCAAGTTGCAGCTTTACAGATCTGAGCCATCGAAGCCTGGTGGTGCACTGCCCATGAAGCACCTATCGCCCTGGTAGAGTGCGCCTTAACAGGAAAAGGAGGAGTCCTGTTTTTTAAACCATAAGCTTGAATAATTACTTGTCTAATCCACCTGGAAATGGTGGATTTTGATACCGCTTGGCCCTTCTTGGGCCCATCTGGTAAAATAAACAAAACATCTGTTTTACGTATCTGAGCGGTTGCTTGCAGATACACCTTTACCGCTCTCACTGGATCTAGAGAGTGTAATATTTTTTCCCCCGCCGTCCGCGGGTTTGGAAAAAAGGAAGGCAGAACAATGTCTTGATTCAAGTGAAAAGCCGACACCACCTTAGGTAGAAAAGCCGGATGGGGTCGTAGTACGATTTTGTCCTTGTGACAAATTAGATAAGGCTCTTTACAAGAAAGAGCTGCTAGCTCTGATACTCTCCTAGCAGAAGCTATAGCAATCAGAAAGGCCAACTTCCTACTTAATATAATTAAAGGAATATGGCGAATAGGTTCAAAAGGTTGCTTTTGCAACACTGACAATACCAAATTCAAATCCCATGGACACAAGGGAGTCCTAACTGGAGGATTTATCCTCAGTACCCCCTTAATGAATGTCCGAACTAGGGAGTGAGATGCCAATGGTCTCTGAAAGAAGACTGATAGAGCCGATATTTGCCCTTTGATGGTGCTAAGGGCTAAATTCATATCCACTCCTAACTGGCAAAAAGCAAGAATCCTACTTATTTCATACTTCTGAGGATTCCAACATCTGGATTCACACCAGGAAACGTATGCTCTCCAGACTCTCTGATAGATGAGTCTGGAGGCTGGCTTTCTAGCATTAATGAGCGTAGAAAGAGCCGGACCAGAGACCCCTCTTTTTAAAAATGTGGGTCTCAGCAGCCAGGCCGTCAACTTTAGCCTTTGTAAGGAAGGGTGGAATACTGGACCCTGTGACAGCAGGTCATGTCGGAGTGGAAACTTCCAGGGCCTTCCTATCGCCGTTTTTACAATCTCGGCGTACCAAGGCCTCCTGGGCCAGTTTGGGGCCACTAGGATTACTGGTATTCCCTCCTCCTTGATCCTGCGAAGCAGTCTTTGTAGAAGAGGGATCGGAGGGAATGCCTAGATCAGTGAGAACTGATTCCATGGAGTTATTAGAGCGTCTGTATTATTAGAGCGTCTGTCCCGTAGGCTAGAGGATCTCTCGTTCTGGACACAAAGTTGTCCAATTTCTTGTTGAACCTGGCAGCTAGCAGGTCTACATCTGGGTTTCCCCATCTCAGACATATGGCCTGAAAGATCTCGGGGTGAAGAGACCACTCCCTGGTAGCAGCTGCTGACGACTCAGGTAGTCTGCTTGCCAATTTTCCATCCCTGGAATGAAGATTGCAGAAAGGCAAGGTACATGCTCCTCTGCCCATGCCAGGATCCGGTTCACCTCTCTTTGGGCTGCCCGACTGCGGGTGCCTCCTTGGTGATTGATGTAAGCTACTGCAGTAGCATTGTCGGATTGAACCCGAACTGGGTAGCCCTGTAACCTGTATGTCCAGGTTTTGAGGGCTAGATATACCGCCCGGATCTCTAGCACATTGATGGGCAGGATCCCCTGAGTCTTGGCCCAGGTTCCCTGGGTAGAAGCCTCCTCGAATACTGCACCCCAGTCCGATAGGCTGGCATCCCTAGATACCACCTTCCAGGCCACTGGGAGGAAGGACTTTCCCTTCCGTAAATTCCTGGCTTCTAGCCACCAATCGAAGCTGTGGCGTACTTGTGAGGACAGGCGCATGGGTATATCCAGAGCTTGGCTCTTCCTGTTCCAGGAAGCTAAAATATTGCCTTGAAGTAGTCTCGAATGAAACTGGGCGTAAGGGACCGCCTCGAAGGAGGCTACCATCTTTCCCAATAGTCTCATGCAAAGGCGAATAGACGGCCTCTTGTTTGCTTTGACCTTGTGGATCAGGTCTTTCAGAGACTGTATCTTCGGTTCTAGCAGGTATACCCCGTTTTGGGCTGTATCTATGATCATGCCCAGGTACCCTATCCTTCTTTGGGCCTGGAGAGAGGATTTTTGTAAATTTATAATCCATCCTAAATGCTCCAGGTATCCTACTGTAGTGTGTACAGCGTGACCCAATCCGTCCTTTGACTGATCTATTACTAGTAGATCGTCCAGATAGGCTGTTACCGCAATGCCCCGTGTTCTTAGGTTTGCTAACAGAGGAGCTAGCACCTTTGTGAATACTATGGGCGCGGTGGCTACACCAAACGGCAGAGCCACAAATTGAAAGTGGCGATCTTCTACCGCAAACCTTAGGAATCTTTGGTGAGCGGGGAGGATGGGTATGTGTAAATGTGCGTCCTTGATATCTATGGGCGCCATGAATTTTCCGCCCTTTAAAGTGGCGGCCACGGATCGGATCGTTTCCATTCGAAAATGGCGATCGTTCAGGAACCGATTTAGGGATTTTAGATCCAGGATGGGTCTGACATCTCCATTTGGCTTTGGAATCACAAAGAGGTTTGAGTAAAAACCTGAACCTCGCTCTTTTTGGGGTACGTCTGTAACTACCCCTTGAGCCATTAAGTGATTCAAACCTTTGAAGAAGGATTCTCTTTTTTGTGGATCCTTGGAGAGTCTTGAACCTCGGAATTGAGAAGATGGGATCTCTCGAAATTCCAGTTTGTACCCTGAGGATATTGTGGATACTACCCAATTGTCCTGGATTTCTGACCACCAAGTTGCTCAGAACTGACAAAGCCTTCCTCCCACTCGGCCGAGCGGGGGCGCCCCTTCACTGAGAGGCTTTGGGGCTTGCTTATTAGCTCTTGCACCCCACGGCTTCTTGTTCTTCTGAGCTTGCCCCTTGGCTTTTGTGGGCGGCTAAAACAGGCCGCCGCCACTGGTTGGAGTCAGATTTCCCGGGAGCTGGGGAGAGAGCGTTTAAAACAAGATCTCTTGTCTTTCTCTCAGGTAAAAGTCGTTTTACCACTTGATCTTCTGTATCTATTTTTCTAAATCTTCCCCAAATAGGCGTTCGCCATGGAACGGGAACTTGCCAACAGCTTTTTGCATGGGGTCTCCGCTGACCAATGCTTAAGCCAAAGTACTCTGCGCATCTGTACCAGCTGGAGTGTAAGGCGTGATGCCTGTATGATAGAATCTCTCATGGCATCCACTGTGAAGCATAAGGCTTTAGGCAAATTTTCCCAATTTCTAGCCTGCTCTGAAGGCAGTTCCTTCAGCCCCTGCTTTACCTGTTGGCTGATGACCTGACCCATACCGACTGCTGCTACTGCAGGTTGGGTAATTGAGCCGGCCAAAAGGAAGGAGGATTTCAACTTCCTCTCAGAAGGATCTTTTAAAACCCTTGTACATTATCCACCGGACATGTCAGGTTTTTATTTACACAAGAAATAGCCGCAACTACCGCAGGCAGGCTCCATTTCTTTAAAAAAAAAAAATTCCCCCATAGGATAAAGAATGTTAAACCTTTTTGGAGGTGAGAAACGCTTATCTGGATGTTGCCAGTTTGCGTATATTAGATCCTCTAGTAACGGATGAACCGGGAAGGAGCATGCACCTTGCAGGGATCTTAATGACCCTAGGGAGGAGACAGGTAATTCCGTTACCTCCGCAAAATGCACTGCTATAGCATTGTACCTGTGACCTTAAAATCTGGCTCCTCATCCTCTGCTGATGTAGCCTCCTCCTCCTCCCTCAGGTACTTCTGAAGGGAGGTCCAATACTGGAAGAGACCTGCTTCGCTTATTGTCCCTTTTTAGAGGACTTAGCGATTAAGGTAGCAATTTTTTCCTCCAGATTATTTAGGGCAGCTGATAAAGTGTCCTCAGTGACATATACAGGCCCAGGCTTCACTGGGGAAGCCGCCATACCTGACAGAGGTAATGGCTCATCCTGAACAGGTGCATTTAGCAACACAGGAGAGAAAGGTACCGAGTCAGCACAGTTAGAGCCTCCTCTCAGGCGGTGGTGCTTTCTTATCTCTTTTTGTCCGTATTACTTCCCCTGGAAGGCTTACTGTTTAGACAAAATACAAGGTACCTAAATGCATATACTACCGTGTTTAGTTTAGCAAATACATTAAGTATGCAACTTTTAACACATAACTATGCATAACATGGATGTCTTCTAGGAAGTACCCAATCCAACCACATGGAGTCTTGCGTCCCTGTATAGCTGCTGTGTTTCTCTGCCAGGAATAAGAGAACTAACGAGCTTGCTTGCTGCTGCAGTGCTTCTCACACTGACAGTCTTTTAAATTTGGCGCCGTTTCTGTGCCTGCGCGCGCCACGTGCCCGCGCCTTCGCCCCCCCCTCCGATAAAGCGCGCTCCCGCGCGCGCGGCCCTTAGCGCTATGGCGGTGGCCATAGTGAGAGAGGACTCTCATCAGCCCTTGTTCCCACTTACCTGCATCTGCAGGTGTCTGGTCGACCACCGAAAGGAGGATCGGGGTGCCCCAGCAAGCTCAGCAGCAGAGGTGACGAGCAGTGTACTTCGCCGAAGCCGACACTGAACAGAGTGAGGTGAGTATATTCAGCTCTTTACTCCCCCCAGTGGTGGAAAAAAAGAAGACATCCACTTTTTGAAAAAAGGTCCCAACCTAGTTATGGACCTTCTAATCTCACCTTATCCACGCCGCAGGTTTTTCTGCTGAAAGATTTCAGACAGATACCAAACTTCACCCTTCACGGTGGGCTATGTGTGCCAACCTTCAGGGATATGGGTTCCTATTTAAAGGATACCTCTCCCCTGGGCCTTGTACAAGACTCTTACCAGGACTTTATAGCGAAATAGCGAAAGTGCTGGATCTTAGAGCCCAGTCCTTCGAAGAGAGACATTACAGGCGACGCCTCATGGATGAGGCCCGGATCCCATCCAGATTCAGCTCATTTGTAGGCGTCTTGGATGGATCCGAAAGCATAGCTCTTTTACCCCCAGAGGGTCTCTTTGGTAGAGCTTTCCTTTAGCACCTCCTAACGCGTCCAACACCTTTCGACACTTGCGAAAAAACTGAGGTACTTCCCTGATGGGAGGGGTTATATGGAGGGGAACTGTCTTCCATTGGTTGTGCCAGTGTCCAATCACCGCTGGTGACCCTTAACCCATTATGTAATGACTAGCTCTGTGTCCCGTGGTGTACGATAAAGAAAATGGTCCTGTGCGTCTCTGGACCGAATGCGGTGCAATATCAGCCATACTATCTGAATGGCTGATATCGCACCGCACAGACATCGCATGTAATGTGTACAGCATTGCGCTGCGAATTACATGCGATGTCTGGCATCGCCCAAGTGTGAACGGGCACTAAAGCACAACTCCAGACAGGACTTCGTTTTGGACAAGGTTGGTTAGAATGTCTCAAGTTTGTATTGCTGCTTCTGTAGCCATTTTCCCTTCCGATGTGGTCCCTAAGAGGGACAGAGCCAAATCATTCAACAGGAGTACAGAAGGACTTTTTTTTTTTTTTATATAGTAGAGTGGAGAAGAATGAGAACCTTTGTCAGGTTTTATTGCAGTCTGCATGCTTATTATGGAGTTGTGCACATTACCTTTGGTCAGGACAGAAAGATGAAATCTGTCCAAGAGAACACTGATGGCCATACAAACCTGACAGAGGTTATAACTCTTCCCTGTTCTAACAAAACAAAAAAGTTTCTTCTTTAAGACAACACCTTAGTAGTGAAAAAAATATAAATAGAAAGAGCAAATATACCTTTGTGGTTGCAATGCTGTTGACAAAGCTGACTTGCTGAAAACCCTTTTCACTCATGGTCAGACACACTTCCCAGCGATCGTTCACCAACTCATGGATAACCTTCAAAGAATTTCCTGTCTCATCCACCTTATCCTTGACATACATGTCCACATAACTGCGAAAGCCAGTAATCTGAAAGGCATACATTTCATTAGAACCAAAATAGAAGTCATAAAATGCCACCAAGACATTAGTTGAATATTCTGACACCACCTACAGGAATCTTTTTGCCATTGAGAAAGACTTTGACTCCTTTGGAAGAGCCTGCTATATCATAAGCTCTTCGGGCCATCAGAGCTACAATGTCCTTGTCCAGAATCTGCATGCCGAATTTGCTTAGGTCTGGTTGGAAAGTGATGCAGGTATAATCCTCTCCATCAAATGATTTAATCTTTGATTCAGAAGAATTTGCCATGTTATTGGTCCAACTCTGTTGAAAGAATAAGAATAGCAAGTTCATAAATAGATACATAGATTTAGGTGCTATGATTTCAATAAAAAAACCCAGACAAAAGCACCTAGGCCTCTGTTGCATGTTCGGCAGATTGTCCCCTACTTTCTGCAAGAGTCCTACATGTCCCTTTCCCTTGTTGGAGATATTTCATGGCGGGTGCGAGCAACTTCACAATTCAGTGGGAATGGCTATTAACTGCTGTTCCTCCCCAGAAGGAAAGGGACTTTGTACATTGTCACTACCCTCAGCCCGCAATTACCTCCAATTCAGGTCTGTAACCTTTACTCCATTGCTACTGGACCATGATTAGTTGCTGCTCCTCTTTCACATATTCACCCCCCCCCCTCTTTTTGGGTCACGTTTTAATACATCAAGTAAATAGTCTATATTCAATTGAGTCCAATTGATTGTAAACTGGATTTTTTTTTATTTGTGGTGAGGTTTTGTTCATTACTTATCATGGCCAATTACTGTGGAACAGCGTTTGAGGGACTGATGGATAGGATTCATCCAACCCAGGAGCATGTCTTTGGGGGGTACGAATCTTGACCAATTTTTTCCTCAAACTTTGATTGGAGAAAAAGGCCACGCCAATATATACACAAAATTGTTATTAAATGTTCCCATACTTCCATTCGGCTTCCTCTGTGACCCCTAATTTGCCGCTATTGCTGGCACTCCCCCCTATGTCCGCCGTAGGATCCTCAAATGTGTTCATGAGATTTTTTATATATCATTTATGCATATGGTAATGTACTATCTGCCTCCTATTTTGCATTCATACCTTTATCAATTGGTTGAAAAAAAAAAAAAAAAAAAAATTCATATTGAATATTCTAGTATATGTAATAGATCGATTCTTATTTTGCCATTTGTTCCGTGCTAAAATCTTGTATGTTCTCTTAATACATTAATTATGCCCATTTTCTTGTAGTTCCACATGCTTTACAGCTCCTTAAGAAGCATTGTGATTGATAGTTTTACTTCTGTTATGTATATATGGTATGTAGCGCCCCTCTACTTTGAGGGGTGCTGTGTGCCTAAAATTAGGGGTTGGTTTGAGCTAGTAGCCAGGCTCAGACTGCTTTTATTGATAGGTTCTGTTATTTTGTTTCTTCAGGTGTTGTACTGGTGTGCAGTTCCCTGTGGCCGGTAGGCGGCACTGCCATGACAGGTCACGGTTGAACCACTGGTGACAGTGCTGTGCCTTAGGGTGTCCTCTCTCGGCAGTAGTACAGTGGGCGTGGTCGGCCTGCCGTGCATGCCGGAATAGGATACATAAGGGGCAAATGCCGCGGGGAGTTCCGAGGTTCAGGTCGCGTGACCTGGCCCTCCAGGCCAGGGGTGCGCGAGTGCATCGGTCCCAGGCACCTCTAGCCTGGGGCTGCAGCTTCGCCATTGGGCCCAGCACCTTTAGCTGGGGCTCATCTCTTAAAGGAGGAATCCCAGGGTGCGAAGAGGAGACCGGGGAAGGACCTGATAGACCGGTGAGAGTTCACGGAGAGAGAGGCCCGGTAAACTTCTGGAGGGATTCCACTATTAATCGGAGGCCTTGTAATGTGCAGCAACTTGCACTTGTTCTTTAATGACAAGCGCTGAGAGGGTCAGGGCTCAGAGATTCTGTGGCAGAGAATCTCCCGATCGTATCTCCAAGGGAAACTTAAGTGAAGTAAAGTTTGTGCATCACTCCGGCTGCTAGGACAGTGAGATGGGACTATCCGGGTGCGCAGAGTCCACTTGGGATTGAGTGGCGATATTAAGTGCCTGAACCTGCCTCCCTGTTCCTTTATGCTGAAAACTGGATAGGAAAGTTGGAGTTGAAGAATAAAGAAAATAAACCTTCCTTCATTAAGGTTTAACCTTGTCTGGACATTCGCCTTATTGGTGCACCTACAACAGACTCTTCCCTACACTCTAGGGGGAAGGTAACTCGATGCAGGACCCAACAATTTCTGAACACCGCTCACCCTCTTATTCAAGAAGGAACCTGGGCATTGTGGTACGGTGTGTCCCGCCTTGAGGAGGTAAGGCCAGGGATCCGTGTGCTACAGGTATATGTATCAAAACTTTAATAATTTGGCCAGTAACTAAACTGACCAAACATTGTTAAATTTGTCGAATTTAATAAAAAAAATATTTTAATACATTTTTGTTCCCCTTTCTTTGGCACCATTAAAATCCCCCTTTTCCCAATATTTTGATGAAATTCCCCTTTCACATACTCAAACCGCAAAAATCAATTCTTGGATTTGCCATCTTTCTCTCTGCACCCAATCACATTTAGCCCACTTTACCTGTCACCCCAATGGTTAATGATTAGATTATGTATAAACTCCAGTATCTATGATTAGATCTCAGTACCTACCCACTTGTCCCCATCCATGATCATTTACCTTCTCTTTCCTGGTACTTTATTAGCTCCTTTCTCCCCAGGCAGCGCCTACCCCTGACTTAAGACACGATTGGCTGGCTGCCACTCTGCCCCCTCCCCCCCTTTCATCCTCTGCCATTTAACTTTAACTGGTTGCAAACTCCAGTCATGGAATTTGAGCAAAGCACATCTGTAGCATTTACTTCTCTCTCCAAAGCTCTAAGTGTGTTTCTCTCTGGTGCTCCTTTCCTCTGTTATCAGCAGGAGTCACTTCTGAGTTCTCCAACACATTAGCTAAAAATGTGTGTAGGGGAGGGAGATAAGCTGGGAGCATATCTATTCAAAATACAGCTCTGCACGTTCCTTTATTCCTTTGCCTATGTGGAGGGGGACAGTGTTTCATTCCTTAAATCACTGTAACTGCAGCCTCTTCTCTGCTGCCGACAGATAAAGAAAGATTAACAGGATCTGCACTTTTGAAAGGGTGTAGTTAGGGGAAAACTGTTATCTGAGGCTATTCACTTCACTGGGAATAGGTGAGGGATTATAACCAACCACATTAATCTACCATCTTACTGCCCTCATCGTCCATCAGGCCCAATGTACAAGACCAATTCCAGGCCAACTATTCCAAGCACTCGAAGGTCAAGTTCGCCTTTTGTGACATGTTACACTCATATTCAGGGTGTAACATGTTACAAAAGGACAGGCCCCAGTCCCCGATTTGACAGCTAGTAGGGATCCTCTTCCCCGCTGTCTCAATTTGAAAAAAATGTGTAGTTTTCAGTGAACTTCTATGGTGCTATGGTAGTTCATTGAGTCTGTCAGAATGCATCGGCGTCCTTGTACGAGGAAGCGATACACTGACAGGTCTGCAGGAGTCCTAGATTGGCATCAGCAATCTGCTGATCGCTGGTGCAATGTTTTACAGGCTCCAAAAAACGCACTTTTTTTTTTACTTGCAAAAAATGCGCATTTATTATTTTTTGTTACAAGGTGAACGTATCCTTTAAGACAGAGAGCTGGCAAATAACATTCTTTGGTAGATCATTAAAAGGCAGCCTGGTTGTTTCTATCACTATAGGTATACATTATCCAGCCTCTGCGGTACATACCTGTTTGAAGACCTTCTTGTACTCCCTACATGCAGTTTCCACTGTAAATTTGGTGCTAAAGATGTTACACAATTTGGCACCATAACCATTACGACCACCTGCAATATAGGTAAAAATAAATCATGCAAAGCCATAACGTGCAAACAGTGCAGATACCTAAATAAAGTTTAAAGAGGTTGTAAAGCTTCATTTTTTTTTTAAACAAACATGTCATACTTACCTCCACTGTGCAGTTGGTTTTCCACAGAGTGGCCCCGATCCTCCTCTTCTGGGGTCCCTTGGCAGCTGTGTCCCTGCAATAGCTAACCAGCTCGGAAAGCTCTCTCCCGAGGGGGTTACCTTGTGGGCGCGCTCCCGTCTCATGCACTCTGCGTTCATAGACGCAGAGTGTACATCTCGGTCCCGCCCCTGTGTGTCATTGAATTTTATTGACAGCAGTGCGAGCCAATGGGGGGGGGGGGGGGGGGGGGGGGCTGTCATGGACCATCTAGGCTCTGAGGAAAGGGGTGCGCCCCAGAAACGCGTCAGCTATCCAGTCGTTTGAGGTATTGTCCGACCCTCTCTGTCATCGAGTCCAGTCGGCAGGTGCCAAAGAATTTCCAGCTGATTTGTCTGATAAGCTTCTATCTAAGCTCCGTCTGTGAGTAGGATTACTGCTGCTTTTTTATATTTTAAATAAAACGTTTAAGTGGTAATGCACTAGGTCGGTGCGCCCTCCTTTTTTCCTTTCTTTTTTCTAGCCACATGAACACCCATTGTTCTGAGGAGGGCTGCAAGACTTTAGACTTTGCCTTTAGACGGAACCACACTACCCGTGTTTTGACGATACACCGAGAGCGCAGGAGATTTTTGTCTTTCTGGGGGGCTGTCATTGCCAGATGTTTTTTCACCTTAATGCATAGCATGCATTAAGGTGAAAAAACACGAACCTTTACAACCCTTTAAATCAACTGCATTACAGAAAGCACTAAAAACTTGACGGTTCCCAAACACTCTCTACTCTATCCAAATACAAAGTATAGCATTTTTACCTTAATTTTTAAGAAAACAAAAAAGGAAATTTGTTTTGTTGATGTGGAAAGAGCAGAGTAAGGTTTTCAGACAATTTTAGGCAGGAACAAAAAAAAAACCTCACCAGTAACTTTCTTCTGGTCATCATCATAATTACTGGAGGTCAGCAGTTGTCCAAAGATGAGGGCAGGAACGTAGACCTTCTCTACTTTGTGTTCAACAACAGGAATACCTTTCCCATTATTCCACACACTCACTGTATTGTTCTCACTAGAAGCAAACAAAAGGTTTCAATTGTCTCATCAAAACTGGGAAAATGTTCTGCCTTTAAATGCAACATTCTACTTACGGGTCAATAACAATCTTGATGCAGGACATTGTTGGGTCCCTCTGCTTGTTATCAGCAGCATTTACTGAAAAAAAAAAAAAAAAAAAAAAAAAAAAAACGACATTCTACCAACAGCCTGATACTATGCAAAAGGCCACTGCAACCAATGGCACATTGTTTTTTTTTTCTCAAGTCAGGCCAATTAAATTTTCACTACAATTGGCTGCAATGAGTTACTGCACATTGTTGCCCACTACTTTATTTAGGATGACCAAAATAGCAAATGTGTGATGTAAACTCACCTAAGATTTCATCAAAGATTTTATACAAGCCAGGGACAAATGTCACTTCTCTGCAGTTTAGCCCTCCTCCTTCTTCATCAAACACCCACATTTGCTGGAAAGAAATTAAAGAAAAAATTTACTTGAATCACAAGCCACAACTTTTTTGCAAACCAAAGCTTTTTTTTCTTCCTTTCTTCAAAATCATACTTGCCTAGGTTGATGCTGCATCCATCCCCCGGCAGCTCGAAGAATGAGAACCAAGCAACTAAAGACCATTGATCAATCGATTCTTAGAGCTCCGTTATGCCCTGTACACACGATCGGATTTCCGATGGAATAAAATCCGGTGGATTTTTCCATCGGAATTCCGATGACGCTGACTTTCATCAGTCTTGCCTACACACCATCAGACAAAATTCCGACGGCCCAAAACGCTGTGACGTACAACGCCACTATAAAAGGGGAAGTTCAAATCCAACGGCGCCACCCTTTGGGCTGCTTTTGTGTTACCGCGTGTTAGTAAAAATTTGGTGTTAGCCGATTTGCGTTTTTTAGTCCGTTACAGCATGACTAATGTGCTATCTCCCGTACGAACGCTAATTTTACCAGAACGAGCGCTCCCGTCTTGTACTTTAGTCTATGCATGCGTGGATTTTTCTCCAATGGAGTTCCCCACAGACGATCGGAATTTGCCATCGGTTTTTTTCCACCCCATCGGTAAAATTTAAAACGGTCTATTTTTTTTTTTTTACACCAATAGAAAAAAGACCGATGGGGCCCACACGCGATCGGTTTTTCTGATGAAAAAAGACCGATGTACTTTTTTTCATCGGAAAAACCTATCGTGTGTACTTGGCATTAGAGAGTGCTGGGCTGTGGATCGGGTGGGAGTAGCCAGCTAGGGCTCTCAGCAGCTTGCCAAGAGGCTAAGTGAGCCAGGTGCCGGTCCAGGGGTGTTGGCAGATTCCAACTTTACTGTCAAGATCTTGCCCCAGCTCTGTGACGTCAGCCGAGAGTGGGTTTCAGCCCGCTGTCTGCTGAAAACAGATCTCAAGAATGCAAAACAACCTGCACTCTTATAATCCACATGAGAAGTACAGCCAAACGAGCTTTGGCCGTACTCCTTTAATTTTGGATAGATTATGAACTATTTAAAACCCCTTGGTGACATTTCCCTTTACTTCATAACCGAAGAACAAGGGATACAAAATCATTTCCCATCTTCGTCGTCAGAAAATAAGTCTACATTGGAAGTCCCACCACTTTCTGTCCCAGTGCCTATTGGAAAGATGGCAGAGGCGCCAATTTTTTCCATATCTGGGTACAGGATATTTACAATGAATAAGAAAGTGTTCCAATGCTCATTTTTAGCATTTCTGAATCTGCATGGATTCTCTGGAGACCAGACAGATCTACACGCAACTTGAAGAAACCAAAAAGTTAGTGACTTGAGGATCTCCTTGATTCCATCCTCACTACACCAAAAATCTTGTAGGTTCCCTCTGCCAATTTAGATAAAGTGTATACCCTTGTAGAAACAGCAGCACAATAATGTTGAACAAGAAAACCCAATGGATTGTCCATACACACCCCCCTCTATATCATAAGAAATAGGCTCATTACTCTTACCTGCGTAACAGGCTCTACAGAGCCAATGTAGGTATCTGGACGGAGCAATATATGCTCCAACTGGGTCTTCTTCTGATAAATGCGTTCTACAGAAAGGCGTCTGTCATCACCTTTCTTCACCTTCCCCACCGCAGTCTTGTTCTCATCAAAGAGAGGCTGAAAGAACCACAAAATCATTGATATTACAATATTTGTAGAGCTATAAATACATTACGAAAATAACAGGATGCTTTTTTTTTTTCTTCCCTCTTAATTTTACAGAGGGGTATTAAGTCCCTAGGCAAGAGATTGTTGCAGAACACTGAAAACAATTGTGCTTCAAACTAGGCTATTACCAATAAAAGGTTAGTCTCAGGCTACTGAATGATAAATTGTCTGTGAAGCTTATGCATTTATTTTAAGCAATATAAAAATGAAAAAAAAAAAAAAAATGAAAAAAAAAAAACAAACCCCACACACATTATTTTCTATTTTAAAAGTGCAACAAAATCTAATTTTGTCATAAATTTAAGCCAAAATTTATTTGGTTAAAAAAACAAAAAAAAAAAACAACACCTGATAATTGGTTTGTGTGATGGACAGATGTACGCAGATGATCATTGGGACATGTGTATTTACCGGTTCACAATGCCACGCCAGACGACTACGGTGCAAATTTGAAGCAACGTCAATTCTATAGGCTGAAATCGGAACAAAGTGGTGCAGGAACCTTTTCCAAAGTCCGACAAGTTAAGATGGCTCTCATAGGGAAACATTGATTTTTACATGTCATGCGACTTGTGCTCTCAAAGTCGGAGTGCTTGTTGCATCAGTGTGAACCAGGCCTAATGCACTGTTAGTCATTCTGAAAGGTCCTAGATCAGTGGTTCTCAACCGGGGGGTCGGGACCCCCTTGGGGGTCGAATGATGATTTTCCAGGGGTCACCGAATCCTGGGTTGATCCTGAATCCCGCACCACTTTCCCAGCCTTTTTGCGGCCACCCAGCAGGGCTATGCCTGGAGCCTGTGGCCGCCCAGCTGGGTTGTTCCTGGAGCCCGCTGCCGCCCACTTAGCTTCTTCGCAGTTCACGGCATGGCTGGGGGGCAAAGACTAGAGGTCAGCTGACTGGTGAGGAATGTGAAGTTGGAGGAGACTATCTCCTGATTTCGGCATAGGTGTCACTGCTATGAGACACCACAAAGTCGGAGATACAGTGACTACTAAATTAATTTTAATGTTAGGGGTCCCCACAACTTGGGAAATTTTATCAAGGGGTCACGGCGCTAGAAGGTTGAGAACCACTGTCCTAGATGGTGCAAGCTGCCCTTACACCATTTCCAGGTGGATTCATAGAACGGAGATCCAGACCTATATTCTTGCAGGCCCGCAAGGCTTTATTCTCAATTTCTTTACATTCTACCAGAGCACCGAGTGTGTCCTGGGCTTTTCACCAATCTGCTTCTGTTGTACAGGTTTAGAAGGCAGCCATTTTGTCTTCAGGTCATACTATTCACCGAGTTTTATATAAATTGATGTAGCTGCCTTTTGTGGATGACAGCTTTGGCTGAGAAGTTTTGTCTGCAGCAGTTTGAGGTATGTCTGCGGTTGGTTCTCCTTCGCTGCCACGTACACAAATACAAAGAAGTGGGCCAACTCCTAATAACTACTTCTAACACTGCAAATGTGTTCCAACATAAATATAGAATAAATCAAATAAAAATTAGTGTAGTGTCGCACAAGCTACGTAAAAAAATAAATTGAAAAAAAAATAAACAAAAAGGGACGCAAGTACGTAGGAAGTACACGGCTGTGTCACTGAAGAAAGCAACTACGCGATCCTGATGCCTCTAATACATAAAAAAATTAAAGTGGAGTTCCACCCATTTTACACACTTCCTCACTCTGGTATCCCCTGTAAAAAACCTTTTCGCAGAGGAAATTCTTTTTTTTTGTGCTAAAAAGTGTTACAGCATAAGACCCCTTTCACACTGAGGCGATTTGTAGGCGCTATAACGCTAAAAATAGCTCCCTGAAAGAGCCGCTCAATTCACTCCAGTGTGAATTAGTCCTGCTAGCAGCATCTTTGAGTCGCTGCTACAGCGCCCCTGCCCATTGAAATCAACCGGCAGTGCAGCTTTGCGGGCGGTTTTAACCCTTTTTGGGCTGCTAGCAGGGGTTAAAAGCGATACGCTAGCGGGCAAATAGCGCAGCAAAAACTCTGCTAAAAATAGGTGCTCTTTACTGCCGACACCCCCACCCCAGGTGCTCTTTACTGCCGACACCCCCAGTGTGAAAGGGCTCTAATTGTCAACAACATGACACCAATGCTGCATCTAGCCAGTAATACTACAAACCCAGTGCTGCAAGGTCTTGTTGCAAACGAACAGTAACAGTGTAAAAATGAATTTTGAATTGATGCCAAAGCTCCAGCTTGAACTTATTTTAGTTCATATAAATTGGTATTAACACACTTTAGGCAGAAAACATAACTCTGTTCTGTTTCTTTGTGTGTTAACTTGCAGGACTCTAGAATAAAGGGGTTTGGCCACCACCAAAGGGCCACCCCTTAGGCATGCTTTTAGTTTATTGTTGCCCATAGTTCCTGCTCCCGAAGGTGGCATCAAACCCACCCATGAAGAAGTTCAGCATGGTACAAAATCCCAATTTTAAAGCGAAGGTCCACACAAAAACGGAACTTCCGCTTTTCAGTAATGATCTGCCCCGTGAACCTCCGCTTGCTCAGCGGGGATCGCTCCGTTGATCCCTGCTGAGCCAGCGGATAACATGGCGGAACCCGCACACTGCAGGGACCGCCCTGTCAGATCTCCGCTCTCCCCTATGGGGGGGGATCGGATGAATACAGACCGTCTGTCCGTGTTCATCCGATCCGCAGACGGATAGAAAAATAGGAATTTTTCTATACAGAAAAATAGGAATTTTTCTATACAGAAAAACAGAGCATTGCGGACACGGAGATCGGGTGTCAGCGGATGTTTCATCCGCTGACACCCGCGATCTCATAGGGACCAATGCATGTCCCTTTTTCATCCGTAAACGGGGCCCAAGACGTATAATGCCCTAAATCAGGGGTTAGCAGCCTATCAATTGCAGGCAGGTGACAGGTAGATTGTGATCACATCTCTGCTTTGTTGAACCTCAACCTAAATTGCTCCTCCCCAACCTGAGCCTCAGGGAAGCAATAATCCTGAATATACTGCACTAACCCCCACTGTGTTACCTCTCCTGCCCATCCCAGGCACTTGTGTGGGACATCATGTGGGATTGATGAGGAAGGGCAGCAGGGATCAGTGTACCAGAACACACAGATCTATCAGAGAAGATTGCTTGTGCCACCCTACATGTGGAGGAAACCACTACTCTACCATGGACTACTGCACCCCGCATACCCCCCTTATGGAGGAAAGGCTGGACAGGACCCGGCATGCAAAAGCCTAGTGGTGGATGACTGCACTGGGCATGAGCAATCTGGGCAGTGGGTGGCCCTGCCAACTCCTCTCACATTTCACTTTTGTTAAAAAGGAACTTTAAAAAAGCTTTCAGCCAAATAATGACTGCATCCAATCAGCTGTATGCGGCCACTATGAGGGAGACTGGAGATGTTTACTAAATAACTATCAAATGACTGCAAGGTTTTATTTAAAGCGGTTGTGAAGTCAAACGTTTTTTTTTTGTCACCTGCAAGGGAAAGGCATAATGAGCTAGTATGCACAGCATACTAGCTCATTATGAAATACTTACCTTAGAACGAGGCATCGTTAACTCACCTGGGTCCACGCCGAGGGAGATGACATGTTGCCTCGGCGTGTCTTCCGGGTATCGCAGCTCCAGCGCTGTGAGTGGCTGGAGCCGCGATGTCTCAGTCCCGCGCGCGTCCGCCGAGCCTTCAGCTCGAGAATCCCCTGTGCCGCTGCTGTCAGCGGCGCATTGCGAGGGGAAAATCTCCTAAACCGTAAAGGTTTAGGAGATATTTTTTTTTTACCTACAGATAAGCCTTATTATAGGCTTACCTGTAGGTAAAAGTAAAAAAAATGTCTTTACAACCACTTTAAAAAACAAATACTTTTCATGTTCTTGTTTTGTATCTCAGTGCTTGTGAACTGTAGAACAGTGTCATTTATATATCACTGCTCTGCACCAATTACTGATGGTGACACCAAACGTGTCTGAGCAACAGCATTGTCATCTACAGTCACATTGTAGAACAACTGAGACCGGGATCAAGCATTGTTACCCCATAACCAACGGCTGCAAATTAGTGTGGTCTCCCTATTATACACGTTGTCTACAGCGCCACCAACAGTTTGTGCAGTGCTTTACCACATGGCATAACCAGTGTCTGCACTCAGGAGACCAGGAATGAGGACCGTTACCCCATTATACAGGATTTATAGGGCGTCTACAGATTGCACAGAGCTTTACTAAGGTCTGCAAATGGGACACCGGGAATGAGCGTTGTCCCCCCCCCGTGTGAATAGAGCCTTAATGCCGGGCTCCAAATTGCCAACACTGTGAGAAGGTGGCAATACTTGATCCTGGTCACCCTGTAACCAACACCTACAAATAAGACACCGGGATCGAGCCCTGTCACCTCCAGTGTCTGCAACCGACAGCCAGGTACTAAGTGTGCTTTCCCAATTGTAGGTGACAACACTTAGTACTTGGCTCTCAAATGCAGATACTTTTTGGGGGTGACAGAGCTCAATCCTTGTGCTCTATTTGTAGATGTTGGGTACAGGGGTGACGGCGCTCGTTCCGTTGTCAGACACGATTGATGCCATTTTGTAAAGCGTTAAGCAAACAGCAAAATATAAATATCCTGAATAATAATAATAATCATCAGTGACAACGCTCAATCCCAGTCATTGTTAGGAGATAACGCTTGATCCTTGCAACTGGGACACAGGGATCGAACGTTGTCACCCCGTACCAATACCTGCCACACAGGTCCCCCGACCCCCCCCACTACCGGCCACACAGGTCCCCCGACCCCCCCCCCCACTACCGGCCACACAGGTCCCCCGACCCCCCCCCCCACTACCGGCCACACAGGTCCCCCGACCCCCCCCCCCCACTACCGGCCACACAGGTCCCCCGACCCCCCCCCACTACCGGCCACACAGGTCCCCCGACCCCCCCCCCACTACCGGCCACACAGGTCCCCCGACCCCCCCCCACTACCGGCCACACAGGTCCCCCGACCCCCCCCCCACTACCGGCCACACAGGTCCCCCGATCCCCCCCCACTACCGGGGACACAGGTCCCCCGATGACCCCCCACTACCGGGGACACAGGTCCCCCGATGACCCCCCCCACAGATCCCGAATCACCCCAATACCGGCCACACAGACTCCCCGATCACTCCAATACCGGCCACACAGACCCCCCGATCACTCCAATACCGGCCACACAGACCCCCCGATCACTCCAATACCGGCCACACAGACCCCCCCGATCACCCCAATACCGGCCACACAGACCCCCGATCTCACCCCAATACCGGCCACACAGACCCCCGATCTCACCCCAATACCGGCCACACAGACCCCCCGATCACTCCAATACCGGACACACAGACCCCCCGATCACTCCAATACCGGACACACAGACCCCCCGATCTCACCCCAATACCGGCCACACAGACCCCCCGATCTCACCCCAATACCGGCCACACAGACCCCCCGATCTCACCCCAATACCGGCCACACAGACCCCCGATCTCACCCCAATACCGGCCACACAGACCCCCCGATCACTCCAATACCGGCCACACAGACCCCCCGATCACCCCAATACCGGCCACACAGACCCCCCGATCTCACCCCAATACCGGCCACACAGACCCCCCGATCTCACCCCAATACCGGCCACACAGACCCCCCGATCTCACCCCAATACCGGCCACACAGACCCCCCGATCACCCCAATACCGGCCACACAGACCCCCCGATCACCCCAATACCGGCCACACAGACCCCCCGATCACCCCAATACCGGCCACACAGACCCCCCGATCACCCCAATACCGGCCACACAGACCCCCCGATCACCCCAATACCGGCCACACAGACCCCCCGATCACCCCAATACCGGCCACACAGACCCCCCGATCTCACCCCAATACCGGACACACAGACCCCCCGATCTCACCCCAATACCGGCCACACAGACCCCCCGATCTCACCCCAATACCGGCCACACAGACCCCCGATCTCACCCCAATACCGGCCACACAGACCCCCCGATCACCCCAATACCGGCCACACAGACCCCCCGATCTCACCCCAATACCGGCCACACAGACCCCCCGATCTGACCCCAATACCGGCCACACAGACCCCCCGATCACCCCAATACCGGCCACACAGACCCCCCGATCACCCCAATACCGGCCACACAGACCCCCCGATCACCCCAATACCGGCCACACAGACCCCCCGATCACCCCAATACCGGCCACACAGACCCCCGATCACCCCAATACCGGCCACACAGACCCCCCGATCACCCCAATACCGGCCACACAGACCCCCCGATCACCCCAATACCGGCCACACAGACCCCCCGATCACCCCAATACCGGCCACACAGACCCCCCGATCACCCCAATACCGGCCACACAGACCCCCGATCACCCCAATACCGGCCACACAGACCCCCCGATCACCCCAATACCGGCCACACAGACCCCCCGATCACCCCAATACCGGCCACACAGACCCCCGATCACCCCAATACCAGCCACACAGACCCCCGATCACCCCAATACCGGCCACACAGACCCCCCGATCACCCCAATACCGGCCACACAGACCCCCCGATCACCCCAATACCGGCCACACAGACCCCCGATCACCCCAATACCGGCCACACAGACCCCCCGATCACCCCAATACCGGCCACACAGACCCCCGATCACCCCAATACCGGCCACACAGACCCCCGATCACCCCAATACCGGCCACACAGACCCCCGATCACCCCAATACCGGCCACACAGACCCCCGATCACCCCAATACCGGCCACACAGACCCCCGATCACCCCAATACCGGCCACACAGACCCCCGATCACCCCAATACCGGCCACACAGACCCCCGATCACCCCAATACCGGCCACACAGACCCCCGATCACCCCAATACCGGCCACACAGACCCCCGATCACTCCAATACCGGCCACACAGACCCCCCGATCACTCCAATACCGGCCACACAGACCCCCGATCACCCCAATACCGGCCACACAGACCCCCGATCACCCCAATACCGGCCACACAGACCCCCGATCACCCCAATACCGGCCACACAGACCCCCGATCACTCCAATACCGGCCACACAGACCCCCCGATCACTCCAATACCGGCCACACAGACCCCCGATCACCCCAATACCGGCCACACAGACCCCCGATCACCCCAATACCGGCCACACAGACCCCCGATCACCCCAATACCGGCCACACAGACCCCCCGATCACCCCAATACCGGCCACACAGACCCCCGATCACCCCAATACCGGCCACACAGACCCCCGATCACCCCAATACCGGCCACACAGACCCCCGATCACCCCAATACCGGACACACAGCCTCCAATCGTCCAGGCCGGGAAGCCGTACTCACTCTCAGTGGTTCGGTCTCCATGACTGAAACAGTATACCGGGCAAAGCACGACGATACCAAGTGACTCCACGCGACTCCTAGTCCTATACTAAGCGCGGACCGTTACCACACGAACTTCACAATCCCCCAACCCGCCTAAATCCGACAACCAATCCGCCGCTACGGCGGGTCATTGAATTCTCCAATCACACTTCTGAGGGCGGAGCTGGGTATGAATTCCCCAATCAGCGTCACCTTCCTGCCAATAATTACAGTGTACGAGAACCGGCCAATTGGCGAGGGGAGGGATTTGTTGCTGATGGATGGGATACAGGCCAATGAGATTGAAGTCTTTGTGTTTCCCTTCCCCTAATGTATTTACAAGCACGATCAGTTACATTCAAATACAAGTGGACGGGACGAACATCAATGTTTTCTATCATTCATATCATGTCTGTAGCGTCTGTGTGCAGATAACATACATGCAGTGTGCTCTTTATTCTTTACTTTCCATGTCATCACACTTCCTGGGCAGTGGGTGAAGGGGTGTGTTGCAGCATGGAGAAGTACCTGGGTCAGGTGACAAGTTACTGCAAGCTGTCACTACCAGCCACATGGGCAATATATACCAGGAATTCCTTATTTAAACACTTGCTGTTCCCATTGGCTCCTTGACCTATGAATCAGGTCAAGCTGTAGCTAGGCAGTGTAAGGGGTTGCTAGCTTACTATTGGGTAACCCCCTCAAGTCTGAAAAAGTGTGGGAAGCATTCCTATTGGCCCTAAGCTGGTCAGGTGACCACTGTATCTGGGCAGCTAAGGGGTTTTCTGTGGAGAATTCACTTTATTATGTGGCTGGTGTCCAGTGGCGGCTGGTGCTCAAAATTTTTGGGGGGGCCCAAACAAACTGAAAAAAAACCACATCAATTGCCACCACTGTGCCCATTAAACGCAGCCACTGTGCCCAAACGCCACCAGTTTGTCCCCTCAAATGCAGCCAGTTTGTCCCCAAATGCAGCCAGTTTGCTTCCATATACAGCCAGTTTGTTCCCATATACAGCCAGTGTGTCCCCCAAATGCAGCCAGTGTGTCCCCCAAATGCAGCCAGTGTGTCCCCATATATAGCCAGTGTGTCCCCCAAATGCAGCCAGTGTGTCTCCATATATAGCCAGTGTGTCCCCCAAATGCAGCCAGTGTGTCCCCATATACAGCCAGTGTGTCCCCCAAATGCAGCCAGTGTGTCCCCATATACAGCCAGTGTGTCCCCCAAATGCAGCCAGTGTGTCTCCATATATAGCCAGTGTGTCCCCCAAATGCAGCCAGTGTGTCCCCATATACAGCCAGTGTGTCCCCCAAATGCAGCCAGTGTGTCCCCATATACAGCCAGTGTGTCCCCCAAATGCAGCCAGTGTGTCCTCATATACAGCCAGTGTGTCCCCCAAATGCAGCCAGTGTGTCCCCATATACAGCCAGTGTGTCCCCCAAATGCAGCCAGTGTGTCCTCATATACAGCCAGTGTGTCCCCATATATAGCCAGTGTGTCCCCCAAATGCAGCCAGTGTGTCCTCATATATAGCCAGTGTGTCCCCCAAATGCAGCCAGTGTGTCCCCCAAATGCAGCCAGTGTGTCCCCCAAATGCAGCCAGTGTGTCCTCCAAATGCAGCCAGTGTGTCCCCATATACAGCCAGTGTGTCCCCCAAATGCAGCCAGTGTGTCCCCATATACAGCCAGTGTGTCCCCCAAATGCAGCCAGTGTGTCCTCATATACAGCCAGTGTGTCCCCCAAATGCAGCCAGTGTGTCCCCATATACAGCCAGTGTGTCCCCCAAATGCAGCCAGTGTGTCCTCATATACAGCCAGTGTGTCCCCATATATAGCCAGTGTGTCCCCCAAATGCAGCCAGTGTGTCCTCATATATAGCCAGTGTGTCCCCCAAATGCAGCCAGTGTGTCCCCATATACAGCCAGTGTGTCCCCCAAATGCAGCCAGTGTGTCCCCATATATAGCCAGTGTCCCCCAAATGCAGCCAGTGTGTCCACATATACAGCCAGTGTGTCCCCCAAATGCAGCCAGTGTGTCCCCATATATAACCAGTGTGTCCCCATATATAGCCAGTGTGTCCCCCAAATGCAGCCAGTGTGTCCCCATATATAGCCAGTGTGTCCCCCAAATGCAGCCAGTATGTCTCCATATACAGCCAGTGTGTCCCCCAAATGCAGCCAGTGTGTCCCCATATACAGCCAGTGTGTCCCCCAAATACAGCCAGTGTGTCCTCATATATAGCCAGTGTGTCCCCCAAATGCAGCCAGTGTCCCCCCCAAATGCAGCCAGTGTGTCCCCCAAATGCAGCCAGTGTGTCCCCATATGCAGCCAGTTTGTTCCCAAATACAGCCTGCCCCCCCCCCCCCCCCAGCCCTGCACTTACCTTCCTCAGTCCGCGCCGTCCTCGATGTCTTCTCCCGCCCTCGATGTCGCTTCAGCCAATCAGGTTACCGGTAACCAGATCTGGTGAACCTGATTGGCTGAAACCCCCACAGTCTTCTCCAAGAAACGCACCCCCATGCGTACCTAGGAGGAGTTTTTGGAAGCCGAATACAGCGTGAGAGCTGTATTCGGAAAGCCTATCAGAGCCACTGGCTCTGATAGACACTTCCAAGTCACACCCACCGCCGGCCACCGCTCTAATTCATATGGCCGGCGCTCACCAGGAGGCCGGCCATATGAATAGTGGGCAGTGCGGCAGCGGTGACAATACACAGATTCATGCAATGCATGAATCTGTGTATTGTCTTTCAGTGGCGGTGCGGGAGCGAGAGGGGGCGGCGCTCCAACGCCCTCTATGGACGCACCGCCACTGCTGGTGTCACCTTTTAAGTGGGACAGTTTTTGTATATAAAGTTAAACAAGTTATATATGTTTAAAGTGGATGTAAACCCGAATTATTATTATTATTTTTTTGCTGTCACAATGTAGAGTATAAGATTTCCTATCATTTGTGCCAGGTCTTGCCACAAAGAGTTAATCCAGCTCTGAGCAATCCTCTCTTATTGTTCAGTGAGATAAAACGGACAAACAGAGAAAAACCTTTGTCTGTTCCGCCCCCTTGCTTTGAGTGACAGGTTATTTACAGATCTCGTGCAGTAGCTTTAGACAGGCATTATTTTTTAATTCCCACCTCCATTCCTTTTCTGAAGTCATGTGGTTACTTTTCTGGATTTTGACTGGATGTTAGTGATCATAGCAGAAGGAATACACAGGAGAAAATGCATGTTGACAAGGGGAGTATAGAGGTGGGCGGGGAGTCTACTGACATCACGACTCCACCCACCGAGCTCCAGACAACAGATCCACCCACAGAATCTGCAGTTTTTCAGTTCTTATAACAGACAGAGGGGAGACATTTGACAGATAAGGATACATGCAGGAGGCATCTATATCCTTATAGATCAGCACTATGGCAGTAGTTTATGTAGCGCCCACCCCATTTAGGGGTGCTATATACCCAAATTTAGGGGCTGGTCTGGGATAGTAGTTAGGCTCAGACCGTTCTCAATTTATAGGTTGTGCTGCTTTATTTCCAGGATGGTATACTGGTGTGTAGTTCCCTGTGGCCTGTAGGTGGCACTGCCATAATGGGTCAGGGTTGAACCACTGGTATTAGTGCTGTGCCTTTGGGTGTCCGCTCTCGGCAGCTGTACAGTGGGCGTGGTCAACCTGCTGTGCTTGCCAGGAGAGGATATATAAGGGGCAGCCGCCGCCTGGGAGGGGTCTTCGTTCCAGAGTCGGAGTCCGGGTGCGTGGCGCATGGCCTCCAGGCCATGGGGCCACGTGTGCATCAGTCCCAGGCACCTTTAGTCCTGGGCTGCATCTTCAACATTGGGCCCAGCACCTTTAGCTGGAGCCCACTTCTGGGAAGAGGAATCCCAGGGTGTCCCTTGCGAGGGAGCCCGCTTCTAAGAAGAGGAGGCCGGGGAAGAACCTTTCTGACGGACTGGTGAGAGTTCACGGTGAAGGAAGGGGCCCGGTAACTTTCTGGGGGAATTCTTCTATCCACCAAGGGCCTAGTAATGTGCTGCTGCTGGCACCTGTCCTTATGTACCAGAAGCTAAGAGGTTCGGGGTCTGATAGATTCTGTGGCAGAGAGTCTCCCGATCGCATCTTGGAAAATAACTTGATCAAACGTCCGAGCATCACTTCGGCTGCTAGGATCCACTTTGTAGGAGACTATCCGGGTGAGCTAAACCTACTCAGGGATAGAGTAGTGATTATGCTATCCATTGGGCCTGGACTAACCTCCCAAACCTTGCTGTCCTATCTCTTATCCACCATTTCCTATCTACTGAACATTGAGAAAATAAACTCAACGTTGGAGTTTTAAAGTGGTGTGGACATTGGAATAACTTGGGGGGAATACAGAGACTTGTCCCTCTATCCTAGGAGGTGAGAACCAACTGACGGAAGAACCTAGCTGTGGGACCCAAATACATAACACCGCTCAACCTCCTCAACCAGGAGGGTACGGGCATATAGTACGGTGTGCCTTTTTCCTGCAATTGAGCCAAAACAAGGGAAAAGGGTCCGTGTGCTACTTGTGGGGGCTTGAGTCCGGGATTCTGCAGCTATACCCCCCCTAAAGTTGGACTTTGTTTCCCCGTGTGGTTCCGAGGAGGTCGGCCATTTTGGTGGAATTTGAACTGCGCCACTGATGTGAGTAATGGAGGTACAGGCCTAAACTGTATTTCTGGCTGCGTAGTTCGTGGGCGTGTCTCAACAGGAAAAAGCCTGCGAGTTGCGTGCAATAGGAAGAAGAAAGGGGAGGAGCCCCAACATATCGTGAGTTGCACGTGGTGACCTTACCCCTAAGTGGACAGTGCGTGCTGTAAAAGTGAGTGTACAACATGTCTGCTGTCCCATGGAGTTCGGTTTCTGCTTCCACCATGGACGTTGCCTCACTAGCTGCCCCCTTGACAGATACGGGGATTCGGATAAAGCCTCGGGGTTGCTTTGCACTGTATACATGCCGAGATGCTGAGATCTTGGGGATGATCTGTCCCGCGTGCCAGGGACTTGTGGTGCACCTCCGACCTTTCGGGAGATGTACCAGGTGTGGAGAGTTTCTCTTCGAGGTGGAGCAGCCTACGGAAAAGCCCCGGGCCTATCGGGTGAATTGCTTAACAGGCGCCACCACTCTAGAGGAGGAAACCTGCATTTCCACAACCACCCCCACGCACACCACTGTGACCGAGAGGGAAGTCAAGCTCGAGGTTCCAGTTGCTCCGGAGACGGAGAAGCCGGCGGATGCTGCCTTTGTCGCTACAGAGACTTCCCTTCCACCACCCAAGCGGAGAGTGGGCTACGTGAAAGCCTCCCGCGGCTGCGGTCGAGGTACACCCCAGCGCTTGCCTGAGCTCCAACCTGGAGGGACCTCCAGGAGATCCACGACAGGCCACGGTAAGGAGGCTGGGGCTATGTCAGTAAAGAGTTTGCCGGGGAAAGGGAAGAAGGTCAGTGTGCGTACCATATGGGAGGCTTGGGTGCCTGACCCGCGGGAACTTTTAAAAGAAAAGGAGTCAATATTGACCAAAAACTACCTGCCGGCAGAGGAGGGCGATACCTCCGATTTGGAGTCGTCTTCTGATGTGGGAGACGATTTTGAGGTAGATGAACGTTTTGCCAGGAAGGGATGGGACAAAACCCTGTTGTCCGCACCCCGAAGCATAAAAGAGGGATCGCCCATGGATTCTGGGGAGACTGCACCCCGGGTGGAAGCCCCTGCATGTGAGGAAGGAGATGTTCCCGCACCTGAATTGTATGCACCTGTATTTCCAGCGCCTGCTGTTGTGACTGAGCGTGCGCCACTGCGGGCCCCTTTACCAAAGCTTGAGGCAGTGAAAGTGGCCAGGTCCCCGGATGCCATTGTTTTGCCAGGTGCAGGAGACCGTGCAACCCTTCCTCCCCTTTCGAGACTGCAACGGCTCTTTAACAAGAGAGTTGCTGTTGAGTACGGCTGAGAGTACCCCTATGTTCCCAGGGACTTGTTGTTTGAGGTTGATGCCTATAGAGATAGGTGGCATGCGAACTTTGTGTGGAACCACCTAAAAGTGCCTAACGCCCGCAGATACTTTGAATGCTCCGCTAATATGACTGAACGGTTCAAGGGATGCAAACAAGAGTGGAGCTATGGGCGACACATCCATGCAGATCGGGTGGTTGTTTGTAACAAGGAGTGAGAAGATTCCGTGTACTCTGTAGAGACTTTTGATACAAAGTGGAAGCTCCTTGTTTTGCCTGATCCTCGCTTCTATCTCTAAAAGACGAGACTGTTTTTTTTCTGTCCTCTGGAAGTTGTTCCGTTTGGAACTCAAGAACTTTGCCCTTCACTGTTGGGGTAATCTGCTCTACCAAGAGTCAGGAGAGCTGCTGTTCCTCTCCGCTTGCAGCTCCACAAGAGAACTGAACTTTTGGGGTAGAGATAGTTAGGTTCATCGTGCTCAAGATGGAAAATGTATAGCAGTGTTACTTTACCATGTTAGGTAGTGTCAGTGCTATGACGGTCGCACTACCACCAGGTGGCGGTGATTTGCAGGATTTTTTTATTATGCATCTCCCTTGAGGATCGTTATTTACATATACTATATATATATATGATCTTATTATTCATCTTGTCCACCTTTGTACATGACTTGAACCATCTTTGTATACACTGTGTCTGGCTTTGTTAAATACCGGAACTCATAAATTTATGTACTAATTTTTAATCTACGAGGGCCAAGCGCCTCTTCATCAAATAAAACTTTTTTATTAAATAATGATTTCAATTATTTCTTGCTGCTAAAAAGTCCCACGGGAGACTTTCTCTCCATGTCCAGCACTCAAATCGGGATGCACAGCCCTCTCACATATCCCATATGTGTCTAACCAAGCTAAAGTTTTTTCTTTTGGGTGGTTAAACACCCCTTTCCCATTGACACATGAGAGGTTTTTTATGAGCTGTGGTATATATTTTGGTTGAAAACAGATGTGATTTGGAGGCTACATTGAAGCAATGTAGAAGATATTGTGCAAAATCTAGTTAGTTAACCACACAATCTGGGATTTGTCTCGGGCTTGAGAAGCGTGAGTTTATCCCAGACACTGGGGACAGTGTCTCTTTTAGAAGGGGGTGTATTTTTTGTTTATAACATAAAAAAGTGATCAAATACCACCAAAAAAATGCTCTATTTGTGGGGAAAAAAGGACATACATTTTATTTGGGTACAACGTTGCACAACCGCACAATTCTCAGTGAAAGTAATGCAGTGCTGTATCGCAGAAAATGGTATCCTGTCCCCACTTATGGGAGACCGGGCCGTGGCGAAGTAAGTCATCAGCTCTGTCCCCCTCCTCCCTCCCCTTCTGCCGGGGCCAGTGAAAAAGCGCAACGCGCTTCGTGCATGCGCAGTAGGGACCCGGTAGTGAAGCCGAATGTGACGAAACACCGCCATCTTGCTACACTCCGCACTCCTCCACACTAAGGATACAGTGAGAAGGGGACAAACGGCGATTCTGAATACTGTAATTTTTTTTTTTTAAAACTGCGCCATTGGCAGCCGAGTAAACCAGAAGTGACGTAGTGACATCGCTTCCGTGTTTTTATACAAAGGAGACTGGAAGGAAGCCGTTTCCAGCTTCCTTCCAGTCTCACTCTAGCCGGCGGCAGTGCCGGATCATGTCTCGGGTCTCCCGGTGGGACGGAAGAGCGGCAGGAGGGGGGACATCCCCTCCCGCTCCTCCGGGAGGAGGCCGAGCAGTTATCCCTGAAAAGCTGACTGCCCACTCTAAAAAACGGTACCGGGATGATGCATGCAGCTGCAAGCATCATCCCCGTATAACCCCTTAAAGCCGAGGCCGCATATATGCATACGGTTGGCGCTAAGGGGTTATGAGAAAATTTGAAAGAGCAGGATGGAAAAGTTTTTGTTCTAGAGAATCCATTCATTCCAAAACTGAATAGTAAAAGCCAACGAAAATTTGAAGTTCTTTCGAACATCATTTGTCAAGCCAATGTAGGGCCATTAAAAGGAAAAGTATGGCCAAAGCTATTTTGGCTATGCCTCTCTTATGGATCACAGGAGTGCAGTTCATTCTGGACTCCTGTGACCCATTTTCAGCCAACAGTGAGCTAAAGTCTGCTGTCAGTTGACTACACTCAGCTGGTCTTGGCGCGGGAAAGATCCCGACTTGAGGCTCGGTTCACACTGGATGCCAATGCGGCTCCCACCAGGGGTCCTGTGCATTTCGGTTCACAGATTCAGGTCCGATTTCAGCCCGAATTTTGTGGTGAATTCGGACCTGAAATGGACCAAAAGACGCACAGGGCTCCTGTGCAAATTCGCACTGGAGCCGGATCGGAGATATGTAAACCGTCTCCATAGAGAGCTGGTCACATTCTCCTGCTATTGCGAATTGGATGCAGGGATCAGGCATTCCAATTCGCAATAGTGTGAACCCAACCTTAAAGTCCAGATCCCCTTAATGCCTGGACCAGCAGCTGGATCAGCGTCTCAACAAGCCACTGGGAGTCTGAGCCAGCCACTTACGCCCCCCACACAGCCCGGCGCTCCAGTGAGTGCTGTAGAGCAGAGAGCCGGTGACTGACATTCACCAATTCTCTGCAGGTTGAAGACCGAATGCTGAGCGATCAGCAGTGTTTCATTGCTCAGTTCTCAGTCTTAGAGGTGGCGGGGGACAGCTGCTGCTGGGATCGGTGCTGCAGTCATCTACAGTACCTTGAAAAACTATTCATATCCCTCGAAATTTTCCACATTTTGCCATGTTACAACCAAAAACATAAATGTATTTTATTGGGATTTTATGTGATAGACCAACACAGTGTGGCACATAATTGTGAAGTGGAAGGAAAATGATTAATGGTTTTCAATTTGTTTTTGATAAATAAATATCTGAAAATTGTGGCGTGCATTTGTATTCAGCCCCCTTTACTCTTATACCTCTAACTAAAATCTGTCGGAACCAAATGCCTTCAGAAGTCAACTAATTAGTAAATAGAATCCACCTGTGTGTAATTTAATATCAGCATAAGTACAGCTGTTCTGTGAAGCCCCCATAGGTTTGTTAGAGAACCTTAGTGAACAAACAGCATCATGAAGGCCAATGAACACACCACACAGGTCAGGGATACAGTTGTGGAGAAGTTTAAAGCAGAGTTAGGGTATAAAAAATATCTCAAGCTAGCTTTGAACATCTCACAGAGCACTGTTCAATCCATCGACCGGAAATGGAAAGAGTATGGCACAACTGCAAACCTACCAAGACATGGCCGTCCACCTAAACTGACAGGCCGGGCAAGGAGAGCATTAATCAGAGAAGCAGCCAAGAGGCCCATGGTAACTCTGGAGGAGCTGCTGAGATCCACAGCTCAGGTGGAAGAATCTGTCCACAGGACAACTATTAGTTGTGCACTCCACAAATCTGCCATTTATGGAAGAGTGGCAAGAAAAAAGCCATTGTTAAAAGCAAGCCATAAAAAGTCCCATTTGTGAGAAGCCATGTGGGGTACACATGCGCACTACCAAAAAAATTGTATTTGTTGTGTTACACTATGTGATTATTCTTGCTCTGTGTCTTTAAGATCTGTCCCCTTCTTTCCAGCTGAACTCTCTCTCTCACCGTAGTTCTTTATATTTCTGCTCCACTTCCTGACTCTCCGTCATTAATTCTGTATTTCTTCCATGCTAAACATCTTACATGTGGCTTACAACTGCAACGTTTTTCTACCTATGAATATCCATCATTAAACGGAACATTCGAAAGGATTCATCGTCTGTCGTCCTAACTGTGAGTTTATTCATTGAGTTAAACTGCCTGTATCGATGCAAGGGATGAATATCAAACCAGCTTGTGTAAGGCCTACATCAACCTGGAGATTAACTTTATCGCTTTGTAGTTGAGACAGAACAGTAGAATAACTGAGTTTCACAGCCTAATTACAAGATTTCTGCTTGTCAGTACTGATACAGACAAGATTTACTGCCCTCATAGCAAGAAAGAAGAAGGGAGCAGCACATGGCAGCCTTATAGCTTGAGTTTGTCTGCTTGGTGTCATATTTCAGCACACAGATCCTGCCTGCTTTCCCAGCAAGTCTGCTATCATGAGTGGCCAAGCTTCTGAATGTGAACTTACATCTACCTCTCCACAAGTTCCTGAAGAAACTGAGTTACCCAAACGCTCAGTTAAACCCACTTGGAAAGTAATGGAGAATTATGAAGCTTCAAGGACTGAATTGTCAAATAGCTTGGAATTAGTCTGGGAGAAAATCCTTGCTGAAGCTAATACAGTGTCTGTTGAACGTGAACTACTGACACTAGAGGGCGCCATTAAACAACTTTCTGCCTCATGAGCTTTATCAGCTTACCAGCGTCAAATTTACTAATGTCTTACAAAACATGAGTTCAGACGATTCACTGGGGCAGTTAAAGCGTGTCAACATTCTTAATATTGAAAGAGACAGTTTTATCCAGCAAACCAGATAAAAGGCAGAAGTAAAAATAAAGCTGTTACAGGACACTGCATCTCACAGATCTGTTTCCACCAGACGTTCTAAAAACTCGTCAAGATCCCATAGTTCAAGATACTCAACACTCAGTGAGCGACTTATTAATGCCCGCGCTGAAGTGGAAGCCAGCAAAGTGCAGGTGGCATATGCAGAAAAAAGAGCAGAGTTGGAAGCTCAGAGAGCAGAGTTGGAAGCGCAGTCAGCACGTCAAAGAGCAGAGTTGGAAGCTCAGAGAGCAGAGTCAGAAGCTCAGTCAGCACGTCAAAGAGCAACAATGGAAACCTTAAATGAACAGTGTAAACATGACGCAGCTATGGCAAAGCTAAGGGTCCTACAGCAAGCTATCAGTGCAGATGAAGGTGCAAGTGAGAAAGACAACATTAACCTAAACATAGCAGATATGGAAGACCCCCTCAAACGCACTAAAGACTATGTCCTAAGCCACTGCAGTGCACACTCCATTGTCTCCAATGCTCCCGACTACATAGAGACACCTTCACAGCTTCAAGTTAAAGAGGTTCCAGCAACTTCCTGCACACAAAATCACTCCACTGCATTTCCTACCTGCCTACCTTGCCTGCCTTCATACGTCACAGAGCATCGGCGCAAGCTTCAAGCAAGTCATCAATCTCCAGTCATCGGTACAGCCTTGAATCAACGTACCATTGGAACAACTGACTTCAAGCAAGCAACTCACCTGGATGCATCTGCTGCACCATATTTCCCTGTGTCCTTTAACAACAATGTCAAAGATAACGCAATCAGCACCATTCAGATAAAACAGCATCTCACATAAAGGCGGAGACAACTGAGACAGAAGAGTTTGTGAGGTACATTCTTCATAGAGAGCTCACAAAGACTGGTCTTACAAGTTTTGATGACCAACCTGAGAACTACAGAAGTTGGAAATGTGCCTTCAGAACTACAATCAGCAATCTTGGCATTACAGCTGATCAAGAATTGAATCTGCTGATCAAATGGCTTGGTCCTCTATCTGCTGCACGTGTTAAGCCATTAAGATCGGTTTTCATGGACAATCCTACTGCAGGCCTCACAGCTGCATGGGAGCGACTAGAGCAAAGTTATGGCAGTCCAAAAGCTATAGAAAATGCTTTGTTCATGCGTCTGGAAACTTTCCCAAAGATATCCGGTAAGGACAACAAGGAGTTCCAGAGACTGAGTGACCTTCTCCTTGAGCTTCAGCTAGCCAAGACAGACCCAAAACTACCTGGACTCAGTTATCTTGACACTCCAAGAGGGGTAAACCCAATTGTCTCCAAGCTCCCGTATGGTTTGCAAGAGAAATGGACTGCACTAGGGTCATCATACAAAAGAGAGAACAAGGTTTCCTTCCCTCCATTCTCTTTCTTCTGTGAATTCATCAGGAAAATTGCAGGGACCAAGAACGATCCAAGTTTTTCCTACGGTGAGTACAGTCTCTTCTCACCCTTTCCTAAGAGTACCAGTCTTCAGGGCAACTATAGAAACCGTAGAGGCCCAGTGTCCGTGAAAAAGACTGACATCCTTCCCACTCCTACCACAGTTCTGGCCACGAAAAAACAGAGTAGGAAGATTGAAAACCCTAACAGAGAGTGTCCCATACACAAGAAGCCACACCCCCTCAATAAATGTATCGGCTTTAGGAAAAAGCCTCTGGAAGAGCGCAAGGAGCTTTTAAAGACATTTAGGGTATGTTTCAGGTGCTGTGCTTTTACAGAACATTTTGCAAGGGACTGTAATGTGTCCATCAAGTGCATAGAGTGTGGCTCTGAAGAACATGTGCAAGCCCTCCATCCTCTTGAGCCCAGCTCTGCACAACCTGCCAACGCTCCTCCCAGGTTAACGCATGGCGGGGAGAATACAGACCAAGTGCCTAATTCTACCATAATTTCTTCATCCTGCACTGAAGTTTGTGGAGAAGACCGCTGTGGTAAGTCCTGTGCTAAGATATGCTTGGTGAACATATACCACAAGGATCAACCAGAAAAGTCTCTAAAGGCATATGCTATCTTAGACGATCAGAGCAATCGATCACTTGCAAAATCTGAATTGTTCAATCTATTTGAAATAAAAGGCAAAGCTCATCCTTACACCTTGGGTACCTGTAGTGGAACTATAGAGGTTTCTGGAAGAAGGGCTCATGGACTCATGGTATCTTCTCTCAAAGGTAACTTGCAATTACCCTTACCTACACTTGTTGAGTGCAATCAGATACCTGCTAACAGGGAAGAAATCCCTACTCCAGCTGCTGCTTTCCATCACCCTCACCTCAAGGTAATAGCAAATGAGATACCGCCGGTTGATAAAGATGCTCAGATCCTTCTTCTGTTAGGAAGAGACATTCTAAGAGTTCACAAGGTACACAGACAAGTCAATGGACCCCCAGATGCCCCATTTGCCCAGCGCACGGATCTAGGGTGGGTCATCATAGGCAATGTCTGTATAGGCAAAATTAAAAGACCTACCAACATTTCGTCATTCAAGACAAATGTTCTGCCAAATGGCCGAAACACTTACTTTGAGCCATGCCCACATAACTACTGGGTGAAAGAGAAGATAGCCAGCCACGAATGGCAACATGGTATTTCAGGTGACACAAGCCCTTTCTCCTGCCATGATGGCGACTTCGGCTCTACAGTGTTTAATGCAACCAGTGAAGATGACATACTGGCTCCTTCAATGGAAGACAAAGAATTCATCAAGGTAATGGACAATGAGTTCTTTCAAGATGACTCCAATAACTGGGTAGCACCCCTACCCTTTCGTCTCCCAAGAAAGAGATTGCCCAACAACTTACAGCAGGCCATTAGTAGATTCTCCTCCTTAAAGCGAAACTTAAGCAGGAAACCAGAGATGCAAAAGCACTTTGTGGACTTTATGCAAAATGTATTTGACAGAGATCACGCAGAGCCTGCTCCCCCACTAAAGGAGGGAGAAGAATGCTGGTACCTTCCATCCTTTGGCGTGTATCACCCACGCAAACCAGACCAAATCAGAGTTGTCTTTGATTCCAGTGCTCAGCACGAAGGTGTTTCTCTTAACAACATGCTCCTTACGGGACCCAACTTGAACAACAGTCTAATAGGAGTCTTGATTCGTTTCAGACAAGAGCCTGTAGCAGTAATGGCCGACATTCAACAGATGTTTCACTGCTTCATCGTCAGAGAAGACAACAGAAACTACCTCAGGTTTCTATGGCACAAGGACAATGACCTCAACAAGGAAGTTATAGATTATCGCATTAAGGTACATGTCTTCGGTAACAGTCCTTCCCCAGCAGTGGCAACTTATGGGCTAAGGAGAACAGCTCAGACTGGAGAAGTTGAATATGGATCTGATGCCCGTCAATTTGTTGAAAGAAACTTCTACGTTGACGACGCACTTAAGTCCTTTCCAACTGCTAAAGAAGCAATTGATCTTCTCACCAGAACAAAGGAGATGCTGTCTGTAGCAAACCTTAGACTACACAAGATTATATCCAACAGCCAGGAACTTATGAATGCCTTTCACTCTGAGGACTATGCCACTAGTCTAAAAAACCTTGACTTAGGTACAGATGTACCTCCTGTACAGCGAAGTCTGGGTTTGTTGTGGAACATCAAACAAGACAAATTCACCTTCCAAGTGTCAACTTGTGACAAACCCTTCACTAAGAGAGGAGTCCTGTCCGTGTTGAATAGCATCTATGACCCACTGGGTTTCCTTGCTCCAGTTACCATTCAAGGTAAGATTTTACTAAGACAGTTGTCTACTGAGAACATAGACTGGGATACTCCCTTGCCTAGTGAGAATCAACACAAGTGGCAAAGGTGGAGATATTCTTTGAAGTCACTAGAAAAACTTCAGATTCCCCGTTGCTATGTTCCAGGTTCCACTTCAACTGCCAACCGGAGAGAGATTCATATTTTCTCTGATGCATCAGTTGAAGCTATTGCTGCAGTAGCCTATTTTAAGACCTCTGAACTGAATGGAGAATCACACTGTAGTTTTGTCCTAGGCAAGGCAAAACTCACTCCCAAGCCTGCACATACCATACCAAGACTTGAACTTTGTGCAGCCGTGCTAGCAGTAGAAATTGCCGAGGTCATACGAAGTGAAATGGACACTAGAATTTATTCTTTCACCTTCTATACAGACAGTAAGGTAGTACTTGGTTACATAAACAACCAAACAAAACAATTTTATGTGTACGTCAGCAACAGGGTTGAACGTATCAAGAGATTCTCTCTACCAAGTCAATGGCATCACGTTCCCACTGAACTCAACCCAGCTGACTGTGGGACCAGAGCCGTGTCACCTGCCGCTCTTCAGGACAGCTTATGGCTGTCACCTCCAAGATTTCTGTGTGAGGACTCTTACTTACTCCCTATTGACACCACCTTTGGGCTAGTAAACCCTGAAGATGATAAGGAAATAAGAACTGTGAACATCTCACTACACACTTCTGTAAGTACAAAACAGAAGCTGCGGTCACACCGTTTTGAGCGTTTTCCACCTGGTCATCCGCTGTAAGAGCTATTGCTCGCCTAATTCATATTGCTCGTTGCTTTGGGAAGAATTCCGCTGCAAGGTGTCACGGTTGGCACAACTGTTCTGGACACTTTACAGCAGCAGATGTTTCACATGCAGAAGAGGTAATTATCCGTTGTGTGCAACAAGAGGTGTATCAGGAGGAATTCGGGAGAATCAGAAATGGAACCGAATTGTCTAAAAACAGTCCACTCTTCAATCTAAACCCTGTAGTTGACGCCAATCAGCTGCTGAGAGTTGGTGGCCGTATAACAAAATCCGACTTATGCAGCAAAGAACAGAATCCTATAATCATACCAGGTCAACATCATGTTACTACTCTTCTGGTTCGTCACCACCATGAACTGGTACATCATCAAGGCCGTCAGTTTACAGAAGGTGCCATCAGGTCAGCCGGCCTTTGGATCATTGGTATGAAGAGGTGTGTCCCCTCCTTGCTCTTCAGGTGCGTTAAGTGCCACAAGTTAAGAGGAAAACATCAACAGCAACAAATGGCGAGTCTTCCAGCTGATCGCCTAAGTACCGATCCACCCTTTACCTACGTTGGGGTAGATGTTTTCGGCCCATGGTCCGTCATCACTCGTAGAACTCGTGGTGGAGCTGCCAATAGTAAAAGGTGGGCTGTATTGTTTACCTGTCTCAGCATCCGAGCTATACACATAGAAGTGATCGAGTCTATGGATTCTTCTTCCTTCATCTGTGCCCTACGAAGATTCTTCTCTGTCAGAGGACCAGTTAAGCAACTGAGATCCGACTGTGGTACCAACTTTGTTGGAGCGTGTAAAGAGCTACAATTGGACAATTTCCTGGCCAACAATGGATGTACTTGGTTGTTTAATCCTCCACATTCTTCACACATGGGAGGATCCTGGGAACGAATGATAGGAGTAGCACGAAGAATTCTTGACTCCATGTTGCAGACTCACAAGTCTTTACCACTCACCCATGATACTTTGTCTACTTTTCTCGCTGAAGTGTCTGCCATAATGAACGCAAGACCCTTAGTGCCAGTATCTTCAGATCCTGATGCTCCAGTGATCCTTACTCCAGCCTCGCTTCTTACTCAAAAGATTGGGACTGCTGTAATATCTTCAAGTGAGATTGAACCCAAGGATATCTACAGGCGTCAATGGAAGCAAGTTCAGCACCTAGCCAATGTGTTCTGGCATCTCTGGAGGAAGGAGTATCTTCACCACCTTCAAGGTCGTAACAAATGGCAAGCATCTAAGCCGAATCTTATGGTTGGAGGCCTCATCCTTCTAAAAGACAAGGAAGTTTGTCGGAATGAGTGGCCTATGGGTCTTATGACTAAAGTTATGCCCAGCGACGATAACAAAGTCCGGAAGGTAGAAGTCAAGGTAACCAAGGGAGGATCGACACAAACCTTTAGTCGACCAATTACAGAGTTAGTACTCCTTTTGCCAGGTGAGTGACTTGTGCAAGGACTAGCCATGCTGTTGGCATGGCGGGGAGTACATTGCTGCCATCTACAGGTTCTACTCAGAACTTTGGAATTCTTTGAAGACATCATACTGTGACTTTATGTTCTTCATCCTGTTGAACTTACGTTTATTATTTGCTTGTTGCATGTTTTTCATTACAGGTTCCAGGACATTTATCAGTATTGGACTTATTGAAAATATATATATTAGTTTATGGTTATGAAATCTAAAGATTTCAGACTGGGAGTGTTGTGTTACACTATGTGATTATTCTTGCTCTGTGTCTTTAAGATCTGTCCCCTTCTTTCCAGCTGAACTCTCTCTCTCACCGTAGTTCTTTATATTTCTGCTCCACTTCCTGACTCTCCGTCATTACTTCTGTATTTCTTCCCTGCTAAACATCTTACATGTGGCTTACAACTGCAATGTTTTTCTACCTATGAATATCCATCATTAAACGGAACATTCAAAAGGATTCATCGTCTGTCGTCCTAACTGTGAGTTTATTCATTGAGTTAAGCTGCCTGTATCGATGCAAGGGATGAATATCAAACCAGCTTGTGTAAGGCCTACATCAACCTGGAGATGAACTTTATCGCTTTGTAGTTGAGACAGAACAGTATTTGTTCCTTTCCATTCGTTTAGATATGGCATTCATTACTTCTCTGTGTCACAAGAGACTCACAAATCCAACAAAACAGTGGCACTGGCCCACCACACCCTGTCTGGGCTCTGGATAGAATGCAGTCTGACACAGAAAAACACTCACAGGAATAAGGGGACAAGCTCATTGACCAGAGATAACACATTAACACTGCCCATCTGAAAATGAAATGAATCCGAATATATCCAAATGAAATGCGAATGCAATCATCCGTTATTTCTTTATATTCAGCAATAACGAATAGTCAGAAAGAACGAAAAACTAAATAATCCGAATGTAATTAATTCATTAACCACTTGCCTACTGGGCCCTTTTACCCCCTTCATGCCCAGGCCAATTTTCAGCTTTCAGCGCTCTGACACTTTGAATGATAATTGCGCGGTCATGGCCACTTTTTGCAATTCGGCACTGCGTCGCTTTAACTGACAATTACACAGTCGTGCGACGTGGCTCCCAAACAAAATTTACGTCCTTTTTTTCCCACAAATAGAGCTTTCTTTTGGTGGTATTTGATCACCTCTGCGGTTTTTATTTTTTGCGCTATAAACAAAAATAGAGCGACAATTTTGAAAAAAAATGCAATTTCTTTCTCGTACATCACGGGACACAGAGCGACATAGTCATTACTAATGGGTTATATAGATACCGTCAGGTGCTGGCACTGGCAACTTCCAAAACCGGAAGTACCCTCCCCTATATAAGCCCCTCCCATCCGGGAGCACCTCAGTTTTTTGCCAGTGTCTAAGGTGTTGGCCAAGAAGAAACATGTGTTTTTCACTGAGCTTGCGTACAGGTTCTTTTGGGCCTCAGTAAGCTATTCCGGATCCGACCAAAAAAGCTTCATAGCTAAACGGTCGGTACCCGGGCCTTGCAGAGAAGAGCAAGGTTTTGCCTGTAATGCTTCTCTTAGGAGAGCTGGACCCTGGGATCCAGAGCTCTGGTCATACCCACGACCAAGATGTTTTCTGTGCAGGGTGCTATACAGGTCCAGGGGAGTGGAATCCTTGGGAACCCGGTCCCTGAAGGTTTGATTACAATGCCTGCCGTGATAGGTGAAGTTTGGGCTTTTGTGGACCAAACAAAGTCCTGCGGCGGGGAACAGGTAAGTGGGGGCCCCCAGGAACTTGGTTCTATTGGGGGACCCCCAAGCCTAATTTGTCTTTCTGTCTGTTACCTAACGGTATTCCCGCTAATATTCTGTGTATGCCTGTTACTACTGAGAAAATGTAAAAATTTTAATAGTAGGCAAGAAAAAAAAAAAAAAAAAATGTAAGACCGCGGTACCTGTGTTAGACACTAGAGGCCGCTATGGTTCTTTTTCTTGTAATGTGGATTTTTTTCTTCCAGAATCAAATCCAGGCAGTTGGTATGTTCTCTGCTGGGAAGCTGTCTCCTCTGCCCTGTTGCTGCGCTCATCCATCCCCGGGCCCTGCGGCAAAGGGACCCTGGCTCCCATCTAGCTCCTTGTTGTTTTCAAAAAAGGCGCCGAAGGCGCACGTGCCCGCGCGCGTGCGCGTGCACGCACCTCTATTCATAGAGGCGATCTGGAAAAAGGGGCGGAGCGGGTGGATGACGCTCAGGTGTGCGCCGCGGCGCTACTGCGCATGTGCGGGCGTCCAGCGTGTTTTGAAGCACATTATAGCTGGCTGTTGAAGTGCACAGACAGAGCTAGCAACAATATAAAGGCACATAGAGGCGGTTGATGCAGGCATCCCCTAGAAAGGCACTTTAGTAGACACCAACTGTGATATAGCAGCAATTGTGCTAGACTATTCTCAGTAAAAGTGGTGTATTACGGCTGGAATACCTCAGCTTTAGGCTTAGGAATATGCCGTCCAGAAGCTCCGGAACTGAATCTTCCAGGAAGCGAAGGGGGTCTCATCGGGCTCTGAGGATCTTGGGCATACTTCTGCTGCACCAGTCTCCCCTGAAGTTCAGAGGTAAGTGACCGTAGAGACCCCGCAGGGGTACTTGGTACTGTGGCTGTCCTCAGTTCACCTGCTCCTGTGTATGTAACAGAGGAGGTTTTTTCCTCAGCTCTGGGAGGATTAGAGAGAGATTGTCAACATTGATCGCTGCCTCCCTGTCAGGGAAAGCACGCCCGATCTCCGTCTCCTCCTTCAGAGTGCCTGTTAGCAGAGCAACAGTCCCATACAGGGATCGACCTGCCTGAAGGGGATCAGGATGAGGTTGATTCTGTTATAGAGGAATCAACAGTGGGGGAACCTTTTCTCAGCATCTCAAGCTGAAAGATTATGGGTTCAGTCTCTGACTAACATGGTCCGATCAGCATTTAAAAATGCACCTTGCGGAACCATCAACCACTACTGTATCCTCGTTGGGGTCGCTAGAAGCCCCCAGACTGTCTGTTCTTTTCCACTTCACCCTTTACTGAAAGGGCTCATTTACCAGGATTGGGAACATCCTGAGAAAATATTTATTCCCCCAAGAGATTTCCGGTGGTCTATCCCATGGAGGATAAGTTCATAAAAAAAAAAAAAAAAATGGAAGGTCCCTACAGTGGACGCAGCCATCTCTTGTATGTATAAATCACTCACATGTCCAGTGGATAATGTCCAAATGTTCAAGAACCCAATAGATAAAAGATTGGAGTCCTTATGAAAATCTGCTTCTTTCTACAGCAAGCTTGGTGACACAACCAGCAGTAGCAGCTATTGGGGTCTGCTAAGCAGTGAAGGATCAGTTGAAACAGGTCTTGAGGGACTTGACAGATCAGCAGGCTTTGCCCTAGCTGATCTACCTAGAGCCTTAGGCTTTGCGGTTGACGCCATAAAGGATTCAGTCCATCAGGCCTCCCGCCTTACGCTGTCTATAGTACATATGCGTAGGCTCCTATGGCTCAAAAACTGGTCTGCTGAAGCTCCCTGTAAAGAATGGCTGGTTAGCGTCCCATTTCATGGTGAACGCTTATTCAGGGAAAACCTGGACAAATATATCCAGAAAATTTCCAGCGGTAAAAATACGCTCTTGCCGGTTAAAAACAGAGTTAGAGGTCCCTCTTTAAGAGGCCTGCTTCTCCAGTCCCTGGGGCATCAGCTGTGTAACAGTTCCGACGGCCTCCTCGGTCAATTCCCGGGGGTAAAAAACAGGGACAATAGCAGGGTAATGAGAAACCCTGGGTCAGGGGAGGTACAAAACCTCCCCCAAAGTTAAATTCATTGAAGCCCCCACTCAGTCGGGTGGGGGGAGGACTCCAGTTGTTCGCAAGAGACCTGGCGGGACACGATCAAGACAGATAGGTGCTCTCCGCAGTATGTTTGGGATACAGTTTGGAGTTAAAAGACTCTCCTCCTTCCCATTTTTGAGGTCAAACGTGCCAAGGGATCCCTGGAAGAGAGAGTCCCTCCTGTTGGCACGAGAACAACTATTGCTCCAAGGAGTAATTATGGAGGTTCCCCTGGAAGAATGAGGGTTCGGGTTTTACTCAAACCTCTTTACAGTCCCGAAGCAAACGCGGACGGGAGGCCCATATTAATTCTAAAAGGGCTATACAAATTCCTGTATATCAGGACTTTCCGATGGAGTCGATCCGATCGGTGGCCACTGCCCTACAAGGGGAGGATTGGTTAGCCGCGATCGACATCAAAGATGCTTATTTGCACATTCCCATCTTTCCAGTCCACCAAAAATTTCTACGCTTTGCAGTAGAAGGGCGCCATTTTCAGTTCAGAGCCTTACCCTTCGGTTTGGCCACAGCACCACGAGTGTTTACAAAAATTCTGGCCCTTTATTGGCCAATCTAAGAACACAAGGTGTAATGATAATGGCATATCTAGATGACTTGTTGCTGATAGACCACTCAGTGAAAAAAATAGACGTGGTCGTTCACAAGACAATCAAGTATCTGGAATCTCACGGTTGGATTATCAACCGAGACAAGTCAGCCCTAAAAACCAGTCAAAAGTCTGGAATACTTGGGGCTAAGGTTGGATTCAGGCCAGAGAAAAATATTCTTGCCTCGAGGAAAGGTGTTGTCTTTGAAAGATTTGAGCCACTTAGTGGGTACAAAAAAGACAGCCGTCCATACGCCTGTATATGAGGCTGCTGGGAAAAATGGTGGCATCATTCGAAGCAGTACCCTACGGTCAATTCCATTCAAGGAATTTGCAAGGGGCCATACTGTCAGCCTGGAACAAAAAAGTTCAGGCCCTAGACTTACAATGTCCTTGTCCCCTTCCGTTCGCAAGAGCCTCCGTTGGTGGTTGGTTCCCCAGAATCTGGAAAAAAGGAAATCCTTCAGTCCGATTTCTTGGAAGGTGGTCACTACAGATGCCAGCCTTATAGGCTGGGGAGCAGTACTGGAGCAATGGTCTCTCCAGGGCAGATGGTCGGATGCAGAAAAGGCCCTGCCCATCAATCTCTTAGAGATACGAGCAGCCCGGTATGCCCTAGTAGCATGGACATCCAAACTCCAAGGGTCCCCTGTCAGAATTCAATCAGACAATGCCACAGCAGTGGCATATATCAATCATCAGGGGGGCACCAGGAGTCGTGCAGCCCAGAGGGAAGTAAATTACATCCTGAAATGGGCAGAAAGATATGTCCCAGCCATATCTGCGGTATTTATTCCAGGAGTGGAGAATTGGAAGGCGGACTTTCTAAGTCGCCAGCAATTATGCCCAGAGGAAGGGTCCCTTCACCCCGAGGTTTTCTGGACAATATGTCAGCGGTGGGGAACATCGGATGTAGATCTTCTAGCATCCAGATTCAACGCAAAGGTGGACAGGTTTGTCTCTCGGACAAGGGATCCCCTAGCTTGCGGCTCGGATGCCCTAGTGTTCCCTTGGGATCAGTTCAAGCTGATATATGCATTCACACCACCACAATGGTTACCTCGATGACTCCGCAGAATCAGGGTAGAAAAGGAACCAGTGATTCTGGTGGCTCCAGCGTGGCCCCGAAGAGCGTGGTACGCGGAGATTGTAAAATGTCAGTGGGGAGTCCTTGGTCTCTCCCACGTCGTCCGGACCTGCTTTCGCAAGGACCGATATACCACCCTTCCTTACCAGCCCTAGGTTTGACGGCCTGGCTATTGAAGCCCACATTCTAAAAAAGAGAGGGCTCTCTAATCCTGTGGTATCTACCATGATCAATGCCAGGAAGCCGGTATCCAGGCAGATCTACTATAGAATCTGGAAGGCGTACATCGCGTGGTGTGAGGCCAAGGAATGGCATCCACATAAGTACGTAATAGGTAGGATTCTGGACTTCCTACAGTGGGCTGTAGATAGGAAGCTTGCCTTGAGTACTATCAAGGGTCAGATTTCGGCCTTGTCAATATTTTTTCAAAGGCCCTTGGCTTCGCATTCACTAGTCAAAGCCTTTATACAAGGAGTGATGCGTATTAGTCCTCCGGTTAATATTCCCATATGTCCATGGGATCTAAACTTGGTTCTGTCGGTTCTACAGAAACAACCATTTGAACCATTACATCATATTTCTTTGATGCTTCTCACCAGGAAATTGATTTTTCTAGTAGCCATTTGTTCGGCTAAAAGAGTGTCGGAATTAGCAGCTATGTCCTGTAAGGAGCCATATCTGGTTATCCATAAGGATAGAGTAGTGTTACGTCCTCATCCAGCCTTTCTTCCTAAGGTGGTATCGAGGTTTCATTTGAACCAAGATGTGGTTCTTCCTTCTTTTTTCCCCAAACCTACTTCGGTAGAGGAAAAGTTATTGCATTCTTTGGATGTAGTAAGAGCAGTTAAAGCTTATCTAAAGGCCACTGCTCAGATTCGCAGAACGGATACTTTGGTTATTCTGCCGGAAGGCCCCAGAGAGGGTCAGGCAGCGTCAAAATCTACTTTAGCCAAGTGGATTTGACAGGTCATAATACAAGCCTATGGCTTGAGAAGGAGACCGCCTCCGTTCAAAGTTAGAGCGCACTCCACGAGAGCAGTTGGAACTTCATGGGCAGTGCATCACCAGGCCTCCCTGGCTCAAATCTGTAAGGCCACAACATGGTCTTCAGTACACACGTTTACTAGGTTCTACCAGGTGGACGTTAGAAGTCAGGAGGATGTCGCCTTTGGGCGCAGTGTGTTGCAGGCCGCAAAAGATCCTCATGTCTGATAGCGCTCAGCTTATATATGGTGTATCCCCCCCCTCATTGGGCATTGCTTTAGGACATCCCATTAGTAATGACTATGTCGCTCTGTGTCCCGTGATGTACGAGAAAGAAAATAGGATTTTTATAACAGCTTACCTGTAAAATCCTTTTCTTGGAGTACATCACGGGACACAGAGCTCCCGCCCCTCTTTGGGGACACTTATTGCTTTGCTACAAAACTGAGGTGCTCCCGGATGGGAGGGGCTTATATAGGGGAGGGTACTTCCGGTTTTGGAAGTTGCCAGTGCCAGCACCTGACGGTATCTATATAACCCATTAGTAATGACTATGTCGCTCTGTGTCCCGTGATGTACTCCAAGAAAAGGATTTTACAGGTAAGCTGTTATAAAAATCCTATTATTTTTTACTTTTTGCTATAATAAATATCCCCAAAAAGTATATAAAAAAAATGTTTTCCTTAGTTTAGGCCGATACGTATTCTTCTACATATTTTGGGGGGAAAAAAAATCGCAATAAGCATTTATTGATTGGTTTTCACAAAAGTTATAGCGTCTACAAAATAGGGGATAGTTTTACAGCATTTTTAATAATTAATAATAATAATTTAATAATTTTTTTTTTTACTAGTAATGGTGGCGATCAGCGATTTGTATCATGACTGCGACATTATGGCGGACACATCGGACACTTTTGACACCATTTTGGGACCATTGTCATTTTTACAGCGATCAGTGCTATAAAAATGCACTGATTACTGTAAAAATGACACTGCCAGTGTAGGGGTTGACCTGTAGGGGGCGCTGAAGGGGTTAAGTGTGTCCTAGGGAGTGATTCTAACTGTTAGGGGGCGTGTCTATGAGTGACATGTCGCTGATCGCTGTTCCCGATGAGAGGGAACAGACGATCAGTGACATGTCACTAGGAAGAACGGGGAAATGTTTTGTATACACTGACATCTCCTCGTCTTCAGCTCTGTGACCCGATCGCGGGACAACGGCGGACATCGAGTCCGCGAGTCCCAAGCGGCGCGTGTGCGACCACATGGCTGAAAATGAAAGGGGATGTATATATACACCCATTTGCCCAGCCGTGCCATTCTGTCGACGTATATGAGCAAGCGGTTAATCACTGCTGGGTTTTTTATTTTTTGCTAAAAAAAAAAAAGCCTGAAAATTTAGAAAAAAAATAAAGTTTTCTTAGTTTCTGTCATTAAATTTTGTAAATAAGTAATTTCCTGGTGCCTCCATGGCAGCATACCTGTGTCAAGCTCCGCCTTGGCTCCTCCCTCAGGACTAGTGAATATTATAAAAGAGTTGATTAGCACAGCCCCAGCATTCTCCTTTTTTTCCTCATACCTCATGGCAGTGAATTCTGGTCGAACGTCCTTACCTTCTGCATTCGGCAGCTTCCGTCCGGGTTCAAGCCTCTCCCGGACGCGGTCCCTTCTCTTGGGCAGCTAAATGCGCTTATAAGGTTGGGAGTCCCTTCTGTAGGATCTTTTGGGACAAGCAGTTTGTCTCTTAACTAAGAGCTCCACCTGCAGCACATCTTCCAGGCATTAGCTCAATTCTGGCAACAAAGGCAGCAGCTATTTCTGTATCTCTTTTTTTTTTTTTCCCCTTTCCTAGGTTTTTCTCCCCCAAACTCTTGTCTTCTCTGATTTATTTTCCATTTTAAATTCTCTAGCTCCCTGTCACCTCTCCAGCTCCTTAGGAGCCGCGCACGCTCAGCGTCTGTATTTTATTTACTTGCGGCGTCTTCCGCATCATTCTGCATGTGCGCCGGCGGTGCGGGTCTTCCGGGTTCTCGTCTCGTCGGTTGGCGCATGCGCGGTGGATCCGGAGGCCGTGGCGCCCATTTTGGATCAGGGCAGAAAGATGTCTTTTGCCCACAAAACGTCAGGCATAGCACAGAGGCGTTCCCTGCCTTTCCTGTTTCCATGTGAATCTCTCTAATGGCCTCAGTGAGACACCTGAGACTGCAGTAAGAACTACACCGAGAGCTCCAGGGAGGAAATACTAATTTGTCTTCAGGTAAGAGATTTTTTTAAAGTAAAGGGGAAATGTATACTATATGTTTGTTAAGGGGTTCTTTATTTTTAAATATATATTTGTAATTAAGGGTTTTTAAAAAAATATATATATATATATATATATATATATATATTTAATAATAATAAAAAATAAATAAAATAAAATATATAGTCGTATTTTTCGAGAACTTAAAAAAAAAAAACACACCATTTGTTTAGAGGTAAATTCCCCTTAGCCAAATTAGGATCCAGCCAGTTGTGTCTTCTCTATTCTTGTTAGCTGCTGCCTCTGCTAAGCCACTCAGCATGAGCCATTCGCCACCCGTACAAGATCCTACTCTACTTCTGAGGTAAGGACCTACATCCAGGTAAGCTTACATATCTTAAAAAAAAAAAAAAAAAAAAAAGAGTGCACCGAGGCTGGTACTTTTATGTATTTCAGCCCTATACGCCAGAAGACGTCTAAAAAGACCTCAAGGCGAAATGAGGACTATGATGATTCTAGTCCCAGTAGAGACAGATTGTCCAGGTATCGGGATCATAGTAGTGGCAGGAAGTCATCGGCGCTTTCACGCAAAAAAATAATAATTTTGAAAGCGCTTCAAAAGCGCCTGAAATCGCTTCAAAGGCGCTCAGTGTTTTACTGGCAGTTTTTCAAGCGCCTCAGTGTGAAAGTGGCCTAACACTCCTGAAGCCGAGATCTCCAGGATGTCAGTCCTGTGGAGACACCCCACTTCCAGACAAAGTGATCTGTCGAAATTGCCCAGCGGACAAAGTCCGAAAGCCGGCAAGTGGCGGACCTACTTAAGAAAGCAGTAAAGAATTCCCTCGCGGAATTGGTAGCCACAATGCCGCCGCAACATCTGGCATCTCCTACTCAGGAGCAAATGGCGGAGGCATCCATTCCTGGGCTGTCCTCAAGTGAAATCTCACGCCGAACGCATGCTTCTTCCTCTAAACATCAGCAAGAGAATGCCATCTCAAAGGGCCTCTCTGTTGACCTAGATACCTTTTGGTTTTGCTTTCGCCATGGTCCAGCCTTTTTGTGCAGGCGGTAAAGCAAGTGATTGGCTGAGAAGAGACCGACACAGAAGTCTAAGTCATACTTCCCCTTTTTCAAACGCCAGATTACCCTCTTTCCCTCTCATGGGGGAGATCAGGGATGTGATTGAGGAAGAGTGGAAAAAGACGGAGAAAAGATTCTCCATTAATCGACTGGGAAAGTTATACCCTCTCTCAGAGGCTGATTCCGCAATGCTGGAGGGCCCTCCAGTGGTTGATGCAGCTGTAGTAAGGTTGGCAGAGAACGTCACATTGCCCATGGAAGACTCGACTTTGTTTAAGGATCCACCAGACAGAAGGATGGATCTTGGTCTCCCAAAAGATGGCGGGCAACGCTTGTAAACCTGCCATAGCCCTGACGTCAGTGTCCAACGCCCTATGCGTCTGGACAGATGATATAGAGTTTGCAATCTAACAGGATATCCCAGGGGAGGACATCATCAGGGCCTTATTGGAGCTAAAGCTCCCAGTAGATCCTATTGGTGAAGCCACGATCGATTCAATTCGATGCTCCGCAAGGTCAATGCTCCACACAGTTATGGCCAAACGGGCCTTGTGGCTGGAACCCTGGTCAGCAGATACTGCCTCCAAAACATAATTGGTGCAAGGTACCCTTTGATGGAAAAGCCTTGTTTGGGGAGAAATTGGACAAGGCCATCTCTCGCGTCATGGGCGGGAAATCGGGCCTGTTACCCCAAGACAGGCGATCCAGGTGCTCCAGGACATTTGCACCCAGATTTCAATACTCCAAGAATAAGGACTACAGACAGTCCAGACAGGGGAAAGGCTTTAGGCAAAATTGGAGAAGCACGCAGTCCACTTTCCTCAAGACCCATAGACAGAGACTTGTGCCCATCCCTCAGGATTCTGCAAAATCCTTTTGACGCCAGGCCATCCCAAGCGATCCCTGTGGGGCCAGACTCAAACACTTCTTGAAGATCTGGGAACAAAGTGTAGGGATCCGTGGGTAGTCTCCACAGTTAAATACGGTCAGTTCTGGACGTTTCTAGACAAAGCCCCCAAAGACATCTTCTCTCCGACAAGGGTGTCAAGGTGCACCCAAAAAAACTGAAGCACTAGAGCGATTTCTTCTGTCCTTGCAAAAACAGCAAGCAGTGGTTCCAGTGTCTCCATCGGAAAGATTTTTCGGTTTTTACACCACCCTGTTTCTAGTCCCCAAGAGAAACAGAGGTAGGAGACCCGTGTTAGACCTGAAGAGGCTAAATCGCTATATCTTCCTAAAATTTTTTAAAGGGAGTCGCTATGAGCGATTATACGTGTAATCCAACCAGGGGATCGGATGTTATCAATAGACTTGCAGGATGTTTACCTGCATATACCAACACTCCCTCCTTTCCAGAAATATCCGAGGTTTGCAGTGGCACCTGTACATCTTAAATTTTGGAGTCTCCCATTCGGCCTCTGCACGTCACCAAAAGTCTTTAGGAAGACCCCAATTGCCATCATAGCCCCTCTAATAGAATTAGGGCCTCGAGTATACCATTACTTAGTGGAACAGAACGGTACAGTATCCCTCCCACCTCAAAAGGTGACATTGACTGTACGACAGATGAAGAAAGTCAGTGTGAGATTCTACCTGTCATACTCGAACTGTCAGAGCCTGATAGGCTGGATGTCGTCATGCATCCCTAGGGTCCCTTGGGCCCATTGGCATTTGAGACATTTCCAGCTGGAGTCCTTGAGGCTGTGGAATAGACGGTATCTATACCAACCCATACACCTGACGACCCTGATGCTCAGGAGTCTACATTGGTGGATGAAGAAACACACACCTATGAAATCACGTCCATTAAGACATGTCAACTGGATCACAATTATTACCGATGCCAGTGAAGCAGGTGGGGATCACACTGCAACCAGATCTCAGGGCAAGGAAGATGGTCCTTCCATACAACAGGCCTATTATCAAATATCCTGGAGGTCCAGGCAGCCTACCTTTTGCATTGCTAGCCCTAGTATTCAAGATTACAGGCAAACCAGTTCTCCGAATGGACAACAGGGCTGCGGTGTCCTTATATACACCGACAAGGAGGGACGCGCAGCAGGTCCCTGCTGAAGGAAGTGAAACCATATTCTTTTGGGCAAAAAGGAATCTAAAAGACCTAAGGACAGTCTATCTGCCCGGTCTTCTCAACTCAAGGGCCAACCGCCTATCTCGCAGGTTCGTAGATTCCAACGAATAGTCTCTGCACCCAAAAGTTTTCGACTGGTTAGTGGACCAGTGGGGTCCCCTCGGGCTGGGCCTATTTGCAACAGCATTAAATACCAAGTTTTCAAGGTTTATCTCGAGACTTCCTCATCCCCAGGCAGAGGCAGTAGATGCTCTCTCAGCCCCTGGGCATGCAATCTGGCCTATGCCTTCTCTCCATGGCCTCTCATTCCAAAAAAAAAACAAAAAAAAACTCCTGTTGAGGCTTATGGTAGAAACCACAACGGAGATAGCGGTCCTACTGTACTGGCCAAGACGTCCCTGGTTCCCCACAGCAATGTACCTGAATACACAGTCAAGGTTCCAATAATACCTTTTCTCCTGTCACAGGGATATCACACCCATCCAGATTCCCGCAGGTTAAATCTTCGCATCTGGCAGGTGAAAGGGAAAGATTCCAATCCCTAGGGTGTCCCAACAAAGTTATCGAAACCCTGCTCAGTGCAAGAAAGCCATCCACAAACAGTATATACGATAGGGTGTGGAACAAATTCAGGGCCTTCATGATTGGCAGAAACTGCGATCCAGATTTCCCATCATCCTCTCAAATTCTAAAACTCTTGCAGGCAGGCTTAGACCTAGGTCTTGCTTAAGTACACTAAAGGTGCAGGTAGCGGCAATTTCAGCGGCAACCAGTAAAAGATGGGCTGAGGATTCATTAATAATCCAATTTTTCAAAGCTGTCAAAAAAGATCCGACCACCAACAAAACAATCTTTTCCCACTTGAGACCTTGCTATCATCCTAGAGTCTTTAATCAATCCACCTCTTGCCTCTTTGGAGTCAGCATCGCTTTGGAATCTAACCATGAAGCTATCCTTCTTGATAGCCATAACTTCTGTCAGACGGGTTTCAGAGCTCCAAGCTTTAGGAGCGGATCATAATCATATCAGATTATTTCCTGACAAAGTAGAACTCGGAACGGTGCAAGGATTTAGCCTCAAGGTCACATCATCCTCGAACATGTCGGAGCCTTGGGCACTTCCAACATTTTCAGAACAAGACTCAGGTTCTCTTCACGAGCTGGACATTGCCTCCACTTTGAGATGCTATCTGCAGGCTACAGCATCCTTCAGGGACACTATCAGGTTGTTCATAAACAAAGGCAAGGAGGCGTCAGCAGGAACGTTTGCCTCATGGTTCGTTAAACTCATCCACAAGGTGTACAGGGCAAAAGGTCTGGGAGCCCCTTCGATAGTCAGGGCGCACTCCACCAGAACGGTTTCTGCCTCTTGGGTGGCAAGAGCGAATGTGTCAATTGAAACTATTTGCAGGGCAGCGACTTGGTCATTCCAACATACGTTTCTGAAACATTACCGAGTAGACCCAGGAGCTCTCTCATCGGTGGAGTTTGGCAGACAGGCGGTCAAATCGGCCTTTGCTTGTTCCTCTGAATGATGATAATAATCTCTTTAAAATAAAACTCTGGGCATCATCCCACCCATATCAGCTAGTTATTTGTCACAGGTATGCTGCCATGGAGGCACCAGGAAAACGGAAAATTGTATCATACTTACCAGTAATTTTCCTTTCCTGGTGCCTATCCATGGCAGCATACAATCCCACCCTCGGTATTCTATATTACAGAGAATGCTGGGGCTGTGCTAATCAACTCTTTTATAATATTCACTAGTCCTGAGGGAGGAGCCAAGGCGGAGCTTGTCACAGGTATGCTGCCATGGATAGGCACCAGGAAAGGAAAATTACTGGTAAGTATGATACAATTTTACGTTTTTTCTCCTTCACTGATGTGCGCTGATGAGGCTGCACTGATGGGCACTAGGGATGGGCCGAACAACCCCCCGGTTCGGTTCGCATCCAGAACATGCGAACGGACAGAAAGTTCGCGCGAACATTCGAACACTGTTAAAGTCTATGGGACTCGAACGTGAGAAATCAAAAGTGCGAATTTTAAAGGCTAATATGCATGTTATTGTCCTAAAAATGGTTTGGGGACCCGGGTCCTGCCACAGGGGACATGTATCAATGCAAAAAAAAAGTGATTTTAATGATGCTTAACCACTTAAGGACCGGACCAATACGCAGCTTAATGACCAGAGGTGTTTTCACAATTTGGCACTGTGCTGCTTTAACTGGAAATTGTGCGGACATGCAATGTTGTACCCAAACGAAATTTGCGTCCTTTTCTTCCTACAAATAGAGCTTTCTTTTAATGGTATTTGATTGCCTCTGCGATTTAAATTTTTTGCGATATAAACGGAATAAGACCGAAAATTTTGAAAAAAAAACATATTTTTTGTTATAGGAAAAATCGAATAAACTAAATTTTAGTCATACATTTAGGCCAAAATGTATTCAGCCACATGTCTTTAGTAAAAAAAATGTCAATAAGCGTATATTTATTGGTTTGCGCAAAAGTTATAGCGTCTACAAACTAGGGTACATTTTCTGGAATTTACACAGCTTTTAATTTATGACTGCCTATCTCATTTCTTGAGGTGCTAAAATGGCAGGGCAGTACAAACCCCCCCTAAATGACCCCATTTTGGAAAGTAGACACCCCAAGGAAATTGCTGAGAGGCATGTTGAGCCCATTGAATATTTTTTTTGTCCCAAGTGATTGAATAATGACAAAAAAAAAAAAAAAAAAATTTACAAAAAGTTGTCACTAAATGATATATTGCACACACATGCCATGGTTATATGTTGAATTGCACCCCAGAATACATTTTGCTGCTTCTCCCGAGCACGGGGATACCACATGTGTGGGACTTTTTGGGAGCCTAGCCGCGGACGGGACCCCAAAATCCAATCACCGCCTTCAGGATTTCTAAGGGTGTAAATTTTTGAGTTCACTCCTCACTACCTATCACAGTTTCGGAGGCCATAAAATGCCAAAATAGCACAAAACCCCCCCAAATGACCCCATTTTGGAAAGTAGACACCCCAAGCTATTTGCTGAGAGGCATGGTGAGTCCATGGAATATTTTATATTTTGCCACATGTTGCGGGAATATGACAAACTTTTTTTTTTTTGCACAAAGTTGGCACTAAATGATATATTGCTCACACATGCCATGGGCATATGTGAAATTACACCCCAAAATAAATTTTGCCGCTTCTCCTGAGTACGGGGATACCACATGTGTGAGACTTTTTGGGAGCCTAGCCGCGTACGGGACCCCAAAAACCAAGCACCGCCTTCAGGCTTTCTAAGGGTGTAAATTTTTGATTTCACTCCTCACTACATATCACGGTTTTGAAGGCCATACAATACCAAGATGGCACAAACCCCAGAATTTTACAGCTCTCATTTGTTTTTGAAAATGAAGAAAGAAAAAAATATATATTTTTTTTTTTTCAATTTTCAAAACTTTGTGACAAAAAGCGAGATCTGCAAAATACTCACCATACCTCTCAGCAAATAGCTTGGGGTGTCTACTTTTCAAAATGGGGTCATTTGGGGGGGTTTTGTGCCATCTGGGCATTCCATGGCCTCCGAAACTGTGATAGGCAGTGAGGAGTGAAATCAAAAATGTACACCCTTAGAAAGCCTGAAGGCGGTGCTTGGTTTTTTGGGGTCCCGTACGCGGCTAGGCTCCCAAAAAGTCCCACACATGTGGTATCCCCGTACTCAGGAGAAGCAACAATGTATTTTGGGGTGCAATTCCACACATAACCATGGCATTTTTGAGCAATATATCATTTAGTGACAACTTTTTGTAAAAAAAATTTTTTTGTCATTATTCAATCACTTGGGGCAAAAAAATAAATAAATATTCAATGGGCTCAAGATGCCTCTCAGCAAATAGCTTGGGGTGTCTACTTTCCAAAATGGGGTCATTTGGGGGGGGGGGGTTTGAACTGTCCTGGCATTTTATGCACAACATTAGGAAGCTTATGTAACACATCATCCACTCTTCTAACCACTTGAAGACACTTTTGCAAAAAAATTACGTTGAACCCCAAACATTATATATTTTTTTAAAGCAAAGGCCCTACAGATTAAAATAGTGGGTGATGCATTTTTTTTTCCACACAGTATTTGCGCAGCGATTTATCATATGCATTTTTTGGGGAAAAAATACACTTTAGTTTTTTTTTATTTTAATGCACTAAAACACACTATATTGCCCAAATGTTTGATGAAATAAAAGAGAGGATCTTAGGCCGAGTACATGGATACCAAACACGACATGCTTTAAAATTGCGCACAAACGCGCAGCGGCGACAAACTACATACATTTTTAAAAATCTTTAAAAGCCTTTTACAGGTTACCACATTAGATTTACAAGAGGAGGTCTACTGCTAAAATGACTGCCCTCGATCTGACCTTCGCAGTGATACCTCACATGCATGGTGCAATTGTTGTTTACATATGACGCTAGACCGACGCTTGCGTTCGCCTTTGCGCAAGAGCAGGGGGGACAGGGGTGCTATTTTTTTTTTATTTTTTATCTTTTTATTATTTATTTTGCTTTTTTTTATTTTATTTTTAAACTGTTCCTTCCTTTTTTTTTTTTTTTTTTACCATTTTTATTGTTATCTCAGGGAATGTAAATATCCCCTATGATAGCAATAGGTAGTGACAGGCACTCTTTTTTTGAAGAAAATTGGGGGGTTAGACGCTAGATCGTTGCCTCTGCCCTCAAAGCATCTGACCACACCAAGATCGGTGTGATAAAATGCTTTCCCAATTTCCCAATGGCGCTGTTTATATCTGGGGGGGGGGGACATTCCCTCCCACTGCTTGTAAAAAGCAGTCTAGAGGCTAATTAGCTGCTTTAATTGCTTTAACATGAAATTCGACCGCTGGCTGAAAGAATGATACCAAGATGATACCTAAACCCGCAGGCCTCATTCTGGTATAACCATTCAAAGTCCAGCAACATACCAGTACGTTGCTGGTCCTTGTTGAACATGTATTGTAATCTTTTTTTTCATGCAGCCTGTTGGCTGAATGAAAAAATAGGATTTTTTACTCACCGTAAAATCCTTTTCTCTGAGTTCATGGACCGACACAGCTTCTCTATTGACAAAGTGGGTATTATCCATTAATTAGGAGTGACTAGGCAGAAAACTTGTAAAAAGTGTTGCATCACACCTTCTACAGTACCGCCCAGGGGGCGGACCCTCTTTGTATATCCCCTCAGTCTGCATCTCGCAGATCAGTTTGTCAAAAAGCAGTACAAACTTAAAAGGAGGGGTGGGTGCTGTGTCGGTCCATGGACTCAGAGAAAAGGATTTTACGGTGAGTAAAAATCCTATTTACTCTTTCGTCCATGGACCGGCACAGCTTCACTATTGACAAAGTGGGACGTCCCAAAGCAGTGTCAGAGAAAAAACGAGGGGTGGTAACAGCATAAAAATAAACTTCACCCCAAACACAAAACAGCACTTCTCCAACAGAGGAGTTGCAACTCTAAACAGCCGCTTGCAAAACCTTGCGGCCAAAAGAGGCATCCGAAGATGCACCTACATCAACTTTGTAGAATTTCGTGAAAGTGTAAGCGGACGACCAAGTCGCCGCTTTACATAATTGGGAAACAGACGCTTGATGTCGGAAAGCCCAAGAGGCACCTATTGCCCTGGTCGAATGCGCCGTGACCGTGAAGGGGGGCGCTTGACCCTTTAAGGCGTAAGCCTGGATTACTATCTATCTGTCGGATCCACCTAGAGATGGTGGCCGATGAGACTGCTTGACCTTTCTTGGGACCAGCCACCGAAACAAACAATGAGTCTGACTTCCGGAACAAGGAAGTAGCAGATAGGTATACTCTCAAAGCTCGGACAACGTCCAAGGAATGCAACGCCGACTCCTTAGGATTCGACGGATGAGGACACATGGATGGAAGTACAATGTCTTCATTGAGATGAAAAGCCGAAACGACTTTCGGAAGAAGGGGAGGCTGCGGCCGCAGCACCACCTTATCCTTGTGGAAAATCAAATAGGGAGCCTTGCAGGACAAGGCTGCCAGCTCAGAGACTCGTCTAAATGACATAACAGCCACCAAAAAGACCACTTTCTGAGAAAGTGTCAACAGGGGATGAGGGGAATATCTCTAATATTCTCAAACGGTGCCTTCTGAAGCACCAAGAGGACCAGGTTCAAGTCCCACGGAGGTAGCGGGAGACGGACCGGAGGGGCCACATTTCAAACCCCCTGCACAAATGTACTCACGAGACAGTGAGTCGCCAGGGGTCGCTGAAAAAAGACAGCCAGAGCAGATATCTGTCCCTTAATCATACTTAGGGCAAGCCTTTGGTCCACCCCATGCTGTAAAAACAGCAGGATTCTGGAAACCAAATAAGTACGCGGATGCCATTTCATTTCCTCACACATGGAGATGTAGGCCTTCCAAGTGCACTGATAAACCTTCCTAGAGGACGGTTTCCGAGCACTTCTCATAGTAGAGATTACTGAATCTGACAGGCCCCGGTCTCTCAGTACCTGGTTCTCAACCGCCATGCCGTTAAAGCCAGTGACCGTAAAGCAGGATGGAGTATGGGACCTTGCGATAGCAGGTCCTTCCGTAGTGGTAGGCGCCAGGGGATGTCTGCTACCAGATGTACTAGATCAGCGTACCAAGGACGCTGAGGCCAATCTGGAGCGATTAGGATCATTGGAATTCCCTCTGCCTCCACTCTGCAGAGCAGAAGAGGAAGAAGCCTTAAGGGAGGGAAGGCATAGATTAGCCGATACTGACCCCACAAAGCCACCAACGCGTCCGTTGCGTCTGCCCATGGGTCTCTTGACCGGGCCACAAACCTCAATACCTTCTGATTGAGTCGGGAAGCCAGAAGATCTACGTCTGGTGTGCTCCATCTTTGGCAGAGGAGTTGTAACACCTCCGGGTGTAAGGACCATTCTCCCTGGTCCAGCATCTGGCGGCTCAGGTAGTCCGCCTGCCAGTTTTCCACACCCGGAATGTACACGGCTGACAGTGCCGGTACGCTCCTCTCTGCCCACTTCAGGATACGAGCGACCTCCGATGCTGCAGCTGAGCTTCTTGTTCCTCCTTGATGATTGACATATGCCACTGCTGTGGTGTTGTCTGACTGGATTCTGACGGGACGCCCTTGCAGCCTCTGAGACCATTTGAAGAGGCACAGCCTGATCGCCCAGATTTCCAGGACATTGATCGGCAGGCGGAATTCCTCCGACCTTGCGGCGACTGAACACCCCAGACTCCCCCCCCAACCTGTAAGGCTGGCGTCCGTCGTGATCACTATCCAGTAAACCGGAAGAAATGACTTCCCGGCCAACAGAGCCGGTGCTGTCAGCCACCATACCAGGGAACTCCTGACTAGGTGGCTTACTCGGATCTGATAATCCAGAGATGATGGACATCTGTTCCATCTGGACAGAACTTCCTTCTGTAACACTTGAGTGTGGTATTGAGCATATGGGACCGCCTCGAAGGAGGCTACCATGAGGCCTAACACTCGCATGCAAAAACTGAGTGACAACCAATTCCTGGAAGTCAGCTGCCGTACTGCAGCCCGAAGGGTCTACAACTTCTCCACAGGGAGGAATACCTTTGCCTCTGAGGAATCCAGAATCAACCCCAGGTACATTAGGTGTTGAGTGGGCACCAATACTGACTTTTGCGTGTTTAGTATCCAACCACAGTCCTGAAGAGTCTGACAGGTAATAGACACGCTTACCTCTAAATCTGAGCTTGAAGGGGCCTTCAGAAGAAGGTCGTCCAAGTAGCCCATGATAGCGATACCCCCGCTGTCTTAGAAGTGCCAGAATCGGAGCGAGCACCTCGGTGAACGTCCTGGGTGCTGAGGCAAGGCCAAACGGGAGGGCCACAAACTGGTAGTGGTTCTTCCCGATAGCAAATCGCAGAAACCTCTGGTGTCTAGAGTATATGGGGACATGCAGGTATGCGTCCTTGATGTCCAAGGAGGACAGAAAGTCCCCCGGATGGAGAGCCGTGACTACAGATCGAACCGACTCCATCCGAAATCTTTGTACCTTCACAAAGCAATTGAGGGCTCTGAGATCCAAGATTGGATGAACCCCCTCCTTCTTCGGCACAATGAACAGATTTGAGTAAAAACCCTGACCCCGTTCCTGTTCTGGAACTGGAATAACTACCCCGCGTTCCAGTAGACCCTGGACCGCCCCATACAGGGCCTCCCGACGGGTCGGTAGTAGCTGGAGATTGGACTGGAGGTGACAAATCTGTCCGGTGGACAAGAGAGACAAGACAAGGACAAGAGAGAAATTCTATCTTGTAGCCTGAGGAGATTACTTCGCAAACCCACCTGTCGGAGACTAGACCTGTCCACTGAGTCGCGAATTTGCAAAGACGTCCCCCGACCTGAGAGCTGGGTGGGGGCGGACCTTCATGCGGACGCAGATTTGTCCGCAGGCTTGTTGGGTTTGCAGGACCAAGGACGCTTTTGTCCTTGGGCAGGCACCTTGTCGGCCTGGGGTCTTTTCCCTGTCGCCCTAGAGGGACCAAAAAAATGCTTGCGTGCAGTAAAGGAGGCCCCTTGCCCTTGGCGTGGCCCCTACCCTTGCTAGTTTGAGGAAGCAAAGTGCTTTTACCTCCTGTGGTATCCTTAATGATGTCATCCAGAGAGGCACCAAAAAGTCTGTCGCCCTTAAAAGGCAGATCCAACAGGGCTTTCTTGGAGGTCTGGTCCACAGACCAGCCCTTTAGCCAGATCAGGCGGCGTATTGCTACTGCACAAACCGAAGCTTTTGACAGCAGGGGAATAGTATCCATGTCTGACTCGCAGACAAACCTAAGGCCCTGGACCAACTGGTCAACCAATGTTATCTCATCAGGAGGAGCATCTCGCTCCTTAACCCCTGGAGTAGCAATCTTGCCCATTCAGTAAGTGTCTGAGACACTAGGGCCCCCGCCAATGCCGGGCGTACTGCCCAGCCTACCACTGGGTATAGGTAGCGAGCGAGTGCTTCAGCCTTCTTATCCACAGGGTCCTTGAAAACAGGAGCCCCTTCTACTGGAATTGTGGTGGCTCTATTAAGTCTGGACACCGGAGGGTCCACTATAGGGGGAGAGGTCCATTTCTTCAGAAAACTCTCCTCAAAGGGTTACCGTACCGCAAACCTTTTTGGGGCTGTAAAGACCCTCAGTGGGTTCTCCCATTCCTTGTATAATGCCCCGTACACACGATCGTTTTTAATGTCATTTTTTAAACCGACGTTTTTCTCCTCGTATTTTTTCATGTTTCCTCTCAAGCCTGCCTTGCGTACACACCATCATTAAAAAAAACGATCAAGCAAAGCGCAGTGACGTTCAACACGTACGACGGCACTATAAAGGGGAAGTTCCGTTCGAATGACGCCACCCTTTGGGACGCTTTTGCTAATTCCGTGTTTCCGCGTGTTAGTAAAAGTTTGGTGAGAGACGATTCGCGCTTTTCAGTCTTCGTGCTTTGAAGATCGTTTTCGGGAGTTCAGTTTGCGCCTGTGGGTTCGTATCTGTTTAGCACTGCTTGTAGTCAGTTTGTATCTGTTTATTCAGTGCGGCCTGCTCTGCACGTTCGTGTTTTTCAGCTTGTTCTTCATAGGCCTTGCTGTTCTTCCGTGCGTTCTTCTAGTTCGTTCTGTTCAGCCGACCGTTATCTAGCCATGTTGCGGCTACGTACTCGTCGTAGAGTTCGTGCTGTAGTTGGTGCAGGGGTTCATGCTGTATCCCGACTCCATGCCATGAGCAGGGTCAGGAGGAGTTCATGGACCAAGAATTGGTTGCTCCAGCGGCACCAATTCTGTCACATGCCTTTGTTGCAGGAGATCAGGGAGAATAATCCTGATGATTTCAGGAATTTCCTCAGGATGTCTGACCCCGTATTTCAGCAGCTGTTGGCTTTGGTGTCCCCCTATATTACCAGGCAGGACACCGTTATGCGGGAAGCCATCAGTGCTGAGCAGAGGCTCATCGCCACGTTGCGATACCTGGCTACTGGGAGAAGCCTGCAGGACCTTAAGTTCTCCACAGGCATATCCCCCCAGGCTCTGGGGATCATTATACCAGAGACTTGTTCTGCCATCCTTCAAGTTTTGCAGGAGGACTATATTAAGGTAAGTGTTCTTCTTCAAAAATTCACATTGTATGGTTTTTATTTTTGGATATTTTGAATGTGCTTTATTTGCAGTCCCTAATTCACATGATTCTTAGCTGCAGGGAATGTCCCCTTTCTCCCCATGTTTTATTATTTAAAGTTTGGGGTTTGAGGCCTACCTGTAAATTTGGCTTACCTAACCTCTCCAGCATGCTATCCTGGGGCCATACCTACCTTGCCTAGTCATTTCCATGTTTTTTATTATATGTTCAATCGTAGTGCTTTACCCAAAACGCACCCTAAATTTTGCCTAGGAATGTTTCATTTTTGTTAACTTCAATACAGAGTGCTACAGCCTTCATGTGTGATATTCCCAACTCATCTTCAACCCCCCCCCCCATAATGTGTTTATTTTTTATTTTTTTTCTTGCTTCCAATTTTTTATGTTTTGAACAGTTTCTACCAATGTTGGCCATGAATGTGTGTATGAAATCAGCTTTCAATGTTTCTGGCTCCAAGTATTAATTTGTTATTTCTTTAATTCCACAGTTCCCTTCTTCGCCACATGAATGGCAGAATGTGGCTTCCGAGTTTGCCCAGCGATGGAACTTTCCGAACTGTGGAGGAGCCATCGACGGCAAACATGTTCGGGTCGTCCCACCACCCCATTCGGGATCCTTTTATTATAATTATAAGGGGTTCCACAGCGTCGTGATGATGGCAGTGGTGTCGGCCACCTACGAGTTCCTCTATGTGGACGTTGGCAAGAATGGCAGGATGTCTGATGGAGGAGTTTTTGCCCAGACGGAGTTTGGAGAACGGCTCCTTTTGGATCTGCTGGCCTTGCCACCAGCGGAGCAGAATGTGGAGGGACTACCTTTTGTGTTTGTGGCGTATGAGGCGTTTGGCCTGGGACCCCATTTGATGAGGCCATTCCCGCAACGCACCCTCACCCCTGAGAGGAGGGTTTTCAATTATCGGCTGGCCAGAGCCAGAAGGGTGGTGGAAAATGCGTTTGGGATCATGGCCAGCAGATTTCGCCTCTTCCTTACCTCCATCCACCTTGCCCCATACAAATGGAACCATGTGGTTATGACGTACTGTGTGCTGCATAATTTCCTAAGGGTGCATTCAACGAGTTATCTATCTTTGAGTGGGCCTGAGGCCTCTTTAATCAATGCAGAAACTTTGGTGGCCCTGGAACCTGGCCGTCCTGGCTTGGCCCCCCCAACCGGACGTGAGGTCCGTAACCAATATGTGGACTATTTTATGGGTAGGGGGGCCATTGAAATGCCAGACAATCTATAATAATTTTAGACCAAAAAAAAAAACTTTTTCTTGAGTAAAGATTGGTTTGTATTTTTTATTGTATAATGTTTGATGTTTCTGGTAGGTTTACCTAGTGCACTTGTTTTGCCATGTGGATTAAACAATCTTTTAATTAGCCTTCATTGTCAGTGTAAACACCAAACATTGATTAGTTCACTCAGCACCACATTTACATAATGAAGCCACAATGATTTGTTATGTAAAAATACCTTTATTTTTTTTGTTTAGGTGGGCAACTTCCTTAGAAATGTGGATGTTCCCTTAATTTCGGGTGTATTAAAACGCATGACCAGCCATGCATAAACAAACTATATTTGTCCAAATTTTGAAAAAGCTAAACATGTGCTAGTCATTAAAGGGTAAAATAAAAAAAAACATAGAAAACTCTGCAAGTAAAACGTTATTTGGTGTAAAAACATTAGACACGCCCAAGCACAGCCATGATATTTTGGAGCCTTTCCTCCACCCGCTTTGTATTTGCCCTGATCTCTAGCAAGTCTCCCTTAATTTTTTCGAGGTCACGACAGCAGACCATCAGGTATTGGATCAGGATCTGGGCACTGTGATGTGTCAACTTATTGGGGTCTTCGGCCAGAACTGCACCTAAATGTAAAAAGAAATATGTAGGATAGAATATGTAGGCCTACATCTATTTAACATGCATGTGTCTGGTTTCTCTCTGACCTGTGGTGGTGCCACTTTCCACTTCCACAACATCACATTCCTCTCCATCCTGGGGTTCTGGGGGTATTGTTGTAGGTATTGCAATTCTCGTCTCATCTGAGGTAGCTTTTCGAATCCCTAGGGAGATTGAAATAAAAGGAATAGTTTCATTAGTAGCGACTCAATTTTGCTAAAATTAGAAACATGAAAAAAAACTTTGTAATCATTCTTTTGAAGCATGCTCCATTTTAAATTTTACCCCCTGTGCCAACCGGGACAAATGATTGGATACATAGCCCAAAACAGAGCATATACATTTTGTACACAAATTTGAAACATTGTAACACCCCAAAGTATCTACACTGGATCACCTGTGTGTGACTCCCTCAAGCTTTTGGGCTTTAGGCCCACACTTGTACTACTGCGTTCAGATGTTTCATCAGCTGCTGAGCATTCACTCCCTTTAACATTACCATGCATATCGTTTTTTCAAATGAACAAATGTCCTTTGGATTAGCACACCAAAAATAAGTGTGGCCCAAATTTACTCCCCCAAATAAACCAAAATACATGGGTGTTCACACTGGATGATCCTAAAACATCGTTTGAGGAACTGTACGGAGAAAGAGGTTTAATACGTCCGTTTACTGTGCGGACGAACCTGAAAGATGGTATCTTTCAGTGTACTATATGAAAGTTAAAAATACACGACAGAATACAAGAAAATAATATGTACCATGGAAACTCAAATAAAAAAACTTACTTTTTAATATAACTTTCTTGATTCTTTTATATTGGTCGGCCTCCCGCAACTTCAGATCTGACCATCGTTTTCTGAGCTGTTCCTTCGTTCTGCACACCCCGAATTTTTTGTGGAGACTTTTGAGCACTTTGCCCATAATTCTGGACTTGACCAGATTAGGCCTTTTATACGGACCATGCTTGGCATCATAATCCTCCTTCTTTAAAATGGCGACCATCTCCACCATTTCCTCGAATGACATGTTGGATGCCTTATATCTCCTGGGTCTTGATTTGGGCTCCTCTGTAATTTCATCCTCTGTAGAGGTAATCTCAGCCACCTGTGTCTCCGCCATGTTTTGTTCAGCACTACGAGCGAGAAGGGGCGGGGAAAGTACAATATCGAACGTCAGGGGCGGGGAAAGCGTGCGGAGTTTCACGCATGCGCTGTGTATATCAAGTGAAGATCCATGTCTGGGAAATACGTTCATTTGTCGGGAGAGGGAGTTAGCAACGAACGTCGTGACCAAGGTACCTAACAATTTTACTTTTTGAGGTTCATCAGACGAGGAGATTTGTGTGCTCAAAATATGTAGACAATGCACAGTTGAGGAATGTTGCCTGAAATATATATTTTTTTTGGTTTCTCGCTTTTACAGATATCATGAATACTTTTAAAAACCCAGACTTCATGGGGGAGTTCATCGACAAATGGCAAGAGCTCCCTATATTATGGCAAACAAAAAGTGGCGGTAATAAAAATAAAGACGCCAGGAAAGCAGCACTGGAGAGCCTGCTTGCATTTGTGCAAACAAAGATACCCACAACAACTCTCCAAGATGTCAAAAACAAAATTGCGACCATCAGAGGGACATACAGGACCCAGAGGACTATGGTCCTGAGGTCCCAGAGGTCAGGTGCACCAGCAGATAAGGTTTATAAACCCAGTCTGTGGTACTACAGTAAGCTTGCTTTTCTGGATGACCAGCTGGAAGTGCGGGAATCTCTCTCCACCCTTCCCCCCAGAGGTCAATCCAGCCTTCCTTGTACCCAACCCTCCAGCCTTCCCTGCAGCCAGTCCTCCAGCCTTCCTGTCAACCCTGCTCTGGCTTCCTCTGAGGATCAAGATCAGGGCCTTGAGGAGGCAGATTTGGAGATATGGAGCCAGGTAAAGTATTGATATCTATATTTATATCGTACAAAATTGTAGAATTTAAATAGATGTTAGTATTGTTAAAGGTATGTACACTTCTACCAATAAAGTTTGTGAAGAGCAAGATACAGTAGTGGCCTAATTTTATGTGCACAAGACAACAAAACCAGGATGCGGAATCAATGAAAATGACATAACTTTTGGCATTGATTTCAACAATGTCTAGAGGTGAACAATGTCTGTGAATGATGATGTGGCAAAATAAATAATGTCCCTTTCTTTTTTTACAGCCAGAGCAGAGCCAGGAAGAGGGTGATGTTGGGGATCAGGAGGAGGCAGGGCCCAGTGGCACCCAGGAGGAGGCAGGGCCCAGTGGCACCCAGGAGGAGGCTAGGCCCAGTGGCACCCAGGAGGAGGCTTGGCCCAGCACAAGAGCCCAGATGCCTCCCCTGGTAGTTAAACCACGAGGGCCAAGGAGAGGTAGGCAGGTGGAGGAGGAAACCAGGGCCTTCCTCAGAGAGGCAACAGCGGCCCTCAGAGAGGCACCCTCTGTTGATGAGGGATTTGCCGCAGTCCTCGCCCACAAACTAGGGCAAATGGAGTTGCAGCAAAAAAAATTCAGTGAGACCCTGCTATTGAAAGTCATCAATAAGGGCGTGCTGGGTGAACTCACTAGGTACACGGACATAACGGAGGTTGTCCCTACTCCTCCACCTCCTCCTCCTCCTCCTACTACTCCTCCTGCCACAACCTCTCCTCCTGATCCCCAGCCTCCAAGGAAGAAACCAACCAAGGCTGCAGAGAAGGCTGGAGAGAAGGCTACAAGGAAGAGGAGAAAATAATGCCTGCTGTAGTACCACAGACTGGGGACATATAGGACTTATCTGCTGTGGCTCCTGACCTCTGGGAGCTCAAGACAAGATTGGGCTCATTTTTTTGGGGGATCTAATCTCTATTTTGGTTTGGACATCTTGTATGGTTGTTGTGGGGTCAAAGGGATGCACAAATGCAAGCAGGCTCTCCAGTGCTGCCTTCCACTTTAATTTGTTAATGTTCTGAAATAAAAAAAAATTGAGTGCCCTTAAAATACTTGACTATGTGATTTGTATTTCAAAAGAGAGCTTGCTAGAGAGCAGGCAGGGACATCTCAAATTATATTATTGTTATTATCAGGGGACACAAACCTCCCTGAGGCCAAATGAGACACATTTGGAAGGTTGTTGTGGTAACTTTACACAAGAATAATTTAAGCCAAAATAATAAAAAAAAGGCCACAAAAAAAAAAAAGTAAAATTTAATTTAAAGAAAAAAGGAGAATTACATTATTTTATTATTATTAGTATTATTTAGGAGGGAGGTGCGGCTTATAAATAATATTTTATAATCATTAGAGCAATTTGGAATTACTTTAGAAACAAGTTTGGCATAACTCTCAATGTCATTATCAAAAGAGGGTAATTTTAAAGCATTATCAAAAGAAGAACGGAATGCGCAGCATTAAAACGATGCTATTAATTCCACCGTGACGAATGTGCCATCTCCATTTCCAACATTAGCTTTACCAAAACGAGCGCTCCCGTCTCATAGTTGCTTCGGAGCATGCGCGGTTTTTTTCACGTCGTGAAAGCATACACACTATCGTTTTTCACGTCGTTAAAAAAAACGACATGAAAAACGACGTGAAAAAAGAGAGCATGTCCGGAATTTTTAATGGCCGTTTTTCACGTCGTTAAAAATGCTCTGGAGCCTACACACGATCATTTTTAATGGCCATTTTTTAAAATGGCATTTTTAACGGCATGAAAAACGATCGTGTGTATGGGGCATTATGCCCCGTACACACGATCGTTTTTCATGCCGTTAAAACTGCCATTTTAAAAAATGGCCCTGAAAAATGATCGTGTGTATGCTCCAGAGCATTTTTAACGACGTGAAAAACGGCCATTAAAAATTCCGGACATGCTCTCTTTTTTAACGTCGTTTTTCATGTCGTTTTTTTTAACGACGTGAAAAACGATAGTGTGTATGCTTTAACGACGTGAAAAAAAACGCGCATGCTCAGAATCAAGTATGAGAAGGGAGCGCTCGTTCTGGTAAAACTAGCGTTCGTAATGGAGATAGCACATTCATTACACAGTAACGGACTGAAAAGCGCGAATCGTCGCTCAACAAACTTTACTAACATGAAGGGTGGCGCCATTCGAACGGAACTTCCCCTTTATAGTGCCGTCGTACGTGTTGAACGTCACTGCGCTTTGCTTGATCGTTTTTTTAAATGATGGTGTGTACGCAAGGCAGGCTTGAGAGGAAACATGAAAAAAACGAGGAGAAAAACGTTGGTTTAAAAAATGACATTAAAAACGATCGTGTGTACGGGGCATAAGAGTTTATCAAAATAAGACACACAAGGGAACACCTTAGCAGTGCGGGCAGGTTTATGAAACCCAAAGTGGACCGGAGTCTCTGCTGCTTCTGCAGTATTTTCCAACTTTAGCGTATCCCGCACTGCAGTAATAAGGTCAGATACCAAAGCCGTCTCGCGTACTGACCTGGACTTGGAGTCATCCTCACAGTTCGGTCACGGTCTGCAGTCTCTGATGCGTCAGAATCTGGGCCATGAGCCGTAGCTGGACCTGGTTCTGCATCAGAATTATCCCCAGAAGCTTGCAGGGGACGGGGGCGTTTACTACCCCCTGTATTCCCGTGTGCTGCTTTCACCCTGGCAGCAAACGCCTCTAGGATTGCCGAAATAGCGTCAATAGACACCTCAGGGGCACCAGCTGCTAAATCTGGTGTTTCAGGGGAGAAGACATCTGGCTCAGATGCCATGCTGACCACACGTTGACACCCACAGGGCTCCAGGCAAGATATCAATAGGCCACCCTCCTGCGCTGCAGAGATGCTGGGTCACCCAGAGGACTCACCACCCTGGACCGGTACCGCTATGCTGCCGTGTGCTGCGCCTGTGATGCTGTCCCACCGCTGCTGTGTCAGTCTGCTTCTTTTATGAGCGCTTCCTGTGTGAATTTTTCGCACCAGTGTAATGCACCCTAGAGGCCGGAGACTCTCGCAAAATGGCCGCCAAAACGTCTGTATGGAAGATAATGTGGGCTCTAAGAAAATGCCCGCCGAGCCGAAGATAGAGGCCAAAGCAGCCGTAGACCACAAAAAGATGGCCGCCGAACGGCAATATATATGTAGCGGGGTCTCCTTTAAGACTCTCTGGACTACCTTACCCAGAACCCCATTTGGCACCCAGGGTGCATTGTTGCCACCGCAGAGACTTATGGGTGGGGCTATAAAGGGAAGGGGCGAGGCTAGACTCGGCCTCTTTGGGACACGAGACTTCGATGAACAAGTCCTCCTGTGCGGATCTGCTGGTGTGCAAGGCCTGAAGCCTGGGGCCTTGCGCAGCTACCAAAGGGCCTTCCACCCTACTGCGAGCCTGGCTGGCATCTGACTTTGTTATCTTCAACCTTTGTTGGATCGGAGACCCGACCGCTGCAGATGCTGTGTGTGGAGACACAGCAGGTGGAAGTCCCGGACTGCGATCGCGTCCGAAGGGGTGAGTGAGCACATGCTCAATCCATATACTTTATACCGTTGTTAGGCCTACAGACTGCCGTGGCCCACCAGCTTATATTTGAGACCCAAAGGAGATCTATGCAGAACTGAGTTAAGGGGTCTCCAGTGAAGTGTTCCGTGTTGTTGTTTGACCTGTGGATTACAAATGTGTTTCTGAATGTGCACCACCATTAAAGACTTGCATGCAAAGAAATCATCTCCTAGAGACTGAGTTTTAGAGTCTGGGTCAGGCCTGACCAAGCGTTAGAGTTTAGTTGCTGCGTCACAGGGCGCTTAGTTAACGGCCATTACACGTGGCATGCCATTACTGTATTTCTCTAATGTGTAGTATGTTATTCACTGCAGGGGTCTGCCAGAAGCACGTGTGATCTGTTATAACTGTTGATCTATTATACCAAGAGAGAGTAAACTTGTTATTCTTTAATTGATTTGCATCGGTGTCTGAATTTTACTATAGAGTATAAGAGATATTACCCTAGACTAACTGTGCCAGAGTGGGTCGAGTAAATTGCCGGGGGTTGGCGGTGCTGTGTACAGGGCCTGAGACCAAATTCAGCGGCTCTCTTAGTTGGGGGTGCGCTACATATACATACAGCGTGGATCATTACAAACATGGCCTCCGATCAGTCGATAGAGGCCAGTGGGTGTGGAACTACAAGAAAATGGCGACGAAACCACAGAAAGATGGCCGCCGGGCAGTCACTAGAGGCCAAACCCGGCATGGACCACCGTAAAATGGCCGCCGACAGCATGGAGGAGGAAGCACATACAGGTAAGCAGAAATGACATTTCTTTTAAATGTTAGTTACAGCCAGCCCCGCTCCAGTGGAACCCCTTAGGTGACCCCCAGCACCCAGCAACCTTTAGCTAGAAGCCCAGGGAGGAGGGAAGGGCAGGGAGAGAGGGAAGAAAGGGGCCAAAACCACTTACTTGATCTCTCCAGGAATGTCCAGCCAAATCACCCAGCCGAGGCAGGGGAGTTTACTTACCTATCCTGCATGTATCATGCTGGAAAACATTCCAAACAGATCATCGTCCGCGCACGGAAGGTGACTGTCGGCCAGGCATACTGTGATTGGACCCAAGGGGACGATCATATGTATGCCCTGGAGCGTGACGCTCACCGGACAGGGTGCTGCGACTCGGCCGCAAGGTCAGCTGAAGCTGAGCGGACCGATGCAAGCCTTGGAGCGGAAGCTCACCGGCCAGGCTGCTGCAACTCGGCCGTAAGGTCAGCCGAAGCTGAGCGGTCCGATGCAGGCCCTGGAGCGTAGGCTCACTGGCCACCCGTGGAGCGACGGGCATGTCGTTTAAAACCCAGCGCGTAGCTAGGGTCGGCACACGCTCGATGGCCGAAACTGGGGAGACTACAAGGATTGAGGATCCAGCCTGTCACCCAATTGATCGAAGATCGCAGGAAACAAAAAAAAAGGTAGTGTGACAGCAGGAAGGTAAAGTCACCTGGTTGCATCCAGGGGGGTAGATATATTTCGCCCAGATTCAGGCTTTACGCCGATTTATACAGCTAGGTGGAGAGTTGTATAAGCCCAGCTGAGACTAGTGGGCTCATTGATGACTCATACCTCTAGGGAGAGGGCTGGGCGTCGTGCAGACAGGGAGTTGATGAGTCCAGCTGAACCTTGTCAGCTCATTTAGGCCTCTATAAGAAAGCCCAGCTTCATTAGATGTTAGCTCATGCCTGGAAGCAGACCTGTGTGGACTGTCTAGGGAGAGTGAACCCCTGTGCGGTGAGAGAAAGCCTGTGTGGCTATATTTTGCTTGGACATTTAAAACCAGGGACTAGGACAGCACTAGGCTGATCCCAGTCGTTAGTTAGGAAACCTGTAAGTTTAGTCAGAGGTCAAGTTGACCAGGATTTATTTTGTGTTTGTTTTTTTTGCCTTGCTGTGTTTTTGTCACTGTAAATAGAAAATAAACCGCACCTTTTTTTGATTTTGAAAACCACAACCTCCGTCTGCTGGGCCTGTTTTTGGGTGGGGAGCCCATCCCGGGGGTCACACATACCCGCTGCCGAGCTAGCCCCCTCACAGTTGGTGGAGAACCAGTGGCAGTTTTTTTTTAAGCCAGCATGGAGGAGATACTGAAACAGCTGGCTCTAGCAAATGCCAATCAACAGCAGACAAATGCAGGTTTGCAAAGGAGCCTTGCAGCCCAGCAGCAAGCTCATCAACAGAGCCTTGCAACTTTACAACAGAGTCTGGAGGCTCAGCAACAAGCCCAACAGCAATCTGAGGCCCGCTTCATAGACCTGTTGCAGAAGCAAGAGCAGAGACTACAACAACAGATGGAAGCAGTAATGCAGCAACGTCCGCAGACCGGTGAGGAAAGCCGTCCCACTAATACCGCGTCCTTTGGGGTGAGTCGTTTATTGACAAAAATGACTGGAGAGGATGATCCAGAGGTATTTTTGACCACATTTGAAAGGACCGCTGAAAGAGAAAAGTGGCCTGAGGAGCAGTGGGCTGGACTGGTGGCTCCTCTGTTAACGGGTGAATCGCAGAAAGCTTACTATGACCTAGAGCCTGACCAAGCAAAAGACTATGTGATGCTAAAAGCTGAAATATTGGCAAGGCTGGGTGTCACCCTGGCTGTCCGGGCTCAGCGTGTGCATAACTGGACTTTCCAGCTTGGAAAACCCCCCAGGTCTCAAATGTATGATCTCATTCACCTGAGCAGAAAGTGGCTACAGCCAGAGACTTTGTCCGCACCAAAGATTGTGGAACGTGTTGTAATGGATCGGTTTTTGAGAGCTCTTCCTACTGCCATCCAAAAGTGGGTAAGCCATGGAGACCCAGAGACGGCCGATGGTCTTGTGGATCGTGTGGAGAAATACTTGGCTACAGAGAACCTGACGGCCTCTTCCAGAGACACTCGGACTTTCCACCCTAAGACCAGACCATCCCCAGGGGCGGATAAGAGGATTCCAAGGGGTAAGGGTGGAGAGAGTGAGAGGGTGGGAGCTCTACCCCAAGTTTGGCGAGAACAGCCTGGGAAATCAGCGGCTCAAGAGGCGGCAAGAAGGATCATTTGCTACCGCTGCCGGCAAGCGGGACATATTGCAGCAAATTGCCCGGTTTTGGAGGAACCCATGCAGTGTGACTTTCTGACGGGCAGACGTCAGTCGCTGTGTGCGACAGTCGCATGCACTGCCATTCGGGGAACTGAGAAACATTTATGCAAAATGTGTATTAATGGTAGAAATGTTGTGGTATTGCTGGATTCAGGTAGCCTTGTGACCCTGATAAAGGCTGAGTTAGTTAAAACAGAGGTCTCTGAGAATAGCAAGGTAGCCGTTATTTGTGTGCATGGGGACACCCGAGAGTATCCAGTGACTACAGTGTGTTTCGAGACCCCCAAAGGTACCCTTTCTCATCCAGTGGGCTTAGTGTCTCAGTTACCGCATGACGCCATTGTGGGAAGGGATTTTCCGAAGTTCTGGGAACTGTGGGATGATCATGAGCCCCCCACTGGTGCCCCTATGTACCAGGAATATGATAGCCAGAACTCCTCTGAGAGTGGTGAGGACTCTCCCGAATTTCCCTTGTCAGTATTGGCAGGGGAGACTCAAGAAACTGGAGAGGAGCCCACCTCCTCAGACGAAAACCTACCGTCTGTGGAGTTTTCTGATCTTGAGGTTCACAGGGAAAACTTTGCCACAGAACAGTTGAAAGACCCCGCCCTAATAAAGGCACGGGAAAACGTAGTGAAAATAGATGGCGAGTTAGTGAACCCAGATAATACCTGCACTTACCCATACTTCAGCGTAGAGAAGGACCTACTGTATCGGGTGGCAAAAAGGGCAGAAGAAACCGTTGAGCAGCTGGTGGTGCCCAAACCTTACAGGAAGTTGGTGTTGGAGTTGGCCCATGGGCACATTCTTGGAGGTCATCTGGGGACAGAGAAAACCCGAGAGAGGGTATTACAGAGATTCTATTGGCCTGGGGTGATGAAGGACATAGAAAATTATTGTTCCTCCTGCCCTGTGTGTCAGAGGTCGGCCCCGATGCCACACTTCCGTAGCCCGCTGGTCCCTCTACCCATCATTGAGGTCCCGTTTGAGAGAATCGCAATGGATTTGGTAGGTCCTATAATCAAGTCCGCTAGGGGGCACCAGTACATATTGGTTATAATGGACTATGCCACCCGTTATCCAGAAGCGATCCCTCTCAGAAATACCTCGGCCAAAACCATAGCCAAAGAGCTATCTCTTGTTTTTAGCCGGGTGGGTATTTGTAAAGAACTGCTTACGGACCAAGGTACACCCTTTATGTCCCGGGTTATGAAGGAGCTGTGTAAATTGTTCAAAGTGACGCAATTACGTACATCTGTGTATCACCCCCAAACCGATGGGCTGGTTGAAAGATTCAACAAAACCCTAAAACAAATGTTGAAGAAAGTGGTGGATAGGGATGGAAAGGATTGGGACTGTCTACTTCCTTATTTGATGTTTGCTATTAGGGAGGTGCCCCAATCCTCTACGGGATTCTCCCCCTTTGAGTTACTGTATGGGAGACACCCAAGAGGGCTGTTGGATATTGCCAAGGAAACTTGGGAAAGTGAGAGTTCTCCCCACAGGAGTGTGATTGAGCATGTCGCCCTGATGCAAGATCGAATTGCACAGGTAATGCCCATCGTGAAGGAACATTTGGCCCAAGCGCAGTTGGCACAGCAGAGAGTGTACAACCGTGGAGCCAAGACCCGTACCTTTTCCCCGGGGGATAGGATATTGGTACTTGTCCCTACGGTTGAAAGTAAATTCCTTGCCAAATGGCAAGGCCCCTACGAGATAATGGAAAAAGTGAGCGAAGTGAATTACAAGGTCAGACAACCAGGAAGGCGAAAGCCCGAACAGATCTATCACGTTAATCTGTTGAAAGCCTGGAGGGATAGAGAGTCCCTAGTCGCAGACACTTGGTCACCAGCTCAAACTGGTTGCGTGATTCCTGAGGTTGGAATCGCAGCCACCTTGTCACAACCCCAACAACAGGAGGTTAAGGAGTTTGTGCTTCGCAACAAGGAGGTATTCTCTGAGCTGCCGGGACAAACATCTGGGGTAGAGCATGACATTATTACCCCGCCCGGTGAAAGGGTGAAGTTAAAACCCTATCGGATCCCAGAGGCCCGACGGGAGGCAATACGGGAGGAAGTACAGAAAATGCTGAACTTAGGGGTGATAGAGGAGTCCCAAAGTGATTGGTCTAGTCCCATTGTGTTGGTGCCTAAACCGGATGGGAGCTGGCGATTTTGTAACGATTTTCGTCAGTTGAACAAAGTTACAAAATTTGACACCTACCCCATGCCACGTATAGATGAGTTGATCGACCGGCTGGGAACAGCCCGATACATGACGACTCTTGACCTCACAAAAGGGTATTGGCAAATCCCCCTGGCCAAGTCAGCCAAAGAGAAAACCGCATTTGTAACCCCAGACGGGGCGTTCCAATATAAAAGAATGCCGTTCGGGTTACAGAATGCGCCGGCCACATTCCAGCGGAAAATGGACCAGATGCTGAGGCCCCATCGGAAGTATGCTGCGGCTTACCTGGATGACGTAATTGTCCATAGCACAGATTGGGCCTCACATCTGCCAAAAGTGCAAGCAGTCCTGGACTCTGTTCGGGAAGCAGGGTTTACGGCTAACCCCAAGAAGTGTACCATTGGGCAGGAGGAGGCCAAATATCTTGGGTACACCATTGGGAGGGGAGTAATAAAACCCCAACTCAACAAAGTCGAGGCCATCCAGAGTTGGCCACGTCCCAACAGCAAGAAGCAGGTACGAGCCTTTCTGGGAATCGCTGGGTATTATCGGCGATTCATTCCCCACTTTGCTTCTAAGGCTGTGCCCCTAACCAACCTGACGAAGGGGAAAGGGTCGGTCATGATTAAATGGACCCCCGAGGCTGAGGCAGCATTCCAATTCTTGAAACAAGCCTTATGTAGCCAGCCAGTGTTGTACTCACCCGACTTCTCTAAAGACTTTGTCGTACAAAGTGATGCGTCAGATGTGGGGTTAGGAGCAGTATTGTCCCAGGTCTGGAACGGGGAAGAGCACCCAGTCATTTACCTCAGCAGGAAATTGAAGTCCCATGAGGTAAATTACGCCACGGTTGAAAAGGAGTGTTTAGCGGTGAAGTGGGCTCTAGATTCCCTTCGGTACTACCTGCTAGGTAGGCACTTTGACATGGTTACGGATCACGCTCCGTTAAAGTGGATGGCTCAAAACAAGGAGACAAATAGAAGAGTGAATAGGTGGTTCCTGGCCCTCCAGGAATTCAACTTCACAGTAAAGCATCGCCCTGGCGTTCAAATGGGGAATGTGGATGCTTTGTCTCGAGTACATGAATGCCTGATTGCTGGTGTTCCAACCCCGAGGTTAAAACAAGAGGGGGGGGTATGTGACAGCAGGAAGGTAAAGTCACCTGGTTGCATCCAGGGGGGTAGATATATTTCGCCCAGATTCAGGCTTTACGCCGATTTATACAGCTAGGTGGAGAGTTGTATAAGCCCAGCTGAGACTAGTGGGCTCATTGATGACTCATACCTCTAGGGAGAGGGCTGGGCGTCGTGCAGACAGGGAGTTGATGAGTCCAGCTGAACCTTGTCAGCTCATTTAGGCCTCTATAAGAAAGCCCAGCTTCATTAGATGTTAGCTCATGCCTGGAAGCAGACCTGTGTGGACTGTCTAGGGAGAGTGAACCCCTGTGCGGTGAGAGAAAGCCTGTGTGGCTATATTTTGCTTGGACATTTAAAACCAGGGACTAGGACAGCACTAGGCTGATCCCAGTCGTTAGTTAGGAAACCTGTAAGTTTAGTCAGAGGTCAAGTTGACCAGGATTTATTTTGTGTTTGTTTTTTTTGCCTTGCTGTGTTTTTGTCACTGTAAATAGAAAATAAACCGCACCTTTTTTTGATTTTGAAAACCACAACCTCCGTCTGCTGGGCCTGTTTTTGGGTGGGGAGCCCATCCCGGGGGTCACACATACCCGCTGCCGAGCTAGCCCCCTCACAGTAGCAAAAAAATATATTTTTCCCCGGACCAATGGGCCCGAAGGGAGCCATGTCCTACTCCTTGCTAGACAGAAAAAAACTGATCTGCGAGATGCAGACTGAGGTTATATACCTAGAGGGTCCGCCCCCTGGGCGGTACTGTAGAAGGTGTGATGCAACACTTTTTACAAGTTTTCTGCCTAGTCACTACTAATTAACGGATAATACCCACTTTGTCAATAGAGAAGCTGTGTCGGTCCATGGACGAAAGAGTAAAAGAGATTGATCGGTGGGTATGCCCACCATTAGAATACCTCCCTTCATCCACCCACTTCTAATGATGGGCATACATGCACCATTTATATATGCCGAAGCATGGGGGCATCCTCCCACAAAAAAGTTATGCCACGTACACAAGGTCGGACTTTTCCACGGACAAGCCTCCGTCGGAATTTCGACCGTATGTACGCAGCATAAAAGGTTATGCCGCGTACATACGGTCAGACTTTTCCACGGGCAAGCCTCCATCGGAATTTTGACCGTATGTACGTGGTATTAGGAGCAAAATCGCTCCTCCGCCCCTGCTGCCCCCATGCTTCGGCAAATATGCTCTTTTTTTTTACTGTGGTGGTGAAATCACCTCCTACAGCGTTGGAGTCACGACTATGTATCGTGGGAGCAAACGCTGTTGCTGTCAAGATAAATAAATCCGCGCTGCAACTGAATGGCGTACCTGAAAACAAAAAGTTACATACCTGAAAAGCAAGCATGATAAAACATTGCAGAATAGAATACAGTAAAAAAGAGCAGAACAATAGAGAGAAAATAGAGAGAGAGAGAGAACAATAAAATGACAACTATTTTTGGTTTTTTTATTTTATATATTTTTTGTGTTTTTGTTTTTTACGTTTTTTTTTTGTTTTTTTTTTACACTTTTTTTTTACTCAACTGTAATGGTTCGGGTCTCTCAAAATGTGATGGCATCTTGGGAGACCCTGTGTAAGTGTGTCCTAGTCTGTGAAATGCTGTACCCTACGCTAAAACTTCACTTTTGTGTGGTGGCGTTCAAAACATTTACCAATGCACAGACCAGGATTGTCAGGACAGAGTGGACAAAAATAACGGGTGTCACGCCTAAATCCACGCTTGCTACGGACACAACATCTTTTTTGGGGGGCTCGTTGGGTAGGGGTACTCTCGAGGACATACGGATAATGCCTCTCATGCAGCCGGCTTACTGCATTTGGTAGGGGATGGTGAGGTGCAGAACCACCTGGATACAGGAGTTCTGTGACTATCTCATCCTGGAATTTTAGGAGAGATAAAGTCCCGCCTGAAGCTCTGTATAGCACATGAGAGTTCAGCAAAGCCAATTGGAATAAGGATAGAGACACTTTTTTGTACCAGCGTCTCGCCTTACGGCAATGTGATACGGCGCCAACTTCTGGTCATTGAGGTCCACCCCTCCCATATTTTGGTTATATTCGTGGACACAGAGGGGTTTCTCCACAACACCAGTCGCCGTACGAATTTGGACTGTCGTGTCTGCATGAAGGGAGGTAAGAAGAAAAACATTCTTATTATCCCTCCACTTCACAGCGAGCAAATTATTACACTTCAAGCAGGCTCTCTCCCCCAGCCTAAGACGGGAATCTACAAGCCCCTGGGGAAAGCACGGTGCCACATGCTCCAATCTGATGATCAAACAAGTGACTAAACAGTGGCACGCTCGTGTAATAATTGTCCACATACAAGTGGTACCCCTTTCCGAATAAGGGTGACACCAAGTTCCACACTATCTTGCCAGCGCTCCCTATGTAATCCGGGCAGTTGACCGACTCAATCTGACTATCTTTTCCCTCATAAACCGTAAAGCTCCATACATAGCCTGTTGCCCTGTCACAGAACTTATAGAGCTTGACCCCGTATCTGGCACGCTTGCTGGGAAGGTACTGCTTGAAAGACAAGCGGCCAGAAAATGTAATCAGGAACTCATCAACGCAGACAACTTGATCGGGAATAAACAAGGCTGCAAAACATTCGTTGAAGTGGTTTATGAGGGGCCGAATTTTGTAGAGCCGGTCGTATTCAGGGTCTCCACGTGGACGACAAAGTTCATTGTCGTTGAAATGCATGAACCGCAAAATCTGCTCGTATCGTGTCCTGGGCATGGAGGCATAGAACACGGGCATGTGGTCAATTGGGTGCGTGGACCAATAAGCATGTATTGACGAAAATTTATGTGTGCCCATGTTGAGGGAAAGGCCCAGAAAGGTCTTAAATTCGGAAACCGTAATTGGTTTCCAATTTCTGGCAAGGGAAGGCAACTGGGGATTAGCGGCGATGAATTGACCAGCATACAAATTACTCTGGTCCACAATAGATCTATAGAGATCTTCCGTGAAAAACAGCGAATAAAAATCAAGTGGCATAAAATCAGCTTTTTCCACCTGAATACCGGGTTGGGCAGTGAATGGGGGAAGTACGGGTGCTGCAGAAGTGGTGGGGACCCAATCAGGATAGGCGAATTCTGCAGGAAGGGTACTATGGGCACGACGGGCCTGCCTTTGTCTTCTTCTTCTTGGTGACACTACTTGTGCTTGCCACCTCGCCAGCTTGAACTGCACTTATGGGACTCGCCACGTCACCACGTGATACTGCAGTGCTGGATGTACGCCCAGGCTGTACTAAGCCGCTGGTGCTTGCCAGTTCACCAGAAGGAATAGCGGCGCTAGTACTACTCTGCTCCATGATACGAGAGACCTGCGGTTCTTGCTCCTCAACAATAGGGATGAGCTTCGTGTTCGAGTCGAACATACGTTCGACTCGAACATCGGCTGTTCGATCGTTCGACGAAGATCGAACGATTTGGGCCGTTCGCGCCAAATTCGAGTGACGCGAACGGCCCACAATGCACTACGCCATCGCAGTGTCATCCAGGCGCTGTGATTGGCCAAGCATGCACTGTGACCCCGCATGCTTGGCCAATCACAGGAGAGCAATGATTGGCCACAGGCAGGATGCCTGTGGCCAATTATTGCTGAGGGGGTTTAGTACACGCCCCACACTATAAAAGGCCGCCAGCGCGGCGGCCTTGTGTAGTGTGTTCCGGAGCAGAGAAAGAGAAGCATAGGCAGGGACAGTGTCATTTTTTTTCCTTTACTAATCCTGGATTCCTTGTGTTTAGGGACAAATAAGGATAGGTAGGGAGAGTGTCAGTGTGTTATTCTGTGCTAAACCTTGTTTGTAGGGACAGAGTAGGACAGTGAGGGAAAGTGTCAGTGTGCTATTCTGTTCTAAACCAATTTTGCTGAACCATATTTGAAATCCTTGAGTTTAGGGACAGAGAGGTACAGTGAGTGAAACTGACAGTGTGCTATTCTGTTCTAAACCAATTTTGCTGTTCCATATTTGAAATCCTTGAGTTTAGGGACAGAGAAGGACACTCGTGGAAACTATCAGTGTGCTATTCTGTGCTTAATCTTGTTTGTAGGGAGGGACAGAGTAGGACAGTGAGGGAAAGTGTCAGTGTGCTATTCTGTTCTAAACCAATTTTGCTGTTCCATATTTGAAATCCTTGAGTTTAGGGACAGAGAAGGACACTCGTGGAAACTATCAGTGTGCTATTCTGTGCTAAATCTTGTTTGTAGGGAGGGACAGAGTAGGGCAGTGAGGGAAAGTGTCAGTGTGCTATTCTGTTCTAAACCAATTTTGCTGTTCCATATTTGAAATCCTTGAGTTTAGGGACAGAGAAGGACACTTGTGGAAACTATCAGTGTGCTATTCTGTGCTAAATCTTGTTTGTAGGGAGGGACAGAGTAGGGCAGTGAGGGAAAGTGTCAGTGTGCTATTCTGTTCTAAACCAATTTTGCTGTTCCATATTTGAAATCCTTGAGTTTAGGGACAGAGAAGGACACTCGTGGAAACTATCAGTGTGCTATTCTGTGCTAAATCTTGTTTGTAGGGAGGGACAGAGTAGGACAGTGAGGGAAAGTGTCAGTGTGCTATTCTGTTCTAAAGCAATTTTGCTGAACCATATTTGAAATCCTTGAGTTTAGGGACAGAGAGGTACAGTGAGTGAAACTGACAGTGTGCTATTCTGTTCTAAACCAATTTTGCTGTTCCATATTTGAAATCCTTGAGTTTAGGGACAGAGAAGAACACTCGTGGAAACTATCAGTGTGCTATTCTGTGCTAAATCTTGCTTGTAGGGAGGGACAGAGTAGGACAGTGAGGGAAAGTGTCAGTGTGCTATTCTGTTCTAAACCAATTTTGCTGAACCATATTTGAAATCCTTGAGTTTAGGGACAGAGAAGGACACTCGTGGAAACTATCAGTGTGCTATTCTGTGCTAAATCTTGTTTGTAGGGAGGGACAGAGTAGGGCAGTGAGGGAAAGTGTCAGTGTGCTATTCTGTTCTAAACCAATTTTGCTGTTCCATATTTGAAATCCTTGAGTTTAGGGACAGAGAAGGACACTCATGGAAACTATCAGTGTGCTATTCTGTGCTAAATCTTGTTTGTAGGGAGGGACAGAGTAGGACAGTGAGGGAAGGTGTCAGTGTGCTATTCTGTTCTAAACCAATTTTGCTGAACCATATTTGAAATCCTTGAGTTTAGGGACAGAGAGGTACAGTGAGTGAAACTGACAGTGTGCTATTCTGTTCTAAAGCAATTTTGCTGAACCATATTTGAAATCCTTGAGTTTAGGGACAGAGAGGTACAGTGAGTGAAACTGACAGTGTGCTATTCTGTTCTAAACCAATTTTGCTGTTCCATATTTGAAATCCTTGAGTTTAGGGACAGAGAAGGACACTCGTGGAAACTATCAGTGTGCTATTCTGTGCTAAATCTTGCTTGTAGGGAGGGACAGAGTAGGACAATGAGGGAAAGTGTCAGTGTGCTATTCTGTTCTAAACCAATTTTGCTGAACCATATTTGAAATCCTTGAGTTTAGGGACAGAGAGGTACAGTGAGTGAAACTGACAGTGTGCTATTCTGTTCTAAACCAATTTTGCTGTTCCATATTTGAAATCCTTGAGTTTAGGGACAGAGAAGGACACTCGTGGAAACTATCAGTGTGCTATTCTGTGCTAAATCTTGTTTGTAGGGAGGGACAGAGTAGGGCAGTGAGGGAAAGTGTCAGTGTGCTATTCTGTTCTAAACCAATTTTGTTGTTCCATATTTGAAATCCTTGAATTTAGGGACAGAGAAGGACACTCGTGGAAACTATCAGTGTGCTATTCTGTGCTAAATCTTGTTTGTAGGGAGGGACAGAGTAGGGCAGTGAGGGAAAGTGTCAGTGTGCTATTCTGTTCTAAACCAATTTTGCTGTTCCATATTTGAAATCCTTGAGTTTAGGGACAGAGAAGGACACTCGTGGAAACTATCAGTGTGCTATTCTGTGCTAAATCTTGCTTGTAGGGAGGGACAGAGTAGGACAGTGAGGGAAAGTGTCAGTGTGCTATTCTGTTCTAAACCAATTTTGCTGTTCCATATTTGAAATCCTTGAGTTTAGGGACAGAGAAGGACACTCGTGGAAACTATCAGTGTGCTATTCTGTGCTAAATCTTGTTTGTAGGGAGGGACAGAGTAGGGCAGTGAGGGAAAGTGTCAGTGTGCTATTCTGTTCTAAACCAATTTTGCTGTTCCATATTTGAAATCCTTGAGTTTAGGGACAGAGAAGGACACTCGTGGAAACTATCAGTGTGCTATTCTGTGCTAAATCTTGTTTGTAGGGAGGGACAGAGTAGGACAGTGAGGGAAAGTGTCAGTGTGCTATTCTGTTCTAAACCAATTTTGCTGAACCATACTTGAAATCCTTGAGTTTAGGGACAGAGAGGTACAGTGAGTGAAACTGACAGTGTGCTATTCTGTTCTAAAGCAATTTTGCTGAACCATATTTGAAATCCTTGAGTTTAGGGACAGAGAGGTACAGTGAGTGAAACTGACAGTGTGCTATTCTGTTCTAAACCAATTTTGCTGTTCCATATTTGAAATCCTTGAGTTTAGGGACAGAGAAGGACACTCGTGGAAACTATCAGTGTGCTATTCTGTGCTAAATCTTGCTTGTAGGGAGGGACAGAGTAGGACAGTGAGGGAAAGTGTCAGTGTGCTATTCTGTTCTAAACCAATTTTGCTGAACCATATTTGAAATCCTTGAGTTTAGGGACAGAGAGGTACAGTGAGTGAAACTGACAGTGTGCTATTCTGTTCTAAACCAATTTTGCTGTTCCATATTTGAAATCCTTGAGTTTAGGGACAGAGAAGGACACTCGTGGAAACTATCAGTGTGCTATTCTGTGCTTAATCTTGTTTGAAGGGAGGGACAGAGTAGGACAGTGAGGGAAAGTGTCAGTGTGCTATTCTGTTCTAAACCAATTTTGCTGTTCCATATTTGAAATCCTTGAGTTTAGGGACAGAGAAGGACACTCGTGGAAACTATCAGTGTGCTATTCTGTGCTTTATCTTGTTTGTAGGGAGGGACAGAGTAGGACAGTGAGGGAAAGTGTCAGTGTGCTATTCTGTTCTAAACCAATTTTGCTGAACCATATTTGAAATCCTTGAGTTTAGGGACAGAGAGGTACAGTGAGTGAAACTGACAGTGTGCTATTCTGTTCTAAACCAATTTTGCTGTTCCATATTTGAAATCCTTGAGTTTAGGGACAGAGAAGGACACTCGTGGAAACTATCAGTGTGCTATTCTGTGCTTAATCTTGTTTGTAGGGAGGGACAGAGTAGGACAGCGAAGGAAAGTGTCAGTGTGCTATTCTGTTCTAAACCAATTTTGCTGAACCATATTTGAAATCCTTGAGTTTAGGGACAGAGAGGTACAGTGAGTGAAACTGACAGTGTGCTATTCTGTTCTAAACCAATTTTGCTGTTCCATATTTGAAATCCTTGAGTTTAGGGACAGAGAAGGACACTCGTGGAAACTATCAGTGTGCTATTCTGTGCTAAATCTTGTTTGTAGGGACAGAGAAGGACAGTGAGGGAAACTGTCAGTGTGCTGTTCTGTGCTAAACCAATCTTGCTGAAGCATATTGCAAATCCTTGTGTTTAGGGACAGAGAAGGATAGGCAGGGGACAGTGTCAGTGTCATTGTTGCTAAGCCTCCTGCACAGTATACACCTGAAGGTAGCCCTTATTGCTCTTTTTCCCATCTTCCTGCAGGCCATCCATTAAAATGTCTGGAAGGCAAACAAGGAGAGGCAGACAGTCAGGAGGCAAAAAAAGAGGGCAAGCAGGCTCTGTGTCTGGGGGCAACAGTGCTGGTCGTGGACGCGGTGCATTGTCATCAGCACATGGCCATGGGACACGCTTGTCCTTCTTTTCGGCAGCTGGACATGTTGAGCCACATCATGCCGAAGACTTGGTAGAGTGGATGACCAAGCCCACCTCATCCTCCTCATCCTCTCTCACCCAGGCTCAGGGTACTGGCAAAGCAGCTGCCAAAGCGTCCTCTTCTCTGGTATCATTATCTTCATTAGTCAATCCTTCCCTAGACCCACCATGTCCTCCTCCTGAGGAGTCCCCCGAACTGTTTGAGCACAGTGTTGGGTACATGCTCCAGGAGGATGCCCAGCGTTTCGAAGGATCTGATGATGATACCCAGCTAGAGGAAGGCAGTAGCGTGAGAGCAGAGAGAGGGGATGCTCAAGAAGGACACCAATCTGGCAGTCATGCTCCAGCAGCTGCAGCATACTGCCAGATTGGCTCCAGTGATGAGGAGGGAGGGGATGATGAGGTCACTGACTCCACGTGGGTGCCTAATAGGAGAGAGGATGAGGAGGAGGATGAGGAGGAGGCACATCTCCAACGAGGCAGAATGCCCTTGAGTGGCCAGCGTATGGGCAGCACACCGACGGAATCACACCGCAGAGCTCCGCCTGTGCAGGGCGCTGCCTCTGCCCGTCATTCAAAAAGTTCTTTGGCGTGGGCCTTTTTTGAGGCGAGTGCATCAGATCGCACAGCTGCTGTTTGCAACATATGTCTCAAGCGTATATCGCGTGGCCAAAACATCAGCCGCTTGGGCACCACATGCTTGATCAGACATATGTTGACCTGCCATGCAGCTCGTTGGCAAGCCTACCTTAAAGACCCACACCAAAGAACAAAGCTGACCTCTTCTTGCACCGCATCAGCTGGGATCTCCAACCCCAGTATACCTTCAGTCCTCTCTGAAACCTGCTCTGAGAAGAATGAAGGTGTAGAATTAGGTGTGTCACAGCCAAGTACTTGCGGGCACTCTGCTAGCAGTACACCAACGTCCGATTCTAGCAGGCAAATTTCCCTGCCCCAGCTGCTGGACCGTCGAAAGAAGTTCACTCCCAGCCATCCACATGCCCAGCGGTTGAATGCTAGCTTGGCTAAATTGCTAGCGCTTCAACTGCTGCCTTTTCAGTTGGTAGACTCGGCCCCCTTCCGTGAGTTTGTGCAATGTGCGGTTCCTCAGTGGCAGGTTCCCAAACGCCACTTTTTCGCACGGAAGGCGATTCCGGCTCTCTACAGGCATGTGGAAGGCAATGTCTTGGCCTCGCTGGACAGGGCGGTCAGCGGTAAGGTGCATATTACCGCTGACTCATGGTCCAGCAGGCATGGACAGGGACGTTACCTTTCTTTCACGGCCCATTGGGTCACTCTTTTGGCAGCTGGGAAGGATGCAGGACAAGGTGCAGTAGTGTTGGAGGTTGTTCCACCGCCACGCCTCCAAAATGCTACTACTGGTTGTGACACACCTCTCTCCTCCACCCCCTCCTCTTCTTCTTCCTCCATGGCCTCTTCCTGTGGTTTGTCCTCGGAACCAGCGGTGCTCCGTAGGCGTTCAAGGGGCTACGCAAGTACGCAGGCAAAAAGATGCCATGCCGTGCTTGCGCTGGTGTGTTTGGGGGACAGGAGCCACACTGGGGCAGAGGTCCTGTCTGCTCTGCAGGGGCAGGCCGAGAGGTGGTTGACGCCACGCCCGCTTAAGCCAGGAATGGTGGTTTGCGACAATGGCACCAACCTCCTCTCCGCCCTCCGACAGGGCCAACTGACCCATGTGCCCTGTATGGCTCACGTCCTTAACCTGGTGGTGCAGCGGTTCTTGGGCAGGTACCCGGGCTTACAGGATGTCCTGAGGCAGGCCAGGAAAGTCTGTGTGCATTTCCGCAGATCTTATAATGCCAGTGCTCGCCTGGCTGAGCTGCAAAAGGAGTTGAACCTGCCCAAGAACCGCCTTATATGTGACATGCCCACCAGGTGGAACTCAACGTTGGCCATGCTGCAGCGGCTGCACACGCAGCAGAGGGCCATCAATGAGTACCTGTGCGACTACGGCACCAGGACAGGGTCAGGGGAGCTCGGGTTTTTTTCACCACGCCAGTGGGGCATGATCAGGGATGCATGCACTGTCCTGGCACCATTTGAGGAGGCCACGAGGATGGTGAGCAGTGACAGTGCATGCATCAGTGACACTGTACCTCTTGTCCATCTGTTGGAGCACACGCTGCGTGGAATAATGGACAGGGCACTTGAGGCAGAACAGAGACAGGAAGAGGAGGACTTCCTTGCCTCTCAAGGCCCCCTTTACCCAGACAGTGTTCCTTCTGTCCCACCCATCGCACAGGAAGAGGAGGAGGAGGAGGAGGAGGAGGATTGTGTCAGCATGGAGGTGGAGGCTGGCACTCAGCATCATCAGCAGCAGTCTTTTAGGGATGATTTACAGTCCCAAGAAACCAGTGGACTTGTACGTGGCTGGGAGGAGGTGGCTGCGGATCATATCGTCCTTAGTGACCCAGAGGACTCCGGACTGAATGCCTCAGCTAACCTACGCTGCATGGCCTCCCTGATCCTGCAAAGTCTGCGGAAGGATCCTCGTATTCTTTGGATCAAGGAGAGGGACCATTACTGGCTGGCCACTCTCCTTGATCCACGGTACAAGGGTAAGGTTGCGGACCTTATCTTACCGTCGCAGAGGGAGCAGAGGATGAGACAACTCCGGGAGGCCTTGCAGAAAGGTCTGTGCAACGCGTTCCCAGAGACTGGGAGGTTACAAACTCCTGGTCCTGGACAACGAGTTGCTGAGGCTTCGGGCAGTCAAAGAAGGAGCGGTGGGGAAGGTGGCCGTCTGACCGATGCGTTCAGACAATTCTTTAGTCCGCAGCCCCAAAGTATGATCGGTTCCAGCAACCATCGCCAGCGTCTGATATACATGGTCCAGGAATACCTAGGGGCAAGGTCAGACTTGGACACCTTCCCCACCGAAAATCCTCTGGCTTACTGGGTCTTGAGGATGGATCACTGGCCAGAGCTTGCACAGTATGCAATTGAGCTACTGAGCTGTCCTGCATCCAGCGTTCTTTCAGAACGCACATTCAGTGCTGCTGGAGGATTTGTCACGGATCACAGGGTGCGCCTGTCCACCGACTCGGTTGATCGACTGACTTTCATCAAGATGAACCAGTCTTGGATCACCACCAGCTACCACACACCTGATGCTGATATAACAGACTAATTGATTTTAAAATGTCACATCCCTTCAAGACTGATGCTGATGCTGAGTGCCTGTGCTGTTATGTTGACTGGCTATCCTCCTCCTCCTCCTCAATGATACGATTAATGATGATAGCTTGGAAGATCATTTTGGTTTATGGGTGACGCCACCAGTGGCTAAGGCCCAATTTTTCAGCCCCTGTTTAACAGGGGCGTGTAATTAAAATTTTGGATGCAATACTTTGCAACAGGCCTCATTGCTGTGCTCCAAGTACAGTATCTGTGAGGGGTTGCAGTGTTGTGCCACCAGTGCCTAAGGCCCAATTTTTCAGCGCCTGTTCAACAGGGGCATGCAATTATAATTATTGATCTAATAATTCACAGCAGGGCCCATTGCTGCGCCCACCAAGAGTAACTGTCAGGCCTTACAGTGTTGTGGCACCAGCACCACCATCACCACCACCACCAAAGGCCTAATTTTTCAGCCCCTGTTCAACAGGGGCATGCAATTATAATTATTGATCGAATAATTCACAGCAGGGCCCATTGCTGTGCACACCAAGAGTAACTGTCAGGCCTTACAGTGTTGTGGCACCAGCACCACCATCACCACCACCACCACCACCAAAGGCCCAATTTTTCAGCCCCTGTTCAACAGGGGCATGCAATTATAATTATTGATCGAATAATTCACAGCAGGGCCCATTGCTGCGCCCACCAAGAGTAACTGTCAGGCCTTACAGTGTTGTGGCACCAGCACCACCATCAAAGGCCCAATTTTTACTACCACTGATCAACAATTATATGTTATTACAATTCCTGATATAATAGTTGACAGCAGGGCGTTCCAGCACCCACCAAGAGTAACTGTGAGTGCTTACAGTGTTGTGCCAACACCAACACCTAAGGGGACAATTTCTGCAGAGTATATACGGCAGGTCCCTACTTTCAAACATCAAACTTACAAATGACTACTACTTGCAAACGGAAGAAGACAACAGGAAGTGAGAGGAAATCTACCCCTTGGAAGGAAAATTCTCTCCTGTAAGAATTAATATGGGAGAAAGGTGTCTCCTCTCTACTGATGCTTTATCACCAATCCTTGTTTCAATAAAAACACCACATTTCAAAAACAGTTGTCATTGGGACGCAAAGTGAGGTGAAATGTTCTGAACAGGGGCACAGACAGCAAAAAAAATGTGACAGGGGTGATAACCGTTCCCTATGTTTTCCAAAAAGCTAAAAAAAAGGAATTTGGCATGGAGCTACACTTAAACAATGCAGCTGTTCAAAATTACAAACAGATTCTACATAAGAACAAACCTACAGTCCCTGTCTTGTATGCACCGCCTGTATACGGCTGTTCAGAGTATATAGGGCCTTTTTTATTTTGTGTGCGGGGTTCCCCTTAATATCCATACAAGACCCAAAGGGGCTGGTAATGGGCTGGGGTAGGGGGGGGGGGTTGATGGGGTAGCTATGCCATTTTCCCTAAAGATTTTCATCCATATTACCGGGACCAGACATTGCATTAAAGCCGCAAGCAGTTTTAAATGGCTTTTTTTCCTTTAGAAATGTTATTTTGTGCAGGGACAGTTCTAAACACGGGAAACACGTGGCACTTCACAGGCATACTTTAGACACCCCCCAGGTACAATATTTAAAGGAATATTTGACTTTTTTTTTTTCACTTTATGCATCAATGACTGCTCCCGGAAAACGTCCGTTTTTAAAACTTCTTTTTGCATTGATACATGTCCCCTGGTGCAGAACCCGGGTTCCCAAACTCTGTTTCGGACAATAACATGGATAATAGTCGTTATAATTAGCACTTTAGAATCCGAACGTTCGCATCCATTGTATTTAATAGGGTTCTAATGTTCGTGCGAACTTTCGGTCCGTTCGCGGGTTCTGGTGCGAACCGAACCCGGGGGTGTTCGGCTCATCACTACTCAACAACCTCAGAAGATTGGGATCTGGTGTGCCTGACCTTAGCAGGGACCTCATCATCTTCGTCGCCCGGGCTATCTGACATGGAGCAATAAAAAAAGGGGAGAAAAAATGGCGCAGAATGAGTTCTAGGCAGAGTAAAAATCAAAGGGATCAATGAATGTTAATGTTGATGTTGCAAGCACTAGCGGCAGCTACCATGAGCAGAAGCAAACTCTGTAAAATATAATGAGGAAAGGAAGGTGCGCCAATCTAAGTGCAGTAAAACAGGCTTTAATTAGCAAATTTGTATAAAAACAGCCAAATGGCTACTCACAGGATACAGGAATAATACAGGCATGTAAGGAGTTAAAGGTGGTCCGGAGTCATCTAAGGCGGTCCTCAGGGGAGATGTTGGTTCCAGATGGAGAGAGGTGTAGCTGAAGATGGCTGAAGGCAGGAAGGCAGGTTGCGGTGTCAGCAAGGGAAGTCAAGAACAACCAGGTATCCAAGCTGCAGATGTAGTGATGCGCCCTGTGTCATCAGGGTAGACATGGGATAACCAGGAAGCTGCAGTTCAGCGAGGACTTCAGCGTGCGCTTCAGCGTGGAGCGCAGCGTGCCGTCGGACCGGAAGTGACGTGTGGATAGAACGGACCAATGGGATGACGCGTTTCACAGCATCCGCTGTTTCATCAGATCCATAGAAGGCATTATCATAGGTGGGTGTGATATAGTAGAGAGACGTGGCGTGATTGGTTGAAATCATACTAGTGGAAGTAAATCAGCATGGTGATTGGTTGGAAGCAAGATGTAAGGGAGATGATGACACGGAATTTTTAGGGGGGTGCAGGGGGGCGAGGAGAAAAGGAAAATGGATGACAGGGGATTATGATATGAAATAAAGATACAATGTTTATATGGTGGTGAACAACGCTAATGTGGAATTTAAAATCATAAAGGATATAAATACATAGATGGTATTAGTACATAGGAGAGAGAGAAAAAAAGGAGCAGCACTATAAAGGGGAACGTATGTGGAAATAATTATATTGGAATTATAGGGGAAAAAAATTATTTAATTAAATATTAAATTAGTTGGAGGGTATGAGAACAAGCTATGTATGGCATGAGAACAAATGGGTGCAACATGTAGGAGATGGGAACATATTAATGTGGACAAGGGAAGGAAAGGGAAAGGGGTGGTAAAAAAAGGAGGGGGGGGGTAAAAAAAAAAAAAAAAAAAAAATATAATAATAATGAAGAATAATAATGAAAAAGTAATAATGAAAAATAAATATAAATATAAATATAAATATAAATAAAAATAAAAATAAAAATAAAAATAAAAATAAAAATAAATGGACAATAATAATGAAAAACAAAAATGGGGGGGGGGGGGGAAGAAGCAAAGAGGACAAGATGGGGAAGCGGAAGAGATGGGTCAGTGAATGAATGATAAAGGCTGCCTATCATGTAGAAGTAGTACAGAAGTATGATTCATAGTATAGAAAATACACATGCATGTGTATATATTCACACATTTATATACACACATACACACACATCTGGAAGGGAACATCCATATATATATATATATATAAAAATGAATGGATGATATAATAATATATAAATATATATAAAAAACATATGTAAATTGCACATGGAGAAGTATAATATAACAAGTCAAAGCTTATTACCAAAAAAAGGGGGGGGGGGGGTGTACATAATTATTGGTATAAAGGATATACCAAAGATGCAAGGCAGCATGAATGGTAACAGATCTATGAGGGCAACACAAGGTGCATACATGCACATATGACCAAGCATATATGAGAGTTGTGAGTAAACGCACACACATACACACATATACACGTATACACATATACACGTGTGCATACACATGCATGCACACAAATCTCCGACAGATGAAAGCACTAGTACGTGGGATGGACGAGCAGCACAGAGAAATATTAAAAGTGATTTGGAAATGAAAGCTTATTATAAAAATTATGTATCATAAAAAATAGGATGATAATCAAATCTGAATAAAATCGAATCAAATACAATAAAATAGAAAGAATGAATTAAAGAATCATCATAAAAAATATATATATGAGAAGATCGAATAAAATGATATATGAGTAAGAACGCACAAGAAATCGCACAGATGGAGAAATGCGATTAATAGAATGGTGGTAATATAGGAATATTAGATTATGTTGTTGGTTTCGATTTCTTCGTTGAGGCCATTGGGTGACATGGTATTTAAAGAAAAAATCCAATAAGTTTCTTGTCTACAAAGGCGTTGGAATCTTTCTATGGCAGTTGGGGTTTCTGGTATTGCCTCGATAACCCAAACCTGAAGGGCGCTGGTATCTTGGTGGTGGTGTGTTGCAAAGTGACGTGCCACGCTGTATTTGGGATTGTTCTTTTGGATTGCACGGCGGTGTTCTCCAAATCTGGTCCGTAGAGCTCTGATAGTTCTGCCTATGTATAGTAGGCCACATGGACAGGAAATACAGTACACTACATACGTGGTAGAGCAGTTGTAGAAAGAGCTGAGATTGAAGGTCTTACTGTTGGCCTTGAAGGTTTTTTGGCCATGGGTGACATGGGAGCAGGTAAGGCATAGGGCTTTTTTGCATTGATACATCCCTACAATGGGAATTAAAGTGAGCTGTTTGAGCATGTAGTTTTGGTGATGATTGGATGTTTTGGTTTTGCTGGGGGCGATCTTGCTTTTAATATTGGGGGCCCTTCGATAGGCAAACTTGGGAGTAACTGACACAGTTTTTGATAGGTAGGGGTCTTGGGTGAGGATGCTCCAGTGTTTTTTAAAGATATTCTCCATTTTTTTGTGTTTTGCGTGGTACTGGGTAATGAAACGAGTATTGGGTTCAGAGTTCGATGTTTTGGGGAGGGGCAGGGATTCTTGTTGATAGGTGGTGCAAGCTTCTTTAATCAAGTTGGGGGGATATCCTTTCTCGATGAATTTGTTTTCGAGTAAAGTGCTTAAGGATGTATAATCTTCTAATCTGGTACAGTTACGTCGGAGTCGATTGAATTGACTCTTCGGGACGTTTTTGATCCACATGGGATGATGGCAACTAGAAAAATGTATCTGACATGGAGCCGCTGTCTTCTACGGGAAGGTATTCTGAGCCTGAATCTGACAGATCCGTGACCTCCTCTTCACTATCTGTCATGCTCAGAATCTCATAGGCCTCTTTACTAGTGTACCTTCGATTTGCCATTTTAGGCTCTAAATTTAGGGGTACACTAGTAAGATTCACAGGAAAAAAAAGCACCTGACTGTCGTCAGCAAATATCTCAAACGCTACTAAAAAAAACCTGTTAGCGATCGCAGGGATCAGGCCTGACTCTGCGAACGCTGCAGTTATGTGTGTTGTGTTTGGTAAGTGACAGTGATCGATCTATACTGCACTTGGGTGGGCTGGGCTGGGCGGAGGGGCTAAACCCAGGTGCTAGCAGGTATCTGGGCTGATCCCGCTAACACTGCATTTTTGGGAACCCTAAACCGCTGGGGACGCTAGTATAGATCTGATCAGATCAGATATTGATCTGTTCAGATACTATACCACTAAGGGAAGTGTATGCTTTGCGCGTGGGTGTTAGCGTTACTGGCACTAACCTGACGCTGCCTGGGGCGACGCAGACACTCTCTGGCGCTAAAACCTAATTTATATCACCCGCCGGGCGATCAGGGGTTTAAACCTTTATTGGGTTATATATGGCGGGTGCCCCGATGCTATAAAAAGCAAACTAACCAACCAGCATCACCCGTAACACTTATACGGTGATCACTGGTGAAAGGGTTAACTAGGGGCAATCAGGGGGTTAAAACCTTTATTAGGTAATATATGGGGGTACCTGGCGCTATATAAAAACCTGACGGGTAACCTAAATAACTAACTGGCTAACCAGTGTCACCAGTGACACTTATACAGTGATCACTGGTGAAAGGGTTAACTCTAGGGGCGATAAAGGGGTTAAACCTTTATTATATAATATATGGGGGTACCTGATGCTATAAAAACATGCGGCGAACCTAAAAAAAATAACTTGCTACCTAGGGGCACCACCACCACTAATACAGCGAAAACAATCGCTTAGTGACGCTGGCGATAGGGGATGAAAGGGTTACCTGGGGGGCAATCAAGGGGTTAAACCTTTATTAGGGGGGGGGGTTAGGGGGCTACCCTGGACCTAAAGGGGCCTAAACCTAACTGCCCTGCAACATTTTACTATCACAGATGACACTAAATGCAGCGATCAGAAAAAAAATTATCAGTGACACTGTGACTGGGGGCTGGGGGGTGACCTGGGGGGTGATCTGGGGGTGACTGGGGGGTGAAAAGTGTGCCTACGTGTGCTGGTGTCAGTGGGCTGTTGGTGCACTTACTGTGAGATGTCTTCTCTCCTCGCGCCGGATCAAAAAGACCGCCACGAGGAGAGATGACATCACTTCCTCTGCCTGTGTTTACATTTACACAGCAGAGGAAGCATATCATTCGCTGGGAGCGATCGCGAGGGGGTGGCTAGAAACGAATGGCCGTCCCCTCATCACGGATCGCTCCCGCAATGATAACCACCACTCACTGTACCGGAGGGGGTCCGATCGGACCCCCCACACATACGAAGGCAGGCACGTACAGGTACGCGAGTTTGCCTGTCCGTGCCATTCTGCCGACGTATATATACAGTGAGCGGTCGTTAAGGGGTTAAAGTGAAAAAATAAAAGTGAAATATTCCTTTAAATATCGTACCTGGGGGGTGTCTATAGTATGCCTGTAAAGTGGCGCATGTTTCCTATGTTTAGAACAGTCGCTGCAGAAAATTACATTTCTAAAGGAATAAAAGTCATTTAAAACAGCTTGCAGCTTTAATGTAATGTCGGGTCCCAGCAATATAGTTGAAAATTATTGAGAAAAACAACATGGGTACCCCCCCCCAGCCCTTTTGGGTCTTGTATGGATATTAACCACTTAAGGACCGCATCACGCCGATATACGTCGGCAGAATGGCACGGCTGGGCACATCATCGTACAGGTACATTGCCCTTTAAGAGCCCAGCCGTGGGTTTCCCCGTTCTTCTCTGTGGCATGTCAGTGATCATCTGTTCCCTGTCATCGGAACAGATGATCAGTGACGTGTAACGTGTAGCTACGCCCCCTGCAGTAAGAATCACTTCTTAGGGTACACTTAACCCCTATAGCGCCACCTAGTGGTTAACCCCTTCACTACCAGTGTAATTTTCACAGTAACCAGTGCATTTTTATAGCACTAATCGCTGTGAAAATTACAATGGTCCCAAAAATGTGTCAAAAGTGTCCGATGTGTCCGCCATAATGTCGCAGTCATGAAAAAAAAAATCGCTGATCGCCGCCATAACTAGTAGAAAAAAAAAATTAATAAAAATGCCATAAAACTACCCCCTATTTTGTAAACGCTATAACTTTTGCGCAAACCAATCAATAAACGCCGATTGCGATTTTTGTTACCAAAAATATGTAGAAGAATACGTATCGGCCTAAACTGAGGAAAAAAAACTCATTTTTTTATAAATTTTTGGGGGATATTTATTATAGCAAAAAGTTGCTCTATTTTTGTGTAGCGCACCCCCAACTAAGAGAGCCGCTGGTTTGATTTCGGGCCCTGTATACAGTACCACCAACCCCCGGCAATCTTACTCGACCCACTCTGGCACAGTTAGTCTAGTGTTATATTTGTACCACATTCAATTGTATTGCATGAAATAATCTCTAAACAGTAAGACAACACACTGAGGCGAGAGATCAGATATAACAGCTTTACTCTTATAGTAAATAGCATAGGTAGAACATAATACATGCAACTGGCTTGCAGAGCCCTGCAGCAATCAATTCAGCACACTATAATGGCGCTGCACGGTACTCCACCACGCGTGGCCATTATGGTATGCGCGCCCTATGGTGCACTAAACAATATCTTAACTCCCCACCCCGGTCAGGCCTGACATGGAATAAATCTCAGTCACCTCCTTAAGGGATTTCTTCGCATGCCAGCTTTCGGTGGTGCACTTGATGAAAAGTATTTGTAATCCACAACAGCAATAACTTGGAACACTATACTGGGGGGGACACTTCAACTCTGTCCTGCTACCGGTCCCCCGGGGAACAGCAGATAATCGAACTGTGAGCCTAGGCAGTCTATAGGCCTGAACACGGCAAAGTCTATTGGTTTGGGCAGGTGCCCGCTCACCACTCCGGACGCAATCCTAGTCCGGGACTTCCACCTGCTGTGTATCCGCACACAGCGTCTGCAACGATCGGGTCCCCGATCCAACTGATGTCCTCACTCGACAGGTCAGGTGCCACCCAGGCTCCGCAGTAGGGATGGAAGGCTCTTTGGAAGTAGCGCAAGGCCCCAGGCTTCAGGCCTTGCACTGCAATAGATCCGCACAGGCTGTTGCTGTTGCTTGCAGAGCCGTGTCCAAAGAGAGCGAGCTCTGCCTCGCCTCCTCCTTAAATAGCCCCTCCCATGAGTCTCTGCGGTGGCCAAACGGGGTTCTGGGTAACATAGTCCCGGGGCCTTAAAGGAGACCCTGCTACACACTCCCCCCACTTAAACTCTTTGGTCCCCAAAGATAACAGAACATCAAATCACAGAACGTACAACCTCAATCAAAGTTTCATATGATGTCGGCAGAGGAAATTCCCACCAAAACCGAGGTAGTGAACTTCCCTGCCCACAGGACACACTATCATTAGTATCCTGCCTAACTGTGCCAGAAAGTGAGTTGGGGTTGCCTCCCACCAAATGAACAGTGGGAGGATCAGGGTCTTCCATACTCCTTCTGGCAGTGACCACAGTGTCTTCAGCACTCCTCCCCATCTGTGGGTAAGTTAATCTCCTGGGAGGCTTTATGGCCCTTCGCTTCCTCTGTCCTCTTGGACTTTCTGTTGGAACAGGCTCCTCTTCCGGAACTGACTTAGGAATTTCCTCTGGTTCGGGAGCACTGGGCTCCGGGGCAGGGAGATACATGGATTCCCTTGGATCTTCCTCTGGGAGTAAGTCACAGGCACTCTCCCAAGCATCTGACCAAGGACTGGACGGGATGAACTCAGTAGCTTCTGCATTCAGTGTCTGATCTTCGGTATCTTCTTCAGGTGGAAGATCAATAGCAGAAGTTACCGAAGCCTGGGAAGGCCAAAATCAATCAAGTTCTTCTCCCTCATCTTCACTTATCTCCGAGGTCTCTGTATCCCCGATCCGAGGGGTCTGGGACCGAGTGTTTGGTCTGGAAGTATCCAGGATGGACGTTGGCTCAGGGGGATCCATCACAGGGGGTATCCGAACTGCCTCAGCTAGTGGGAGTAGGTGGTTCCGATGCCAGGTCTTCAAAGGCCCCACCTTCCCTTCTGGTTTAAGTCTGTAAACAGGTAGGCCCGGCAGTCTTTTGCAAACAACATAAGGTTCAGGTCTCCATCTGTCTGCAAGCTTGTGTTTTCCAGGGATCCCCAAGTTCCACAGCAACACTCTGTCTCCTGGTTGTAGATCTTGGATCCTAACCTTTAAATCAAAATTTCTCTTGTTGCGTGCTCCCCTTTGCTCCGAGGCCGCCTGGGCCTGTTCATAGGCCACTTTCAAATTACGTCTGAGTCTATCGACATATCCCTTGTGGGAAGCAGCAGAACAATGGTCTATGGAAGTGCCAAAGGCCAGATCGACTGGCAGTCTTGCTTCTCTCCCGAACATGAGTCTATAGGGTGAGTATCCTGTAGCGTCGCTGGTAGTGCTATTGTATGCATGCACAACGGCCGCTATGTGGTTGCTCCAATGTTGCTTCTTCTCACTGCTTAAAGTTCCCAGCATGTTGAGCAAGATTCGATTAAACCTTTCTGGCTGAGCATCACCTTGGGGATGGTAGGGGGTAGTCCTTGTCTTCTTAATCTCCAAGGAATCCAGGAGCTTCCGGATCAGCCGACTTTCAAAATCCCTTCCCTGGTCTGAATGGAGCCGTTGTGGTAGCCCATAGTGTACGAAGTATTTCTCCATAAGCACTTTGGCCACAGTGGAGGCCTTCTGGTCTTTGGTTGGGAAGGCCTGGGCATACCGGGTGAAATGGTCGGTTACTACCAGAACATTTCCTAGTCCACTCAGGTCGGGTTCGAGGCAGAGAAAATCAATGCAAACCAGATCAAGCGGGCTTTGGCTTTGCAGATGACCCATTGGGGCAGCTTGATGGGGCAAAGTCTTTCTCTGAATGCATCGTGCACATGAATGGCAGAATTCCTCAACTTCAGCCCTCATGCAGGGCCAATAAAAACGGTCCCTAACGAGTTGGAAAGTCCTTTCCGCCCCTAGGTGGCCATGGTTGTCATGCAGAGCAATCATGACAGTCTCTCTGTGTTTTTCGGGCAGGAACAACTGCCATTTGTCTTCCAGGTCATCAGAGGGGCCCCTTCGGTAGACCACTCCCTGACGCACCTGAAGCCTGTCCCACTCCTTCTTCAACAGGCGAGCTTCCTTTGAGGGGTGACGTAGGAGTCTGTTCGGATCCTGGTTCTCCAGGGCCTCTAGGACCAATCTCCCCATAGGGTCTTCCAATTGGTCGGATCTCAACTCCTTTTTGGACAGTTTTGGTAAGTTATCTTCCCCCAATTGGGTTACCCCGCAGTACTGCTTGGGAACTCCTACTACGGTAACCCCTATCTCTTCTGCTCTTGAGCCTCCACTGGCTTGGAGTTCAGCCCCTTGACAGAGGGCCCGCACCCCGTCGGGTGCCACTTGGGTCCAGTCTTCTGTACTGCAGGTGGGGACATGAGATCTTCTGGACAAGGCGTCCGCATCTCGATTTCCCACCCCAGGTCTGTATTTCAGGCTGAAATTGAAGGCAGACAGCGCCGCCAGCCATCTATGTCCTGTGGCATCCAGCTTTGCTGTGGTGAAAAGATAGGTGAGGGGATTGTTGTCCGTTTTCACAGTGAAGTCTGCCCCATACAGATAATCTCGGAGTTTGTCAACTACGGCCCACTTAAGGGCCAGGAACTCCAGCTTATGAGTAGGATAGTTCTTCTCGGAGGGGGTCAGACTTCTGCTCACATACGCAACAGGTCTCAGTTTCCCTTCATGCTCCTGGTAGAGCACTCCTCCCAGACCATCGTGACTGGCATCTACATGGAGTTTATAAGGCTTCTTTGGGTCTGCATAGGCCAGGACAGGGGCAGTGGTTAAGTTCTTTTTCAACATCTGGAAGGCATCTTTACACTTCTCATTCCACTGGTCCTTGACTGACTCCCCTGGCTTTCTAGGGCCCGAGTCATCCTCTTCCCCCTCCGTCTTGAGCAGCTCATTCAGGGGCCTGGCTATCCGAGCAAACCCCTCCACGAACCTCCTATAATAGGAACAGAATCCCAGTAAGGACCTGAGTTCTGTCACTGTGGTGGGCCTTGGCCAGGAGGTGATTGCCTACAATTTTTCAGGGTCTGTGGCCACTCCATCTTCAGACACTATGTGTCCCAGATAGTTGACTGAAGACTGATAGAATTGGCATTTTTCAGGTGAGAGCTTGAGTCCTTCCTCACTCAGTCTCTTCAAAACTTTCTCCAGCCTCTCTTCATGTTCCTCCAAAGTTCTTCCGAAGACAATGATGTCATCCAAGTATACTAGGACTTCGATGGGGTTCATGTCTCCCACAGTCTTCTCCATGAGTCTTTGGAAGGTGGCTGGAGCTCCAGACAGGCCTTGAGGCATCCGGTCGAATTCGAAGAACCCTACCGGGGTTATGAAAGCCGTCTTTTCTTTGTCTTCTGAATGCATCGGGATCTGATAGTACCCGCTCTTAAGGTCCATAACACTGAACCACTTGGCTCCAGACAAGCTCTGTAGGGCATCCTCTATCCTCGGAGTGGTATACTGGTCCGGTATAGTTCTCCTGTTCAGGGTCCTATAGTCTATGCACAGCCTCAATGACCCATTCTGCTTCCGGACCACCACTATGGGGGAGGCATAGGGACTTCTAGATTCTCGAATCACCCCTGTTCGCTTGAGCTCGGCGAGCTGCTCCCTCAAGTCTTCGAGGTCTGCCAACGGAACCCGCCTAACCCTTTCCCTGAAGGGCTTGTCTTCCTGGAGGCGGATTCGATGGGTGGCACTCCTAGCACACCCCACATCGAACTCATCTTGGGAAAAGATCCTTTCCCACCTGGTCAACTGGGCCTTTGCTCTCTCTTTCCAAGCCCTGGGCAGGTTTGGGTTCTCCATGGAAAGTTTCTCCCACGCAGTACTTTCTCCATCTGTCTTCTCCACATCTGATGAAGCAACTGGTGTAGCTGGGCTCACCCGGCCCAGCAACAGCCTGGCTGGGATTTCCATGGGACCACCCGTGGTGTTTCTGACACTCACGGGGCCCCTTTACAGTGAGCCTTCTTCAGGGCCCTCACCGGGACCACTTCTGGGACTACTTCTAAGCCCGAAGGTTCTTCCCTTGGATCGGGTTCCAACATGACAAAAGGGCCAGGCTGCTCCCAAGTGAGTTTCACTGTGGCTTTCAAGCAGGCTACTTCACCGGGTTGCAGCACTATCCCCCTTCTTCCCAGTCTCCAGACCTTCCCTACCCCCTCTTCCGGGGCCTTCTGTTCCAAGATCAGCCGTTGGTAGGCGGTCTTCAACATTGGGTGGATCTCAGTGACTGTGGGGTTTTTCCTTCTTGTCAGAGGGGCCAGAAGTCTTCGGACCAGATCCGTGTTGGTCCCTATTATTAGGGAACTCTTGTTAGCTCCAGGCGGTCGGGGGCACACCACAGCTAAGGTGTCAAACACTTCAGCCTTTCTGGCTATGGACGGGTCAAAAGTCAGTTTTATGGGCAAATAGCCATCATAAGGGAAACTCTCTGTCCCAATTCCCCATATCTCCAACTCTTCAATCTTCTGGATGGGTAGGTGACTCAGATGCTTGTCATAAAAGTCCCGGTACAACAGGGTCACCTGTGCCCCAGTATCTAATATGGCTCTTGTGTAGACTCCCTCCACTTGAACTGGTAGTATTGAGGAGGGACCCACCAGCTTCTCTGGATATCGCTTCGGAGGGGTCTCTTTCCTTGGATCTTTGCATTTCCCTTTTTGACTTTCTTTCTTCCATTTCTCCTTAGACTTAAGTCTCTCTTGGGCCTGGTATGCATTGATCTCCCTCCTTTTTATGGGTGTAGCTACCCGCTGAGGGACATTACTCTCTTTCTTTGGAGTGTGTTCCCTCTGAGGAACCTTATGTTTCTTCTGAGGGGTCTTGTCCACTCCTTTCATGTGCTTCTTATTCAGTTTGGAGCTCACTGTAGGTGATGGGCACCCGGCTGACTCCTTCACCGGGGCTCACTGAAGTTTTCCGGCGGCTTGCGGTTATTCATCTTTTTTTTCTTTGGACTGGCACATACTTTGGCGAGGTGGTCAGCTCCTCCACAATTGAAACAGATCACATCCCCCCAATCTTCCAGGGATGCGGGCGCTGAGGTATTTGGGAACAGCTCCTTCCTCTGACTTTCCCTCTCTGGTATCCTTGACTTCTTTTCCATCAGGGAGGTTAGCATCCCCAACACCTGGGACATCGGCGACTTCAAAGTATCCACTTCTGAGTCTCTTTCCAGGGTCATGGCCGTCCTGACCATTACCGGAGGAGGATTTACCGACTCAACTTGTTGGCTCCTCTTCTTCTCCTCCAGCATAGCTTCTTCCTCTCTGACTACTCGGATAAAGTCAGGGTACTCCAGGCTCTTCCCGTCCTGTCTGGTACATAGCGCCAGTGTGATGGGGTCCAGGGGCTTAGATCCTCTCATCACCTGCTGGACACGGGCCTCATCCACCTTCTGTGGGTCAATCCCCTTCTTCAGGATCATCTTATGCAGAATCTTATCCAGGCGCTTCATGAACTCTGACAGTTTCTCCCCTGCTTTTTGGTAACAGTGCTCTAGCTGGTACGTGAGCTCCGTGATTTTCTCTGTTCCACCGAACACATTCTGCAGAATGTCCAGATAGTCCTGTGCATCACAGTCTGTCTTGCTCATCTTGAGGTTGCGTATGGCCTCTAGAGCAGGGCCCTTCACGCTCTCAGCAATTCTCTGCTTCTTTCTGTGGTCTGGGACTTCCCATTCTTCTAAGGCCTGGGTGGCACCGTCTAACCACTCCTCAAACCCCTCTTCACCTGAAGGTACAGGTTTCCTCCCCGAAAACATCCTGAGTTTTCTGTATCCTGACATTTGGTAGTCTGTAGGATCTTTTTTACACTGGGCTATGATCTCCCCTAGGACCTCGCATAATTCAGTGCTGAGGTTGTCCTGCGGCGACCCGGGACTCTCTTTCTTCTCCCGTTTCTCTGCTTTTAGGGTGGGTGGTGGAGATAGTTTTGGTGTCTGAAGCCGTCCTCCTGGCTTGGGCGGCAGCGCGTGTATTAGGCTATAAGTCTGAACATCTATTGCTTCTATACTTGAATTCTTGAAATGCTCTGGGACTCCATCCTTCCACTCTATTAGTGCATGGGTCAGTGAGGAATTTGTCCTGACATCCACCACCCATGCCTTCTGATACGGGGACAGTGACATCACTAGCTGCTTCACCGCTTCCTCTTGCCAGATCCCTGGGAGTTCTATGACTACTAGACATGTGCAAAAGGAAAAAATTCGTTTCGTTTCGTTTCGTTTTAATTCGTTAATTAATTAATTTCGTTTAGTTAGATTCGTTAAATTTGTTAAATTCGTTTTCGGATTTCGTTTTGTTTTCGACCGAATTCGAAAATCGGTCGCATTCGAAAATATTTCAACTGAATTCGAAAATATTTCTACTGGATTCGAAATTATTTCAACATGATTCGAAATTATTTCAACATGATTCGAAATTATTTCAACCGCATTTGAAACTATTTCAACCGGATTCGAAAATATTTTGCGACCCGACTTTGGGTCCACGTATCTCAGGGTCACTTAGTAATAGAAACCCCAAATTTGGAGATGTTATAGTGCTAGTTCTACTGTGTTTGCATACCAAATTTGGGGTTTCTAGCTACAAGTGGCCCCGAGATATGTGGCCCAAAATTCGGGTTGCAAAATGTCATTCTCTGCTGCAGAAAAGTGTTTGACATTTTGCGACCCGATTTTGGGTCCACGTTTCTCGGGGTCACTTAGTGATAGAAACCCCAAAATTGGTATGCAAACACAGGAGAACTAGCACTACAACATCCCCAAATTTGGGGTTTCTATCGCCAACTAACCCCGAGATACGTGGACCCAAAGTCGGGTCGCAAAATATTTTTGAATCCAGTTGAAATAGTTTCAAATGCGGTTGAAATAGTTTTAAATGCGGTTGAAATAATTTCGAATCATGTTGATACTATTTAAAGCAGATTCGAAAATATTTTGCGACCCGACTTTGAAAAAAAAATGAAATTGATTCTAACAGTCTGCAGGAGATCTGCAAAAAAAAAAAAGAAGTGAAATGGCTGTTAATAGTCTACAGGAGATCTGCTAAAAAAATAAAATAAATGCTAATAGTCTGCAGGAGATCTTATGTAAAAAATAGTAATCTGCAAAAAAAATTAAACATGAAATAGATAGTATCTATATTCTATTCTATTCTATTGTTTTTCTAGTGTATTCTCTATTTCTATTCTAATCTATTCTATCCAAAGTTAAAATTAATTAATTACATTTTTTTTAATTCCTACTGTTCGAAATTAAAATGTATTCTATTCGAAATTCGAATTTCATAAGATGGTTGCATATTCTTTCTATTTTATTCTATTAAATTATATATTTTTTCTATTCTGTTCTAATCTTTTCTATTTGAATTATAAATTTTGAAAGATGGTTAGTTACTTACTTATATACATCTGTCACATAAAAAAAAGATGTGAAATGGCTGTCATGGATGTCGATCGCAAGGCAAGTACATATGCTGTATGTCATTGTCCGAGTGCCACGTGACCGGCCACGAGTGCCACGTGACCAAGTTGTGGATTGTCCACTTGCCACGTCACCTGCCACAAGTTATGGGGTTCCTAGCACCAAGTGACCCCCAGATAGGGGCGATCTGTCAAGTGCTTTTCTGCAGCAGAGAATTAAATTTTGTGACCCGACTTTGAGGCCACGTATCTCGGGGCCACTTATAGCTAGAAATCCCAAAATATTTGGTATGTAAACACATTACAACTGGCACTACAATAACCCCAAATTTGGGGTTTCTATCACCAAGTAACCCCGTTGTAATGCTAGTTCTACTGTGTTTGCATACCAAATTTGGGGTTTCTAGCTATAAGTGGCCCCGAGATACGTGGCCCCAAAGTCGGGTCACAAAATGTCATTCTCTGCTGCAGAAAAGTACTTGACATATCGCCCATATCTGGGGGTCACTTGGTGCTAGGAACCCCATAACTTGTGGCAGGTGACGTGGCAAGTGGACAATCCACAACTTGGTCACGTGGCAGGTCACGTGACACTCGTGGCCGTTCACGTGGCACTCGTGGCAGGTCACGTGGCAGGTCACGTGACACTCGTGGCCGGTCACGTGGCACTCGTGGCCGGTCACGTGGCACTCGTGGCCGGTCACGTGGCACTCGTGGCAGGTGTTGTGGCAAGTGGACAATGACATACAGCATATGTACTTGCCTTGCGATCGACATCCGTGACAGCCATTTCACATCTTTTTTTTATGTGACAGATGTATATAAGTAAGTAAATAACCTTCTTCCAAAATTTATAATTCAAATAGAAAAGATTAGAACAGAATAGAAAAAAAATATAATTTAGAAGAATAAAATAGAAAGAATATACAACCATCTTCTGAAATTCGAATTTCGAATAGAATAAATTTGAATTTTGAATAGTATGAATTCAAATTTTTAAATTAATTAATTAATTTTAACTTTGGATAGAAAAGATTATAATAAAATAGAAAATAGACTAGAAAAAACAATAACCCCAAATTTGGGGTTTCTATCACCAAGTAACCCCGAGATACGTGGACCCAAATTCGGGTCACAAAATATTTTCGAATCCGGTTGAAATAGTTTCAAATGCAGTTGAAATAATTTCGAATCATGTTGATACTATTTCAACCGGATTCGAAAATATTTTGCGACCCGACTTTGGGTCCATGTATTTTGGGGTTACTTGGTGATAGAAACCCAAAATTTGGAGATGTTGTAGTGCTAGTTCTACTGTGTTTGCATACCAAATTTGGGGTTTCTAGCTACAAGTGGCCCCGAGATATGTGGCCCCAAAATCGGGTCGCAAAATGTCATTCTCTGCTCCAGTAAAGTGCTTGACATTTTGCGACCCGACTTTGGGTCCACGTATCTCGGGGTCACTTAGTGATAGAAACCCCAAATTTGGTATGCAAACACGGAAGAACTAGCACTACAACATCTCCAAATTTTGGGTTTCTATCACCAAGTAACCCCAAAATACATGGACCCAAAGTCGGGTCGCAAAATATTTTCGAATCCGGTTGAAATAGTATCAACATGATTCGAAATTATTTCAACTGCATTTGAAACTATTTCAACCGGATTCGAAAATATTTTGTGACCCGAATTTGGGTCCATGTATCTCGGGGTTACTTGGTGATAGAAACCCCAAATTTGGGGTTATTGTTTTTCTAGTCTATTTTCTATTTTATTATAATCTTTTCTATCCAAAGTTAAAATTAATTAATTAATTAAAAAATTTGAATTCATACTATTCGAAATTCAAATTTATTCTATTCGAAATTCGAATTTCAGAAGATGGTTGTATATTCTTTCTATTTTATTCTTCTAAATTATATTTTTTTTCTATTCTGTTCTAATCTTTTCTATTTGAATTATAAATTTTGGAAGAAGGTGATTTACTTACTTATATACATCTGTCACATAAAAAAAAGATGTGAAATGGCTGTCACGGATGTCGATCGCAAGGCAAGTACATATGCTGTATGTCATTGTCCACTTACCACAACACCTGCCATGAGTGCCACGACACCGGCCACGAGTGCCACGACACCGGCCACGGTGCCACGAGTGCCACGTGAATGGCCACGAGTGCCACGTGACCTGCCACGTGACCTAGTTGTGGATTGTCTACTTGCCACGTCACCTGCCACAAGTTATGGGGCTCCTGGCACCAAGTGACCCCCAGATATGGGCGATATTTCAAGTACTTTTCTGCAGCAGAGAATGACATTTTGTGACCCGACTTTGGGGCCACGTATCTCGGGGCCACTTATAGCTAGAAACCCCAAATTTGGTATGCAAACACAGTAGAACTAGCATTACAACGGGGTTACTTGGTGATAGAAACCCCAAATTTGGGGTTATTGTAGTGCCAGTTGTAATGTGTTTACATACCAAATATTTTGGGATTTCTAGCTATAAGTGGCCCCGAGATACGTGGCCTCAAAGTCGGGTCACAAAATTTAATTCTCTGCTGCAGAAAAGCACTTGACAGATCGCCCCTATCTGGGGGTCACTTGGTGCTAGGAACCCCATAACTTGTGGCAGGTGACGTGGCAAGTGGACAATCCACAACTTGGTCACGTGGCACTCGTGGCCGGTCGCGTGGCACTCGGACAATGACATACAGCATATGTACTTGCCTTGTGATCGACATCCATGACAGCCATTTCACATCTTTTTTTTTATGTGACAGATGTAAGTAACTAACCATCTTTCAAAATTTATAATTCAAATAGAAAAGATTAGAACAGAATAGAAAAAAAATATAATTTAGAAGAATAAAATAGAAAGAATATACAACCATCTTCTGAAATTCGAATTTCGAATAGAATAAATTTGAATTTCGAATAGTATGAATTCAAATTTTTTAATTAATTAATTAATTTTTACTTTGGATAGAAAAGATTATAATAAAATAGAAAATAGACTAGAAAAACAGTAACCCCAAATTTGGGGTTTCTATCACCAAGTAACCCCGAGATACATGGACCCAAATTCGGGTCACAAAATATTTTCGAATCCGGTTGAAATAGTTTCAAATGCAGTTGAAATAATTTCGAATCATGTTGATACTATTTCAACCGGATTTGAAAATATTTTGCGACCCGACTTTGGGTCCATGTATTTTGGGGTTACTTGGTGATAGAAACCCAAAATTTGGAGATGTTGTAGTGCTAGTTCTACTGTGTTTGCATACCAAATTTGGGGTTTCTAGCTACAAGTGGCCCCGAGATATGTGGCCCCAAAATCGGGTCGCAAAATGTCATTCTCTGCTCCAGTAAAGTGCTTGACATTTTACGACCCGACTTTGGGTCCACATATCTCAAATTTGGTATGCAAACACAGAAGAACTAGCACTACAACATCTCCAAATTTGGGGTTTCTATCACCAAGGAACCCCGAGATACATGGACCCAAAGTCGGGTCAAAAATATTTTTAGATTCGAAAAAATTCGGATTCGGTTAAATTCGTTAGTATTGTAATTCGGTAATTCGGATGCATCCGAATGTCCGAATAATGAAAAATTCGTCCGAATTTCGATTCGGAACAAAACGAAATGCACATGTCTAATGACTACTACCCCGGCTGGATCTGTGCCAACCGTCTGGCACCACTATTCTACTTCTAGTGGGTCCATGCTTGTACTTTTTGGCGCGTTACTTGCTGCAACAGGATCCCGGACTCGAGAGCCCCCACGTGTAGCGCACCCCCAACTAAGAGAGCCGCTGGTTTGATTTCGGGCCCTGTATACAGTACCGCCAACCCCCGGCAATCTTACTCGACCCACTCTGGCACAGTTAGTCTAGGGTTATATTTGTACCACATTCAATTGTATTGCATGAAATAATCTCTAAACAGTAAGACAACACACTGAGGTGAGAGATCAGATATAACAGCTTTATTCTTATAGTAAATAGCATAGGTAGAACATAATACATGCAACTGGCTTGCAGAGCCCTGCAGCAATCAATTCAGCACACTATAATGGCGCTGCACGGTACTCCACCACGCGTGGCCATTATGGTATGCGCGCCCTATGGTGCACTAAACAATATCTTAACTCCCCACCCCGGTCAGGCCTGACATGGAATAAATCTCAGTCACCTCCTTAAGGGATTTCTTCGCATGCCAGCTTTCGTGGTGCACTTGATGAAAAGTATTTGTAATCCACAACAGCAATAACTTGGAACACTATACTGGGGGGGGACACTTCAAATCTGTCCTGCTACCGGTCCCCCCGGGAAACAGCAGATAATCGAACTGTGGGCCTAGGCAGTCTATAGGCCTGAACACGGCACAGTCTATTGGTTTGGGCAGGTGCCCGCTCACCACTCCGGACGCGATCCCAGTCCGGGACTTCCACCTGCTGTGTATCCGCACACAGCGTCTGCAACGATTGGGTCCCCGATCCAACTGATGTCCTCACTCGACAGGTCAGGTGGCACCCAGGCTCCGCAGTAGGGATGGAAGGCTCTTTGGAAGTAGCGCAAGGCCCCAGGCTTCAGGCCTTGCACTGCAATAGATCCACACAGGCTGTTGCTGTTGCTTGCAGAGCCATGTCCAAAGAGAGCGAGCTCCGCCTCGCCTCCTCCTTAAATAGCCCCTCCCATGAGTCTCTGCGGTGGCCAAACGGGGTTCTGGGTAACGTAGTCCCGGGGCCTTAAAGGAGACCCCGCTACATTTGTTTATAGCGCAAAAAATAAAAACCGCAGAGGTGATCAAATACCACCAAAAGAAAGCTTTATTTGTGGGAAAAAAAGGACGCCAATTTTGTTTGGGAGCCACGTCGCACGACCGCGCAGTTGTCAGTTAAAGCGACGCAGTACCGAATCGCAAAAAGGGGCCTGATCCTTTAGCTGCATATTGGCCTGGGGCTTAAGTGGTTAAGGGGAAACTCCGCACCCAAAAAAAAAAAAAAAGAAAAGGCGTGGGGCCCCTAGGCCCTATATACTCTGAACAGCAGTATACAAGCGGTCCTAAGAAAGACAGGGACTGTAGGTTTGTTCTTAAGTAGAGATGAGCTTCGTGTTGGAGTCGGACCCATGTTCGACTCGAACATCGGCTGTTTGGCGAATTTCGAACATGATGGGCCATTCGCGCCAAATTCGAGTGGTGCGTCACGACCCATAATTCACTGCGGCATTGCAGTGTATTGCTGGCTGATGATTGGCCAAGCATGCACTATGACCCGCATGCTTTGGCCAATCACAGCGCGGTAATAATGGAGAGCCGTAATTGGCCAAAGCCAGGGTGGCTTTGGCCAATCATGGCTCAGAGGAGTAGGTACATGCCCCACACTATATAAGGCCGCCTGGAAGTTGGCCTTGTGTAGTGTGTTGGCGTTTGTGAAAGAGAGAGTTACAGAGAAAGAGACAGTGTCATTTATATTGAGTTAGATACAGCAGGCAGGCGAGTCAGTTAGCTGCTGTTACAGTGTGTAGAGGATATATATGCATCCTAGGTGTTGTATATATATTTATACACTGTATTTAGTTTAGCTAGATCCGTTACTGCTGTTCTCTATACTGTGACAGGCAGGCAGGTGATTGTGCTAGCTGCAGCAGAGTTTCACTTAGTGTACTGTGTGCTTTGCATAGTGTTCACCTAAAGCTTACCTGAATTCAGTTAGTGGTGTTCTCATAATAAAACCACAGGCAGAGTGCTGCATTAATTTCATGTAGTGTACTGCAGTACTTCTGTCCTTTGCAGAACGTTCACTTAAAGGAACCTGAATAAAATTTGTGGTGTTCTCATAATAAAACCACAGGCAGAGAGCTGCTAGTATTTTCAGTTAGTGTACTGTGTCCTCTGCACACTCTTCACCTAAAACTAACTGAAGACCTGTGCTGCTTTTCTCATACTAATTCCACAGCAGGCAGTGGAGTCTGATAGCTGCATTATATATATATACAGTGGGGCAAAAAAATATTTAGTCAGCCACCAATTGTGCAAGTTCTCCCACTTAAAAAGATGAGAGAGGCCTGTAATTGTCATCATAGGTATACCTTAACTATGAAAGACAAAATGTGGAAACAAATCCAGACATCACATTGTCTGATTTGGAAAGAATTTTTTTTGCAAATTATGGTGGAAAATAAGTATCTGGTCACCTACAAACAAGCAAGATTTCTGGCTCTCACAGACCTGTATCTTCTTCTTTAAGAGGATCCTCTGTCCTCCACTCATAACCTGTATTAATGGCACCTGTTTATCAGTATAAAAGACACCTGTCCACAACCTCAAACAGTCACACTCCAAAGTCCACTATGGTGAAGAGCTGTCGAAGGACACCAGAAATAAAATTGTAGACCTGCACCAGGCTGGGAAGACTGAATCTGCAATAGGCAAGCAGCTTGGTGTGAAGAAATAAACTGTGGGAGCAATAATTAGAAAATGGAAGACATACAAGACCACTGATAATCTCCCTCGATCTGGGGCTCCATGCAAGATCTCACCCCGTGGGGTCAAAATGATCACAAGAACGGTAAGCAAAAATCCCAGAACCACACGGGGGGGACCTAGTGAATGACCTGCAGAGAGCTGGGACCAACATAGCAAAGGCTAGCATCAGTAACACACTATGCCACCAGGGACTCAGATCCTGCAGTGCCAGACGTGTCCCCCTGCTTAAGCCAGTACATGTCCGGGCCCGTCTGAGGTTTGCTAGAGAGCATTTGGATGATCCAGAAGAGGATTGGGAGAATGTCATATGGTCAGATGAAACCAAAGTAGAACTGTTTGGTAGAAACACAACTCGTCGTGTTTGGAGGAGAGAGAATGTTGAGTTGCAACCAAAGAACAACATACCTACTGTGAAGCATGGGGGTGACAACATCATGCTTTGGGGCTGTTTCTCTGCAAAGGGAACAGGACGACTGATCCGTGTACATGAAAGAATGAATGGGGCCATGTATCATGAGATTTTGAGTGCAAACCTCCTCCCATCAGCAAGGGCATTGAAGATGAAATGTGGCTGGGTCTTTCAGCATGAAAATGATCCCAAACACACCGCCCTGTCAACGAAGGAGTGGCTTCGTAAGAAGTATTTCAAGGCCCTGGAGTGGCCTAGCCAGTCTCCAGATCTCAACCCCATAGAAAACCTTTGGAGGGAGTTGAAAGTCCGTGTTGTCCAGCGACAGCCCCAAAACATCACTGTTCTAGAGGAGATGTGCATAGAGAAATGGGCCAACATACCAGCAACAGTGTGTGACAACCTTGTGAAGACTTACAGAAAACGTTTGACCTCTGTCATTGCCAACAAAGGATATATAACAAAGTATTGAGATGAACTTTTGATATTGACCAATTACTTATTTTCCACCATAATTTGCAAAAAAATATATTTCCAAATCAGACAATGTGATTGTCTGGATTTTTTTCCACATTTTGTCTCTCATAGTTGAGGTTTACCTATGATGACAATTACAGGCCCGTCTCTTCTTTTTAAGTGGGAGAACTTTCACAATTGGTGGCTGACTAAATACTTTTTTGCCCCACTGTATGTGTGTGTGTGTATGTGTATATATATATATATATATATGTAGCGACCTCACCTCTCACTCCCTCTTTCTCTTCTCGGTCAATGGCTCTCATCTAGGGGACCAGGGAGGAGAGTGTGGCGCACCACCAGCTCGTATCCTCTTGTGTGCAGAGGTGTGAGCTATAACCTTTTACCTTCGGGCCTGTGTTCCTGTCCAGAGCCAAAACTTCCCTTGAGGATGATTCCCACGCTCCACGCAGGTGGAGGTAGGACCCTTTAGCTCCCAGAAAGTCAAGTTCCACACCACTGAAAGTCCAACACTTATTTATTCTTCAGAGCAATAAATAGTTCTTTAAGAGCAACTGGTTAGACACAGAACAGTTAAGAACAAAGTGGGGAGGAGGTCCAGGCACAAAATTGAACTTGGTTTCTCTCCTGTTCCGTTATAGCGCGAACAGGCTTGGCGCACAGTCGCTGCACCGACCGTAAGGGGGTCCCTGCCACAGACCAGATGAATAAGGCCTCTGCCACAGACTTGGTTGTTGGGTCTCTGCCACCGACCTAATTCCCGATGGGTCCCTGCCACAGACCATGAGAACGTGGACTACCTTCTTTAAGCAATGGCCCCTGTCAGGGAAAGGACATCCATCCGGACAGTTACCAGAGGCCCCGCCGTCACCAGCAAATGCTGCACTGGATCTTTGGAAGGGTCACCTCCCTGGCCTCCTCATCCCAGATTCGGGCGTCCACACCGGGGGACACCCTAGGAGCCCTCGATCCCTTGCGGGACCCAGTCGAAGGTACTGGGCCCCAGGCCTCCAGAGAGTACCTCACCCCAGACCGAAGGTGTCTGGGGTGGAACCGCAACTCCGTCCCCGGGCCTAGGGCACCCGGAGACCACCATCACTCACCCCCAGGCTGAAGGTGCCTGGGAGTGGACCCCGAGCGGAAGAAGATGTCTGCCCCTTTATACCCTCTCCCAGCATGCACAGCAGGTTCCCCGCCCCGCTGTACTACTGCCGTGAGAGGACACAAAGGGCGCAGCCCTCCAATGGCGGTTCAACCCCGGCCTATGGCAACAGCGCCACCTATAGGCCGCAGGGAACCGAACACCATTGATATCCCCCACTGGCATAAATTGGTCCAGGAATCCTAACAATTGTTGCATCTGAGCCTGATACCACTCAGATGCCTCCCCTAAATATGACCACCCGCTGCACACACACACACACATATACATATATATATATATATATATATATATATATATATATCTATATATCTCGTGTGAAGGACTAGCATCAAAGGTAGAGCTTGAAGGACACCGCCACTCGCTGGTTCTTCTTTTTAAGGGCTTTGTTTGCCCATTTTTATTAAAAGAAGTTCACAACAAAATCAAAGGTTTCCCTCGTAGGGGTTTCAGCACTCTTTTTCATCAACAAAATGACATTCAGCCTCCTGGCTTATACATACTGCAGTGCTGCTCAGTCCTTCTACTTCAGGCTCTCGTCTGTCTCCTACAGACTGTTCCCTTGCAAAGACCATCCGTTTAGATAGCAGCCCCTCACTGCTCTGATCCTCAGACTTGGGTCTCTGGCTTCCACTGTGCACTCTATGGCTTCCCCAGTGCACACCTGCACTCGTCGGGAGGGTGGAGCCCAGAATGCTGGTCCTGACTCTACTATCAGGCCCACACACACCTGAACAATCAGTGTGCCGTTGAGTCTCAAAACCCGGATCCAGGACTGGGGATTTCATCCCACCCGGATCTCTAAGAAATCCCCAGGCTCCAGGTCCCAAAGTGAACTTTAGTAAATCATGAGGAAACTGAAAAGCCATCTTCCTCCCAAACAAGCAAATACCCTGGAGCCCCTCAACCTGCCTGGTTGAGAATCCTGTTCATACACTGGTGGGGTACCACACTACCACAATATATACATCCCACCTTTGTGCAGCTACATCTCACTGCAGGCCATTAGTATGTCTGGAAGGCAAACAAAGAGAGGCAGACAGTCACGAGGCAATAAAGGAGGGCAAGCAGGCTCTGTGTCTAGAGGCAACAGTGCTGGTTGTGGACACAGTGCATCCTCATCAGCACGTGGCCGTGGGACACGCTTGTCCTTCTTTTCGACAGCTGGCCATGTTGAGCCGCAACATGCCCATGATTTGGCAGAGTGGATGACCAAGCCGTATTCATCCTCCTCATCCTCTCTCACCCAGGCTCAGGGTACTTTGTTTGGCAAAGCAGCTGCCAAAGCGGCCTCTTCCCTCGGCTCAATGACATCAGTCACTCCTTCCCTAGCCCCACCATGTCCTCCTGAGGAGTCCCCCGAACTGTTTGACCACAGTGTTGGGTACATGCTCCAGGAGGATGCCCAGCGTTTTGAAGGGTCCGATGATGGAACCCAGCTAGAGGAAGGCAGTAACGTGAGCCCAGAGAGAGGGGGTAGTAACGTGAGCCCAGAGAGAGGGGGTGCCCAACAAGGACAGCTATCTGGCAGTCATGTTCCCCCAGCTGCAGCATACTGCCAGATTTGCTCCAGTGATGAGGAGGGAGGGGATGATAAGGTCACTGACGCCACATGGGTGCCTGAGAGGAAGAGGAGGAGGAGGAGGCACATCTCCAACGAGGCAGGATGCCCTCCAGGGGCCAGCTTAAGGGCAGCACACTGACCGCATCACACCGCAGAGCTTCGCATGTGCAGGGTGCTGCTGTCTCTGCGCGTTATTCCAAAAGTTCTTTGATGTGGGTCTTTTTTCAGACGTGTGCAGCAGATCGCACCGTTGCCATTTGCAACATATGTCTAAAGCGTATCTTGTGTGGCCAAAACATCAGCCACTTGGGCATCACGTGCTTGACCAGACATATGTCGACCTGCCATGCAGTCCGTTGGCAAGCGTACCTGAAGGATCCACACCAAAGAACAAAGCGGACCTCTCCTTGCTCCTTATTAGCTGGGATCTCCAACCCCACTATACCTTCAGTCCTCTCTTAAACCTGCACTGAGAGGAATGAATGTGTAGAATTCGGTGTGTCACAGCCAAGTACTTGTGGACAATCTGCTATCGGTACACCGATGTCAGATTGTACCAGGCAAATTTCTCTGCCCCAGCTGCTGCACCGCCGAAAGAAGTTCGCTCCCAGCCATCCACATGCCCAGCGGTTGATTGCTAGCTTGGCTAAATTGCTAGCACTTCAACTGCTGCCTTTTCAGTTGGTAGACTCTGCCCCCTTCAGTGAGTTTGTTGAATGTGCGGTTCCTCAGTGGCAGGTTCCCAAACTCCACTTTTTCTCACAGAAGGCGATTCCGGCTCTCTACCGGCATGTGGAAGGCCTTGGCCTCGCTGGACAGGGCGGTCAGTGGTAAGGTGCATATTACAGCTGACTCATGGTCCAGCAGGCATGGACAGGGATGTTACGTATCTTTCACGGCGCATTAGGTGACTCTGCTGGCAGCTGGGAAGGATGCAGGACAAGGTACAGTAGTGTTGGAGGTTTTTCCGCCACCACGCCTCCAAAATGTTACTACTGGTGATTCTGACACACCTTTCTCCTCCACCCCCTCCTCTTCTTCTTCCTTCATGGCCTCTACCTGTGCTTTGTCCTCGGAACCAGCGGTGCTCCGTAGGCGTTCAAGGGGCTATGCAAGTAGGCAGGCAAAAAGATGCCATGCGGTGCTTGAGTTGGTATGCTTGGGGGACAGGAGCCACACTGGGGCAGAGATTCTGTCAGCTCTGCAGGGGCAGGCTCAGAGGTGGTTGACGCCATGCCAGCTTAAGCCAGGAATGGTGGTTTGCGACAATGGCACCAACCTCCTCTCCACCCTCCGACAGGGACAACTGACCCATGTGCCCTGTTTGACTCACGTCCTTAACTTGGTGGTGCAGCGGTTCTTGGGCAGGTACCCGGGCTTACAGGAGGTCCTGAAGCAGGCCAGGAAACTCTGTGGGCATTTCCGCCAGTCATATAATGCCAGTGCTCGGCTGGCTGACCTGCAAAAGGATTACAACCTGCCCAAGAACCACCTAATCTGTGACATGCCCACCAGGTGGAACTCTACATTGGCCATGCTGCAGCGGCTGCACATGCAGCAGAGGGCCATCAATGAGTATCTGTTGCAATATGGCACCAGGACAGTGTTAGGGGAGCTTGGATTTTTTTCCCCACGCTAGTGGGCCATGATCAGGGATGCATGAACAATCCTGGCACCATTTGAGGAGGCCATGAGGATGGTGAGCAGTGACAGTGCATGCATCAGTGACACTGTCCCTCTTGTCCACCTGTTGGAGCACACGCTGCGTGGTATAATGGACAGGGCACTTGAGGCAGAACAGAGGCAGGAAGAGGAGGACTTCCTTACCTCTCAAGGCCCCCTTTATCCAGACAGTGTTCCTGCTGGCCCGGCTATCACACAGGAAGAGGAGGAGGAGGAGGAGGAGGATTATTGTGTCAGCATGGAGGTGGAGCCTAGCACTCAGCATCACCAGCAGTCTTCAAGGGATCAATTACAGTCCCAAGACACCCATGGACTTGTACGTGGCTGGGAGGAGGCGGCTGCGGATCATGTCGTCCTCAGTGACCCAGAGGACTTCACACCGAATGCCTCAGCAAACCTACGCTGCATGGCCTCCCTGATCCTGCAAAGCCTGCGGAAGGATCCTCGTATTCGTGCGATCAAGGAGAGGGATCATTGATGGCTGGCAACCCTCCTTGATCCACGTTACAAGGGTAAGGTTGTGGACCTTATCTTGCCGTCGTAGAGGGAGCAGAGGATGAAGCATCTTCGGGAGGCCTTGCAGAAAGGTCTGTGCAACGCGTTTCCAGAGACTGGGAGGTTACAAATTCCTGGTCCTGGACAACGTGTTGCTGAGGCTCCAGTCAGTCAAAGAAGGAGCGGTGGAGAAGGTGGCCGTCTGACCAATGCATTCAGACAATTTTTTAGTACGCAGCCCCAAGGTATGATCGCTTCCAGCAACCATCGCCAGCGTCTGGTTTACATGGTGCAGGAATACCTAGGGGCAAGATCAGACTTGGACACCTTTCCCACCGAAAATCCTCTGGGTTACTGGGTCTTGAGGATGGATCACTGGCCAGAGCTTGCACAGTATGCAATTGAGGTACTGGCCTGTCCTGCATCCAGCGTTCTTTCGGAACGCACATTCAGTGCTGCTGGAGGCTTTGTAACCGAGCACAGGGTGCGCCTGTCCACTGACTCGGTCGATCGACTGACCTTCATAAAAATGAATCAGTCTTGGATCACCACCAGCTACCAAGCACCTGATGCTGATGTAACCGAGTAATTTTTTTGGAAATATCAGATCCCTTCAAGACTGCCTATGCTGATGCTGAGTGACTATCCTGTTATGCTGAGTGACTATCCTCTTCCTCCTCAATAAGCATGCTGATAGCTTGAAAGAACATTTTTGGTTCTGGGCACCGCCACCTGTGGCTAAGGCCCAATTTTTCAGCCCCTGTTTAACAGGGGCGTGTATTTACAATTTTTGATGCAATGCTTTGCAGCAGGGCTCATCGCTGTGCTCCAACTACAGTATCTGTGAGGGGTTGCAGTGTTGTGGCCCCAGCACGAGTGCCTAAGGCCCAATTTTTCAGCCCCTGTTTAACAGGGGCGTGTATTTACAATTTTTGATGCAATGCTTTGCAGCAGGGCTCATTGCTGTGCTCCAACTACAGTATGTGTGAGGGGTTGCAGTGTTGTGGCACCAGCACCAGTGCCTAAGGCCCAATTTTTCTGCCCCTGTTTAACAGGGGCGTGTAATTACAATTTTTGATGCAATACTTTGCAACAGGGCTCATTGCTGCGCTCCAAGTACAGTTTCTGTGAGGGGTTGCAGTGTTGTGGCACCAGTGCCTAAGGCCCAATTTTTCTGCCCCTGTTCAACAGGGGCATGTAATTACAATTCTTGATCTAATAATTCACAGCAGGGCCCATTCCTGCGCCCACCAAGAGTAACTGTGAGGGCTTACAGTGTTGTGACAACACCACCACCACCACCAACAAAGGCCCAATTTTTCTGCCCCTGTTCAACAGGGGCATGTAATTACAATTCTTGATCTAATAGTTCACAGCAGGGCCCATTCCTGCACCCACCAAGAGTAACTGTGAGGGCTTACAGTGTTGTGGCAACACCACCACCACCACTACCACCAACAAAGACCCAATTTTTCTGCCCCTGTTCAACAGGGGCATGTGATTACAATTCTTGATCTAAAATTTCACAGCTGGGCCCCTTCCTGCACCCACCAAGAGTAACTGTGAGGACATACAGTGTTGTGGCACCAGCACAAGCACCATCACCACTAGTGATGAGCCGAACACCCCCGGGTTCGGTTCGCACCAGAACCCGCGAACGGACCGAAAGTTCGTACGAACATTAGAACCCTATTAAATACAATGGATGCGAACGTTCGAATTCTAAAGTGCTAATTATAACGACTATTATGCATGTTATTGTCCTAAAAAGGGTTTGGGAACCCGGGTTCTGCACCAGGGGACATGTATCAATGCAAAAAGAAGTTTTAAAAACGGTCGTTTTTCGGGAGCAGTCATTTTAATGATGCATAAAGTGAAAAAAAAAAAGTCAAATATTCCTTTAAATATCGTACCTGGGGGGTGTCTAAAGTATGCCTGTGAAGTGCCACATGTTTCCCGTGTTTAGAACTGTCCCTGCACAAAATGACACTTCTAAAGGAAAAAAAAGCCATTTAAAACTGCTTGCGGCTTTAATGTAATGTCTGGTCCCGGTAATATGGATGAAAATCTTTAAGAAAAATGGCATAGCTACCCCATGACCCCCCCCCCTACCCCAGCCCATTACCAGCCCCTTTGGGTCTTGTATGGATATTAAGGGGAACCCCGCACATAAAATAAAAAAGGCCCTATATACTCTGAACAGCCGTATACAGGCGGTGCATACAAGACAGGGACTGTAGGTTTGTTCTTATGTAGAATGTGTTTGTAATTTTGAACAGGTACATTGTTGAAGTGTAGCTCCAGCCCAAAAATCTATTTTTAAACTTTTTGGAAAACATAGGTAAGGGTTATCACCCCTGTAACATTTGTTTTGCTGTCTGTGCCCCTGTTCAGAACATTTCACCTCACTTTCCGTCCCAATGACAACTGTTTTTGAAATGTGGTGTTTTTCTTGAAACAAGGATTGCTGATAAAGCATCAGTACAGAGGAGACACCTTTCTCCCATATTTATTCTTACAGGAGAGAATTTTCCTTCCTAGTGGTAGATTTCCTCTCACTTCCTGTTGTCTTCTTGCGTTTGCAAGTAGGAGTCGTTTGTAAGTTGGATGTTTGAAAGTAGGGACCTGCCGTATATACTCTGCAGAAATAGGCCCCTTAGTTGTTGGTGTTGGCACAACACTGTAAGCACTCACAGTTACTCTTGGTTGGTGCTGGAACGCCCTGCTGTCAACTATTATATCAGGAATTTTAATTACATATAATTGTTGAACAGTGGTAGTAAAAATTGGGCCTTTGATGGTGGTGCTCGTGCCACAACACTGTAAGCCCTGACAGTTACTCTTGGTGGGTGCAGCAATGGGCCCTGCTGTGAATTATTAGATCAAGAATTGTAATTGCATGCCCCTGTTGAACAGGGGCTGAAAAATTGGGCCTTAGGCACTGGTGGCACAACACTACAACCCCTCACAGATACTGTACTTGGAGCACAGCAATGAGCCCTGTTGCAAAGTATTGCTTCAAAAATTGTAATGACACGCCCCTGTTAAACAGGGGCTGAAAAATTGGGCCTTAGGCACTGGTGGCACAACACTACAACCCCTCACAGATACTGTACTTGGAGCACAGCAATGAGCCCTGTTGCAAAGTATTGCTTCAAAAATTGTAATGACACGCCCCTTTTAAACAGGGGCTGAAAAATTGGGCCTTAGGCACTGGTGCCACAACACTCCAACCCCTCACAGATACTGTACTTGGAGCACAGCAATGAGCCCTATGGCAAATTATTGCTAAAAAAATTGTAATTACACGCCCCTGTGAAACAGGGGCTGAAAAATTGGGCCTTAGCCACTGGTGGCGGCACCCATAAACAAAAATGATCTTCCAAGCTATCATCATCAATCGTATCATTGAGGACTCGGAGGAGGAGGATAGCCAGTCAACATAACAGCACAGGCACTCAGCATCAGCATCAGTCTTGAAGGGATGTGACATGTTAAAATCAATTAGTCTGTTATATCAGCATCAGGTGTGTGGTAGCTGGTGGTGATCCAAGACTGGTTCATCTTGATGAAAGTCAGTCGATCAACCGAGTCGGTGGACAGGCGCACCCTGTGATCCGTGACAAATCCTCCAGCAGCACTGAATGTGCGTTCCGAAAGAACGCTGGATGCAGGACAGGCCAGTAGCTCAATTGCATACTGTGCAAGCTCTGGCCAGTGATCCATCCTCAAGACCCAGTAAGCCAGAGGATTTTCGGTGGGGAAGGTGTCCAAGTCTGACCTTGCCCCTAGATATTCCTGCACCATGTTTATCAGACGCTGGCGATGGTTGCTGGAACCGATCATACTTTGGGGCTGCGGACTAAAGAATTGTCTGAACGCATCGGTCAGACGGCCACCTTCCCCACCGCTCCTTCTTTGACTGGCCGAAGCCTCAGCAACTCGTTGTCCAGGACCAGGAGTTTGTAACCTCCCAGTCTCTGGGAACGCGTTGCACAGACCTTTCTGCAAGGCCTCCCGGAGTTGTCTCATCCTCTGCTCCCTCTGCGACGGTAACATAAGGTCCGCAACCTTACCCTTGTACCGTGGATCAAGGAGAGTGGCCAGCCAGTAATGGTCCCTCTCCTTGATCCGAAGAATACGAGGATCCTTCCGCAGACTTTGCAGGATCAGGGAGGCCATGCAGCGTAGGTTTGCTGAGGCATTCGCTCCGGAGTCCTCTGGGTCACTAAGGACGACATGATCCGCAGTCACCTCCTCCCAGCCACGTACAAGTCCACTGGTTTCTTGGGACTGTAAATCATCCCTAAAAGACTGCTGCTGATGATGCTGAGTGCCAGCCTCCAGCTCCATGCTGACACAATCCTCCTCCTCCTCCTCCTCCTCCTCTTCCTGTGCGATGGGTGGGACAGAAGGAACACTGTCTGGGTAAAGGGGGCCTTGAGAGGCAAGGAAGTCCTCCTCTTCCTGCCTCTGTTCTGCCTCAAGTGCCCTGTCCATTATTCCACGCAGCGTGTGCTCCAACAGGTGGACAAGAGGTACAGTGTCACTGATGCATGCACTGTCACTGCTCACCATCCTCGTGGCCTCCTCAAATGGTGCCAGGACAGTGCATGCATCCCTGATCATGCCCCACTGGCGTGGAGAAAAAAAACCAAGCTCCCCTGACCCTGTCCTGGTGCCGTAGTCGCACAGGTACTCATTGATGGCCCTCTGCTGCGTGTGCAGCCGCTGCAGCATGGCCAACGTTGAGTTCCACCTGGTGGGCATGTCACATATAAGGCGGTTCTTGGGCAGGTTCAACTCCTTTTGCAGCTCAGCCAGGCGAGCACTGGCATTATAAGATCTGCGGAAATGCACACAGACTTTCCTGGCCTGCCTCAGGACATCCTGTAAGCCCGGGTACCTGCCCAAGAAACGCTGCACCACCAGGTTAAGGACGTGAGCCACACAGGGCACATGGGTCAGTTGTCCCTGTCGAAGGGCGGAGAGGAGGTTGGTGCCATTGTCGCAAACCACCATTCCTGGCTTAAGCTGGCGTGGCGTCAACCACCTCTCGGCCTGGCCCTGCAGAGCAGACAGGACCTCTGCCCCAGTGTGGCTTCTGTCCCCCAAACACACCAGCGCAAGCACGGCATGGCATCTTTTTGCCTGCGTACTTGCGTAGCCCCGTGAACGGCTACGGAGCACCACTGGTTCATAGGACAAACCACAGGAAGAGGCCATGGAGGAAGAAGAAGAGGAGGGGGTGGAGGAGAGAGGTGTGTCACAACCAGTAGTAGCATTTTGGAGGCGTGGCGGTGGGACAACCTCAAACACTACTGCACCTTGTCCTGCATCCTTCCCAGCTGCCAAAAGAGTGACCCAATGGGCCGTGAAAGAAAGGTAACGTCCCTGTCCATGCCTGCTGGACCATGAGTCAGCGGTAATATGCACCTTACCGCTGACCGCCCTGTCCAGCGAGGCCAAGACATTGCCTTCCACATGCCGGTAGAGAGCCGGAATAGCCTTCCGTGAGAAAAAGTGGCGTTTGGGAACCTGCCACTGAGGAACCGCACATTGCACAAACTCACGGAAGGGGGCCGAGTCTACCAACTGAAAAGGCAGCAGTTGAAGCGCTAGCAATTTAGCCAAGCTAGCATTCAACCGCTGGGCATGTGGATGGCTGGGAGTGAACTTCTTTCGACGGTCCAGCAGCTGGGGCAGGGAAATTTGCCTGCTAGAATCGGACGTCGGTGTACTGCTAGCAGAGTGGCCGCAAGTACTTGGCTGTGACACACCTAATTCTACACCTTCATTCCTCTCAGTGCATGTTTCAGAGAGGACTGAAGTTATAGTGGGGTTGGAGATCCCAGCTGATGCGGTGCAAGGAGAGGTCCGCTTTGTTCTTTGGTGTGGGTCTTTGAGGTAGGCTTGCCAACGAGCTGCATGGCAGGTCAACATATGTCTGGTCAGGCATGTGGTACCCAAGCGGCTGATGTTTTGGCCACGCGATATACGCTTGAGACATATGTTGCAAACAGCAGCTGTGCGATCTGATGCACTAGCCTCAAAAAAGGCCCACACCAAGGAACTTTTTGAATGACGGGCAGAGGCAGCGCCCTGCACAGGCGGAGCTCTGCGGTGTGATTCCGTCGGTGTACTGCCCTTACGCTGGCCACCAAAGGGCATCCTGCCTCGTTGGAGATGTGCCTCCTCCTCATTCTCCTCCTCCTCCTCTCTCCTATTAGGCACCCATGTGGAGTCAGTGACCTCATCATCCCCTCCCTCCTCATCACTGGAGCCAATCTGGCAGTATGCTGCAGCTGCTGGAACATGACTGCCAGATTGGTGTCCTTCTTGAGCATCCCCTCTGTCTGCTCTCACCCTACTGCCTTCCTGTAGCTGGGTTTCATCATCAGACCCTTCGAAACGCTGGGCATCCTCCTGGAGCATGTACCCAACACTGTGCTCAAACAGTTCGGGGGACTCCTCAGGAGGAGGACATGGTGGGTCTAGGGAAGGAGTGACTGATGATGAGTCTGACATTGATACCAGGGAAGAGGACGCTTTGGCAGCTGCTTTGCCAGTACCCTGAGCCTGGGTGAGAGAGGATGAGGAGGAGGAGGAGGGCTTGGTCATCCACTCTACCAAGTCTTCGGCATGATGTGGCTCAACATGTCCAGCTGCCGAAAAGAAGGACAAGCGTGTCCCATGGCCATGTGCTGATGACAATGCACCGCGTCCACGACCAGCACTGTTGCCCCCAGACACAGAGCCTGCTTGCCCTCTTTTATTGCCTCCTGACTGTCTGCCTCTCCTTGTTTGCCTTCCAGACATTCTAATAGATGGCCTGCAGGGAGATGGGAAAAAAGCAATAAGGGCTACCTTCAGGTGTCCTTCTCTGTCCCTTTACTTAAGGATTTCTAAATATGGTTCAGGATGATTGCTTTTGCACAGAATAGCACAACGACAATTTCCCTGACTGTCCAAAAAACAAGGATTTCAAAGATGGTTGATGAGGAATGCTTTAGCACACTATAGCACAAGGAGAATTCACTCACTGTCCTTCCCAGTCCCTAGAAACAAGGACTTGCACAGTGAAAGAAACTGACACTCTCCCTACCTACAGTTTTCTGTCCCTAGAAAAAATGTTTTTTTTAAGCACACTATAGCACAAGGAGAATTCACTCACTGTCCTTCCCAGTCCCTAGAAACAAGGACTTGCACAGTGAAAGAAACTGACACTCTCCCTACCTACAGTTTTCTGTCCCTAGAAAAAATGTTTTTTTTAAGCACACTATAGCACAAGGAGAATTCACTCACTGTCCTTCCCAGTCCCTAGAAACAAGGACTTGCACAGTGAAAGAAACTGACACTCTCCCTACCTACAGTTTTCTGTCCCTAGAAAAAATGTTTTTTTTAAGCACACTATAGCACAAGGAGAATTCACTCACTGTCCTTCCCAGTCCCTAGAAACAAGGACTTGCACACTGAAAGAAACTGACACTCTCCCTACCTACAGTTTTCTGTCCCTAGAAAAAATGTTTTTTTTTAAGCACACTATAGCACAAGTAGAATTCACTCACTGTCCTTCCCAGTCCCTAGAAACAAGGACTTGCACAGTGAAAGAAACTGACACTCTCCCTACCTACAGTTTTCTGTCCCTAGAAAAAATGTTTTTTTTAAGCACACTATAGCACAAGGAGAATTCACTCACTGTCCTTCCCAGTCCCTAGAAACAAGGACTTGCACAGTGAAAGAAACTGACACTCTCCCTACCTACAGTTTTCTGTCCCTAGAAAAAATGTTTTTTTTAAGCACACTATAGCACAAGGAGAATTCACTCACTGTCCTTCCCAGTCCCTAGAAACAAGGACTTGCACAGTGAAAGAAACTGACACTCTCCCTACCTACAGTTTTCTGTCCCTAGAAAAAATGTTTTTTTTTAAGCACACTATAGCACAAGGAGAATTCACTCACTGTCCTTCCCAGTCCCTAGAAACAAGGACTTGCACAGTGAAAGAAACTGACACTCTCCCTACCTACAGTTTTCTGTCCCTAGAAAAAATGTTTTTTTTAAGCACACTATAGCACAAGGAGAATTCACTCACTGTCCTTCCCAGTCCCTAGAAACAAGGACTTGCACAGTGAAAGAAACTGACACTCTCCCTACCTACAGTTTTCTGTCCCTAGAAAAAATGTTTTTTTTAAGCACACTATAGCACAAGGAGAATTCACTCACTGTCCTTCCCAGTCCCTAGAAACAAGGACTTGCACAGTGAAAGAAACTGACACTCTCCCTACCTACAGTTTTCTGTCCCTAGAAAAAATGTTTTTTTTAAGCACACTATAGCACAAGGAGAATTCACTCACTGTCCTTCCCAGTCCCTAGAAACAAGGACTTGCACAGTGAAAGAAACTGACACTCTCCCTACCTACAGTTTTCTGTCCCTAGAAAAAATGTTTTTTTTAAGCACACTATAGCACAAGGAGAATTCACTCACTGTCCTTCCCAGTCCCTAGAAACAAGGACTTGCACAGTGAAAGAAACTGACACTCTCCCTACCTACAGTTTTCTGTCCCTAGAAAAAATGTTTTTTTTAAGCACACTATAGCACAAGGAGAATTCACTCACTGTCCTTCCCAGTCCCTAGAAACAAGGACTTGCACAGTGAAAGAAACTGACACTCTCCCTACCTACAGTTTTCTGTCCCTAGAAAAAATGTTTTTTTAAGCACACTATAGCACAAGGAGAATTCACTCACTGTCCTTCCCAGTCCCTAGAAACAAGGACTTGCACAGTGAAAGAAACTGACACTCTCCCTACCTACAGTTTTCTGTCCCTAGAAAAAATGTTTTTTTTAAGCACACTATAGCACAAGGAGAATTCACTCACTGTCCTTCCCAGTCCCTAGAAACAAGGACTTGCACAGTGAAAGAAACTGACACTCTCCCTACCTACAGTTTTCTGTCCCTAGAAAAAATGTTTTTTTTAAGCACACTATAGCACAAGGAGAATTCACTCACTGTCCTTCCCAGTCCCTAGAAACAAGGACTTGCACAGTGAAAGAAACTGACACTCTCCCTACCTACAGTTTTCTGTCCCTAGAAAAAATGTTTTTTTTTAAGCACACTATAGCACAAGGAGAATTCACTCACTGTCCTTCCCAGTCCCTAGAAACAAGGACTTGCACAGTGAAAGAAACTGACACTCTCCCTACCTACAGTTTTCTGTCCCTAGAAAAAATGTTTTTTTTAAGCACACTATAGCACAAGGAGAATTCACTCACTGTCCTTCCCAGTCCCTAGAAACAAGGACTTGCACAGTGAAAGAAACTGACACTCTCCCTACCTACAGTTTTCTGTCCCTAGAAAAAATGTTTTTTTTAAGCACACTATAGCACAAGGAGAATTCACTCACTGTCCTTCCCAGTCCCTAGAAACAAGGACTTGCACAGTGAAAGAAACTGACACTCTCCCTACCTACAGTTTTCTGTCCCTAGAAAAAATGTTTTTTTTAAGCACACTATAGCACAAGGAGAATTCACTCACTGTCCTTCCCAGTCCCTAGAAACAAGGACTTGCACAGTGAAAGAAACTGACACTCTCCCTACCTACAGTTTTCTGTCCCTAGAAAAAATGTTTTTTTTAAGCACACTATAGCACAAGGAGAATTCACTCACTGTCCTTCCCAGTCCCTAGAAACAAGGACTTGCACACTGAAAGAAACTGACACTCTCCCTACCTACAGTTTTCTGTCCCTAGAAAAAATGTTTTTTTTTAAGCACACTATAGCACAAGTAGAATTCACTCACTGTCCTTCCCAGTCCCTAGAAACAAGGACTTGCACAGTGAAAGAAACTGACACTCTCCCTACCTACAGTTTTCTGTCCCTAGAAAAAATGTTTTTTTTAAGCACACTATAGCACAAGGAGAATTCACTCACTGTCCTTCCCAGTCCCTAGAAACAAGGACTTGCACAGTGAAAGAAACTGACACTCTCCCTACCTACAGTTTTCTGTCCCTAGAAAAAATGTTTTTTTTTAAGCACACTATAGCACAAGGAGAATTCACTCACTGTCCTTCCCAGTCCCTAGAAACAAGGACTTGCACAGTGAAAGAAACTGACACTCTCCCTACCTACAGTTTTCTGTCCCTAGAAAAAATGTTTTTTTTAAGCACACTATAGCACAAGGAGAATTCACTCACTGTCCTTCCCAGTCCCTAGAAACAAGGACTTGCACAGTGAAAGAAACTGACACTCTCCCTACCTACAGTTTTCTGTCCCTAGAAAAAATGTTTTTTTTAAGCACACTATAGCACAAGGAGAATTCACTCACTGTCCTTCCCAGTCCCTAGAAACAAGGACTTGCACAGTGAAAGAAACTGACACTCTCCCTACCTACAGTTTTCTGTCCCTAGAAAAAATGTTTTTTTTAAGCACACTATAGCACAAGGAGAATTCACTCACTGTCCTTCCCAGTCCCTAGAAACAAGGACTTGCACAGTGAAAGAAACTGACACTCTCCCTACCTACAGTTTTCTGTCCCTAGAAAAAATGTTTTTTTTAAGCACACTATAGCACAAGGAGAATTCACTCACTGTCCTTCCCAGTCCCTAGAAACAAGGACTTGCACAGTGAAAGAAACTGACACTCTCCCTACCTACAGTTTTCTGTCCCTAGAAAAAATGTTTTTTTTAAGCACACTATAGCACAAGGAGAATTCACTCACTGTCCTTCCCAGTCCCTAGAAACAAGGACTTGCACAGTGAAAGAAACTGACACTCTCCCTACCTACAGTTTTCTGTCCCTAGAAAAAATGTTTTTTTAAGCACACTATAGCACAAGGAGAATTCACTCACTGTCCTTCCCAGTCCCTAGAAACAAGGACTTGCACAGTGAAAGAAACTGACACTCTCCCTACCTACAGTTTTCTGTCCCTAGAAAAAATGTTTTTTTTAAGCACACTATAGCACAAGGAGAATTCACTCACTGTCCTTCCCAGTCCCTAGAAACAAGGACTTGCACAGTGAAAGAAACTGACACTCTCCCTACCTACAGTTTTCTGTCCCTAGAAAAAATGTTTTTTTTAAGCACACTATAGCACAAGGAGAATTCACTCACTGTCCTTCCCAGTCCCTAGAAACAAGGACTTGCACAGTGAAAGAAACTGACACTCTCCCTACCTACAGTTTTCTGTCCCTAGAAAAAATGTTTTTTTTTAAGCACACTATAGCACAAGGAGAATTCACTCACTGTCCTTCCCAGTCCCTAGAAACAAGGACTTGCACAGTGAAAGAAACTGACACTCTCCCTACCTACAGTTTTCTGTCCCTAGAAAAAATGTTTTTTTTAAGCACACTATAGCACAAGGAGAATTCACTCACTGTCCTTCCCAGTCCCTAGAAACAAGGACTTGCACAGTGAAAGAAACTGACACTCTCCCTACCTACAGTTTTCTGTCCCTAGAAAAATTTTTTTTTTTAAGCACACTATAGCACAAGCACAAAACACACTGACACTCTCCCTACCTATCCTTCTCTTTCCCTAAACTAAAGGAATCCAGGTTAAGCAAGAAAGAAATAAAAGTCACTGTCCCTGCCTATGCTGCTCTTTCCCTGCTCCGGAACACACTACACTAGGCCGCCGTGCTGGCGGCCTTTTATAGTGTGGGGCGTGTACTAAACACCCTCAGCAATAATTGGCCACAGGCATCTTGCCTGTGGCCAATCATTGCTCTCCTCGCTGCCGGCGCTGTGATTGGCCAAGCATGCGGGGTCACAGTGCATGCTTGGCCAATCACAGCGCCTGGATGACACTGCGATGGCGTAGTGCATTGTGGGCCGTTCGCGTCACTCGAATTTGGCGCGAACGGCCCAAATCGTTCGATCTTCGAACGATCGAACAGCCGATGTTCGAGTCGAACGTATGTTCGACTCGAACACGAAGCTCATCCCTAATCACCACTAGGGATGAGCTTCGTGTTCGAGTCGAACATACGTTCGACTCGAACATCGGCTGTTCGATCGTTCGACGAAGATCGAACGATTTGGGCCGTTCGCGCCAAATTCGAGTGACGCGAACGGCCCACAATGCACTACGCCATCGCAGTGTCATCCAGGCGCTGTGATTGGCCAAGCATGCACTGTGACCCCGCATGCTTGGCCAATCACAGCGCCGGCAGCGAGGAGAGCAATGATTGGCCACAGGCAGGATGCCTGTGGCCAATTATTGCTGAGGGTGTTTAGTACACGCCCCACACTATAAAAGGCCGCCAGCACGGCGGCCTAGTGTAGTGTGTTCCGGAGCAGGGATAGAGCAGCATAGGCAGGGACAGTGACTGTTATTTCTTTCTTGCTTAACCTGGATTCCTTTAGTTTAGGGAAAGAGAAGGATAGGTAGGGAGAGTGTCAGTGTGTTTTGTGCTTGTGCTATAGTGTGCTTAAAAAAAACATTTATTCTAGGGACAGAAAACTGTAGGTAGGGACAGTGTCAGTTTCTTTCACTCTGCAAGTCCTTGTTTCCAGGGACCTGGAAGGACAGTGAGTGAATTGTCCTTGTGCTATATTGTGCTTAAAAAAACATTTATTCTAGGGACAGAAAACTGTAGGTAGGGAGAGTGTCAGTTTCTTTCACTCTGCAAGTCCTTGTTTCCAGGGACCTGTAAGGACAGTGAGTGAATTGTCCTTGTGCTATATTGTGATTAAAAAAAACATTTTTTCTAGGGACAGAAAACTGTAGGTAGGGAGAGTGTTTTTTTTCTTTCACTCTGCAAGTCCTTGTTTCCAGGGACCTGGAAGGACAGTGAGTGAATTGTCCTTGTGCTATATTGTGCTTAAAAAAAACATTTTTTCTAGGGACAGAAAACTGTAGGTAGGGAGAGTGTTTTTTTTCTTTCACTCTGCAAGTCCTTGTTTCCAGGGACCTGGAAGGACAGTGAGTGAATTGTCCTTGTGCTATATTGTGCTTAAAAAAAAACATTTTTTCTAGGGACAGAAAACTGTAGGTAGGGAGAGTGTTTTTTTTCTTTCACTCTGCAAGTCCTTGTTTCCAGGGACCTGTAAGGACAGTGAGTGAATTGTCCTTGTGCTATATTGTGCTTAAAAAAAACATTTATTCTAGGGACAGAAAACTGTAGGTAGGGAGAGTGTCAGTTTATTTCACTCTGCAAGTCCTTGTTTCCAGGGACCTGGAAGGACAGTGAGTGAATTGTCCTTGTGCTATATTGTGATTAAAAAAAACATTTATTCTAGGGACAGAAAACTGTAGGTAGGGACAGTGTCAGTTTCTTTCACTCTGCAAGTCCTTGTTTCCAGGGACCTGGAAGGACAGTGAGTGAATTGTCCTTGTGCTATATTGTGCTTAAAAAAACATTTATTCTAGGGACAGAAAACTGTAGGTAGGGAGAGTGTCAGTTTCTTTCACTCTGCAAGTCCTTGTTTCCAGGGACCTGTAAGGACAGTGAGTGAATTGTCCTTGTGCTATATTGTGATTAAAAAAAACATTTTTTCTAGGGACAGAAAACTGTAGGTAGGGAGAGTGTTTTTTTTCTTTCACTCTGCAAGTCCTTGTTTCCAGGGACCTGGAAGGACAGTGAGTGAATTGTCCTTGTGCTATATTGTGCTTAAAAAAAACATTTTTTCTAGGGACAGAAAACTGTAGGTAGGGAGAGTGTTTTTTTCTTTCACTCTGCAAGTCCTTGTTTCCAGGGACCTGGAAGGACAGTGAGTGAATTGTCCTTGTGCTATATTGTGCTTAAAAAAAAACATTTTTTCTAGGGACAGAAAACTGTAGGTAGGGAGAGTGTTTTTTTTCTTTCACTCTGCAAGTCCTTGTTTCCAGGGACCTCTAAGGACAGTGAGTGAATTGTCCTTGTGCTATATTGTGCTTAAAAAAAACATTTATTCTAGGGACAGAAAACTGTAGGTAGGGAGAGTGTCAGTTTATTTCACTCTGCAAGTCCTTGTTTCCAGGGACCTGGAAGGACAGTGAGTGAATTGTCCTTGTGCTATATTGTGCTTAAAAAAAAACATTTTTTCTAGGGACAGAAAACTGTAGGTAGGGAGAGTGTTTTTTTTCTTTCACTCTGCAAGTCCTTGTTTCCAGGGACCTGTAAGGACAGTGAGTGAATTGTCCTTGTGCTATATTGTGCTTAAAAAAAACATTTATTCTAGGGACAGAAAACTGTAGGTAGGGAGAGTGTCAGTTTATTTCACTCTGCAAGTCCTTGTTTCCAGGGACCTGTAAGGACAGTGAGTGAATTGTCCTTGTGCTATATTGTGCTTAAAAAAAACATTTATTCTAGGGACAGAAAACTGTAGGTAGGGAGAGTGTCAGTTTATTTCACTCTGCAAGTCCTTGTTTCCAGGGACCTGGAAGGACAGTGAGTGAATTGTCCTTGTGCTATATTGTGATTAAAAAAAACATTTATTCTAGGGACAGAAAACTGTAGGTAGGGACAGTGTCAGTTTCTTTCACTCTGCAAGTCCTTGTTTCCAGGGACCTGGAAGGACAGTGAGTGAATTGTCCTTGTGCTATATTGTGCTTAAAAAAACATTTATTCTAGGGACAGAAAACTGTAGGTAGGGAGAGTGTCAGTTTCTTTCACTCTGCAAGTCCTTGTTTCCAGGGACCTGTAAGGACAGTGAGTGAATTGTCCTTGTGCTATATTGTGATTAAAAAAAACATTTTTTCTAGGGACAGAAAACTGTAGGTAGGGAGAGTGTTTTTTTTCTCTCACTCTGCAAGTCCTTGTTTCCAGGGACCTGGAAGGACAGTGAGTGAATTGTCCTTGTGCTATATTGTGCTTAAAAAAAACATTTTTTCTAGGGACAGAAAACTGTAGGTAGGGAGAGTGTTTTTTTTCTTTCACTCTGCAAGTCCTTGTTTCCAGGGACCTGGAAGGACAGTGAGTGAATTGTCCTTGTGCTATATTGTGCTTAAAAAAAAACATTTTTTCTAGGGACAGAAAACTGTAGGTAGGGAGAGTGTTTTTTTTCTTTCACTCTGCAAGTCCTTGTTTCCAGGGACCTGTAAGGACAGTGAGTGAATTGTCCTTGTGCTATATTGTGCTTAAAAAAAACATTTATTCTAGGGACAGAAAACTGTAGGTAGGGAGAGTGTCAGTTTATTTCACTCTGCAAGTCCTTGTTTCCAGGGACCTGTAAGGACAGTGAGTGAATTGTCCTTGTGCTATATTGTGATTAAAAAAAACATTTTTTCTAGGGACAGAAAACTGTAGGTAGGGAGAGTGTTTTTTTTCTTTCACTCTGCAAGTCCTTGTTTCCAGGGACCTGGAAGGACAGTGAGTGAATTGTCCTTGTGCTATATTGTGCTTAAAAAAAACATTTATTCTAGGGACAGAAAACTGTAGGTAGGGAGAGTGTTTTTTTTCTTTCACTCTGCAAGTCCTTGTTTCCAGGGACCTGGAAGGACAGTGAGTGAATTGTCCTTGTGCTATATTGTGATTAAAAAAAACATTTTTTCTAGGGACAGAAAACTGTAGGTAGGGAGAGTGTTTTTTTTCTTTCACTCTGCAAGTCCTTATTTCCAGGGACCTGTAAGGACAGTGAGTGAATTGTCCTTGTGCTATATTGTGCTTAAAAAAAACATTTATTCTAGGGACAGAAAACTGTAGGTAGGGAGAGTGTTTTTTTTCTTTCACTCTGCAAGTCCTTGTTTCCAGGGACCTGTAAGGACAGTGAGTGAATTGTCCTTGTGCTATATTGTGATTAAAAAAAATATTTTTTCTAGGGACAGAAAACTGTAGGTAGGGAGAGTGTCAGTTTCTTTCACTGTGAAAGTCCTTGTTTCAAGGGACAGAGAAGGACACCTGAAGGTAGCCCTTATTGCTTTTTTCCCATCTCCCTGCAGGCCATCTATTAGAATGTCTGGAAGGCAAACAAGGAGAGGCAGACAGTCAGGAGGCAATAAAAGAGGGCAAGCAGGCTCTGTGTCTGGGGGCAACAGTGCTGGTCGTGGACGCGGTGCATTGTCATCAGCACATGGCCATGGGACACGCTTGTCCTTCTTTTCGGCAGCTGGACATGTTGAGCCACATCATGCCGAAGACTTGGTAGAGTGGATGACCAAGCCCTCCTCCTCCTCCTCATCCTCTCTCACCCAGGCTCAGGGTACTGGAAAAGCAGCTGCCAAAGCGTCGTCTTCCCTGGTATCAATGTCAGACAAATCATCAGTCACTCCTTCCCTAGACCCACCATGTCCTCCTCCTGAGGAGTCCCCCGAACTGTTTCAGCACAGTGTTGGGTACATGCTCCAGGAGGATGCCCAGCGTTTCGAAGGGTCTGATGATGAAACCCAGCTAGAGGAAGGCAGTAGCGTGAGAGCAGACAGAGGGGATGCTCAAGAAGGACACCAATCTGGCAGTCATGTTCCAGCAGCTGCAGCATACTGCCAGATTGGCTCCAGTGATGAGGAGGGAGGGGATGATGAGGTCACTGACTCCACGTGGGTGCCTAATAGGAGAGAGGAGGAGGAGGAGGATGAGGAGGAGGCACATCTCCAACGAGGCAGGATGCCCTTTGGTGGCCAGCGTAAGGGCAGTACACCAACGGAATCACACCGCAGAGCTCCGCCTGTGCAGGGCGCTGCCTCTGCCCGTCATTCAAAAAGTTCTTTGGTGTGGGCCTTTTTTGAGGCTAGTGCATCAGATCGCACAGCTGCTGTTTGCAACATATGTCTCAAGCGTATATCGCGTGGCCAAAACATCAGCCGCTTGGGTACCACATGCCTGACCAGACATATGTTGACCTGCCATGCAGCTCGTTGGCAAGCCTACCTCAAAGACCCACACCAAAGAACAAAGCGGACCTCTCCTTGCACCGCATCAGCTGGGATCTCCAACCCCACTATAACTTCAGTCCTCTCTGAAACATGCACTGAGAGGAATGAAGGTGTAGAATTAGGTGTGTCACAGCCAAGTACTTGCGCCCACTCTGCTAGCAGTACACCGACGTCCGATTCTAGCAGGCAAATTTCCCTGCCCCAGCTGCTGGACCGTCGAAAGAAGTTCACTCCCAGCCATCCACATGCCCAGCGGTTGAATGCTAGCTTGGCTAAATTGCTAGCGCTTCAACTGCTGCCTTTTCAGTTGGTAGACTCGGCCCCCTTCCGTGAGTTTGTGCAATGTGCGGTTCCTCAGTGGCAGGTTCCCAAACGCCACTTTTTCTCACGGAAGGCTATTCCGGCTCTCTACCGGCATGTGGAAGGCAATGTCTTGGCCTCGCTGGACAGGGCGGTCAGCGGTAAGGTGCATATTACCGCTGACTCATGGTCCAGCAGGCATGGACAGGGACGTTACCTTTCTTTCACGGCCCATTGGGTCACTCTTTTGGCAGCTGGGAAGGATTCAGGACAAGGTGCAGTAGTGTTGGAGGTTGTCCCACCGCCACGCCTCCAAAATGCTACTACTGGTTGTGACACACCTCTCTCCTCCACCCCCTCCTCTTCTTCTTCCTCCATGGCCTCTTCCTGTGGTTTGTCCTATGAACCAGCGGTGCTCCGTAGCCATTCACGGGGCTACGCAAGTACGCAGGCAAAAAGATGCCATGCCGTGCTTGCGCTGGTGTGTTTGGGGGACAGAAGCCACACTGGGGCAGAGGTCCTGTCTGCTCTGCAGGGCCAGGCCGAGAGGTGGTTGACGCCACGCCAGCTTAAGCCAGGAATGGTGGTTTGCGACAATGGCACCAACCTCCTCTCCGCCCTCCGACAGGGACAACTGACCCATGTGCCCTGTGTGGCTCACGTCCTTAACCTGGTGGTGCAGCGCTTCTTGGGCAGGTACCCGGGCTTACAGGATGTCCTGAGGCAGGCCAGGAAAGTCTGTGTGCATTTCCGCAGATCTTATAATGCCAGTGCTCGCCTGGCTGAGCTGCAAAAGGAGTTGAACCTGCCCAAGAACCGCCTTATATGTGACATGCCCACCAGGTGGAACTCAACGTTGGCCATGCTGCAGCGGCTGCACACGCAGCAGAGGGCCATCAATGAGTACCTGTGCGACTACGGCACCAGGACAGGGTCAGGGGAGCTTGGTTTTTTTTCTCCACGCCAGTGGGGCATGATCAGGGATGCATGCACTGTCCTGGCACCATTTGAGGAGGCCACGAGGATGGTGAGCAGTGACAGTGCATGCATCAGTGACACTGTACCTCTTGTCCACCTGTTGGAGCACACGCTGCGTGGAATAATGGACAGGGCACTTGAGGCAGAACAGAGGCAGGAAGAGGAGGACTTCCTTGCCTCTCAAGGCCCCCTTTACCCAGACAGTGTTCCTTCTGTCCCACCCATCGCACAGGAAGAGGAGGAGGAGGAGGAGGAGGAGGAGGAGGATTGTGTCAGCATGGAGGTGGAGGCTGGCACTCAGCATCATCAGCAGCAGTCTTTTAGGGATGATTTACAGTCCCAAGAAACCAGTGGACTTGTACGTGGCTGGGAGGAGGTGGCTGCGGATCATGTCGTCCTTAGTGACCCAGAGGACTCCGGAGCGAATGCCTCAGCAAACCTACGCTGCATGGCCTCCCTGATCCTGCAAAGTCTGCGGAAGGATCCTCGTATTCTTCGGATCAAGGAGAGGGACCATTACTGGCTGGCCACTCTCCTTGATCCACGGTACAAGGGTAAGGTTGCGGACCTTATGTTACCGTCGCAGAGGGAGCAGAGGATGAGACAACTCCGGGAGGCCTTGCAGAAAGGTCTGTGCAACGCGTTCCCAGAGACTGGGAGGTTGCAAACTCCTGGTCCTGGACAACGAGTTGCTGAGGCTTCGGCCAGTCAAAGAAGGAGCGGTGGGGAAGGTGGCCGTCTGACCGATGCGTTCAGACAATTCTTTAGTCCGCAGCCCCAAAGTATGATCGGTTCCAGCAACCATCGCCAGCGTCTGATAAACATGGTGCAGGAATATCTAGGGGCAAGGTCAGACTTGGACACCTTCCCCACCGAAAATCCTCTGGCTTACTGGGTCTTGAGGATGGATCACTGGCCAGAGCTTGCACAGTATGCAATTGAGCTACTGGCCTGTCCTGCATCCAGCGTTCTTTCGGAACGCACATTCAGTGCTGCTGGAGGATTTGTCACGGATCACAGGGTGCGCCTGTCCACCGACTCGGTTGATCGACTGACTTTCATCAAGATGAACCAGTCTTGGATCACCACCAGCTACCACACACCTGATGCTGATATAACAGACTAATTGATTTTAACATGTCACATCCCTTCAAGACTGATGCTGATGCTGAGTGCCTGTGCTGTTATGTTGACTGGCTATCCTCCTCCTCCGAGTCCTCAATGATACGATTGATGATGATAGCTTGTAAGATCATTTTTGTTTATGGGTGCCGCCACCAGTGCCTAACGCCCAATTTTTCAGCCCCTGTTTAACAGGGGCGTGTAATTACAATTTTTGAAGCAATACTTTGCAACAGGGCTCATTGCTGTGCTCCAAGTACAGTATCTGTGAGGAGTTGCAGTGTTGTGCCACCAGTGCCTAAGGCCCAATTTTTCAGCCCCTGTTTAACAGGGGCGTGTCATTACAATTTTTGAAGCAATACTTTGCAACAGGGCTCATTGCTGTGCTCCAAGTACAGTATCTGTGAGGAGTTGCAGTGTTGTGCCACCAGTGCCTAAGGCCCAATTTTTCAGCCCCTGTTTAACAGGGGCGTGTCATTACAATTTTTGAAGCAATACTTTGCAACAGGGCTCATTGCTGTGCTCCAAGTACAGTATCTGTGAGGGGTTGCAGTGTTGTGCCACCAGTGCCTAAGGCCCAATTTTTCAGCCCCTGTTCAACAGGGGCATGTAATTACAATTCTTGATCTAATAATTCACAGCAGGGCCCATTGCTGCACCCACCAAGAGTAACTGTCAGGGCTTACAGTGTTGTGGCACCAGCACCACCATCAAAGGCCCAATTTTTACTACCACTGTTCAACAATTATATGTAATTAAAATTCCTGATATAATAGTTGACAGCAGGGCGTTCCAGCACCAACCAAGAGTAACTGTGAGTGCTTACAGTGTTGTGCCAACACCAACAACTAAGGGGCCTATTTCTGCAGAGTATATACGGCAGGTCCCTACTTTCAAACATCCAACTTACAAACGACTCCTACTTGCAAACGCAAGAAGACAACAGGAAGTGAGAGGAAATCTACCACTAGGAAGGAAAATTCTCTCCTGTAAGAATAAATATGGGAGAAAGGTGTCTCCTCTGTACTGATGCTTTATCAGCAATCCTTGTTTCAAGAAAAACACCACATTTCAAAAACAGTTGTCATTGGGACGGAAAGTGAGGTGAAATGTTCTGAACAGGGGCACAGACAGCAAAACAAATGTTACAGGGGTGATAACCCTTACCTATGTTTTCCAAAAAGTTTAAAAATAGATTTTTGGTCTGGAGCTACACTTCAACAATGTACCTGTTCAAAATTACAAACAGATTCTACATAAGAACAAACCTACAGTCCCTGTCTTGTATGCACCGCCTGTATAGGGCTGTTCAGAGTATATAGGGCCTTTTTTATTTTATGTGCGGGGTTCCCCTTAATATCCATACAAGACCCAAAGGGGCTGGTAATGGGCTGGGGTAGGGGGGGGGGTCATGGGGTAGCTATGCCATTTTTCTTAAAGAATTTCATCCATATTACCGGGACCAGACATTACATTAAAGCCGCAAGCAGTTTTAAATGGCTTTTTTTTCCTTTAGAAGTGTCATTTTGTGCAGGGACAGTTCTAAACACGGGAAACACGTGGCACTTCACAGGCATACTTTAGACACCCCCCAGGTACGATATTTAAAGGAATATTTGACTTTTTTTTTTTCACTTTATGCATCATTAAAATGACTGCTCCCGAAAAACGACCGTTTTTAAAACTTCTTTTTGCATTGATACATGTCCCCTGGTGCAGAACCCGGGTTCCCAAACCCTTTTTAGGACAATAACATGCATAATAGTTGTTATAATTAGCACTTTAGAATTCGAACGTTCGCATCCATTGTATTTAATAGGGTTCTAATGTTCGTTCGAACTTTCGGTCCGTTCGCGGGTTCTGGTGCGAACCGAACCCGGGGGTGTTCGGCTCATCACTAATCACCACCACCAAAGGCCCAATTTTTCCTACCACTGTTCAACAATGGCATGTAATTACAATTATTGATATAATAGTTCACAGCAGGGCGTTCCAGCGCCCACCAAGAGTAACTGTGAGGGCTTACAGTGTTGTGGCAACACCAACACCTAAGGGCCAAATTTCTGCAGAGTATAAACGGCAGGCCCCTACTTTCAAACATCCAACTTACAAACGACTCCTACTTGCAAACGGAAGGAGACAACAGGAAGTGAGAGGAAATCTACCCCTAGGAAGGGAAATTCTCTCCTGTAAGAGTTAATATGGGAAAAAGGTGTCTCCTCTCCACTGATGCTTTATCACCAATCCTTGTTTCACTAAAAACCCCAAATATTCAAAAAACATTTGTCATTGGGACGGAAAGTGAGGTGAAATCTTCTGAACAGGTGCACAGACAGCAAAACAAATGTTACAGGGGTGATAACCCTTCCCTATGTTTTCCACAAAGCTTAAAAATAGATTTTTTGGCTGGAGCTACACTTAAAAAATGTACCTGTTCCAAACTACAAACAGATTCTACTTGAGAACAAACCTACACAGTCCCTTTCTTGTTTGCACCGCCTGTATACTGCTGATCAGAGTATATAGGGCCTTCTTTGGGTGCGGGGTTCCCCTTAATATCCATACAAGACCCAAAGCGGCTGGTAGTGGGCTGGGGGGGGGGTGTGGGGGCTTACCCATGCCATTTTTCTCAATGATTTTCATCCATATTGCCGGGACCATACACTACATTAAAGCGGAGCTCCGCCGAAAAAAAAATATTAAAAGCCAGCAGCTACAAATTCTGCAGCTGCTGACTTTTAATATTAGGACACTTACCTGTCCTGGAGTCCAGCGACGTCCGCAGCAGAGGACGAGCAATCGCTTGTCACTCTGATGCCCCCACCGCCATCCTCGGTGAGGGAACCAGGAAGTGAAGCCTTGCAGCTTCACTGCCCGGTTCCCTACGGCGCATGCGCGAGTCGCGCTGCGCCATTCTGACTGGTCCCCCTGTGTTCTGGGAGCCGAGTGTCTCCCAGAACACTACGGGTATTCTGCGGGAAGTGACGTGCTTCCCGCAGATTTCTCGCAGAGAGGACTCCCGGAAGTGGGTGCAAATACCTGTCTTAGACAGGTATCTGCACCCCCCTCCCCCCTGAAAGGTGTCAAATGTGACTCCGGAGGGGAGGAGGGTTCCGATGAGCAGAAGTTCCACTTTAGGGTGGAGCTCCGCTTTAAAGCCGCAAGCAGTTTTAAATGACTTTTCTTCCTGTAGAAATTTCATTTTGTGCAGGGACAGTTCTAAACACGGGAAACACGTGTCACTTCACAGGCATACTTTAGACACCCCCCAGGTACGATATTTAAAGGAATATTTAACTTTTTTTTTCACTTTATGCATCATTAAATTCACTGCTCCCGAAAAAACTTCCGTTTTTAACCACTTGAGACCCGCGCTATAGCCGAAAGACGGTGCGCGGCGGGGAACAGCTGTGCGTGCCGCATCACGTGATGCCGATGCGCGTGCTTGGCGGCCACGATGTCCGCCAGGTACATGCGATCGGCTTTTACAGATGCAGGACGTGGATCTCTGTGTGTAAACACAGAGACCCACGTCCTGTCGGGGAGAGAGGAGACTGATGCTGTGTCCCTTGTACATAGGGACACAGATCGGTCACCTCCCCCAGTCAGTCCCCTCCCCCACACAGTAAGAATCACTAATAGGGAACATATTTAACCCCTTGATCGCCCCCTAGTGTTAACCCCTTCCCTGCCAGTCACATTTATACAGTAATCAATACATTTTTATAGCACTATTCGCTGTATAAATGTGAATGGTCCCAAAATAGTGTCAAAAGTGTCCGATATGTCCGCCGCAATATCGCAGGTCTGACAAAAATCGCAGATCACCGCCATTACTAGTAAAAAAATATATATATAATAAAAATGTCATAATTCTATCCCCTATTTTGTAGGCGCTATAACTTTTGCCCAAACCAATCACTATACGCTTATTGCAATTTTTTTTACCAAAAATAAATAGAAGAATACGTATCGGCCTAAACTGAGAAATTAAAAAAAAATTGGGATATTATTATAACAAAAGTAAAGTAAAAGTAAACAAAAGTAAAAAAATATTGTGTTTTTTTTCAAAATTTTCTGTCTTTCTTTGTTTATAGCGCAAAAAATAAAAACCGCAGAGGTGATCAAATACCACCAAAAGAAATCTCTATTTGTGGGAAAAAAATGATAAAAATATCATTTGGGTACAGTGTTGTATGACTGCGCAATTTTCATTCAAAGTGCGTCAGCGCTGAAAGCTGAAAATTGGTCTGGGTACGAAGGGGGTTTAAGTGCCCAGCAAGGAAGTTTGTTAAAACTTATTTTTGCATTGATACATGTCCCCTGGGGCAAGACCCGGGTCCCCAAACCCTTTTTAGGACAATAACTTGCATATTAGCTGTTATAATTAGCACTTTTGATTTTGAACGTTCGCGTCCATTGTATTTAATAGGGTTCTAAAGTTTGGGCGAACTTTCGGTCCGTTCGCAGGTTCTGGTGCGAACCGAACCGGGGGGTGTTTGGCTCATCCCTATTCTTAAGTTGAATCTGTTTGTAATTTGGAACAGGTACATTTTGTAAGTGTAGCTCCAGCCAAAAAATCTATTTTTAAGCTTTTTGGATAACATAGGGAAGGGTTATCACCCCTGTAACATTTATATTGCTGTCTGTGCCCCTGTTCAGAAGATTTCACCTCACTTTCTGTCCCAATGACAATTGGATTTTGAAAATTTGAGGTTATTAGGGAAGCAAGGATTGGTGATAGAGCTTCAGTGGAGACACCTTTTTCCCATATTAACTCTTACAGGAGAGAATTTCACTTCCCAATGGTAGATTTCCTCTCACTTCCTGTTGTCTCCCTCTGTTAGTAGGAGTCGTTTGTAAGTTGGTAGTTTGAAAGTAAGGGACCGCCTGTATATACTATACGGCCTGGCCTATATACTCTGCATAAAATTGGGCCTTAGGTGTTAGTGGTACCAGAACACTGTAAGCCCTTACAGTTACTCTTGGTGGGCGCTGGAACGGGCCCTGCTGTGAACTATTATATCAAGAATTGTATGACCCTGTTGAACAGGGGCAGAAAAATTGGGCCTTTGCTGGTGGTGGTGCCACAACACTGTAAGCCCTCACAGTTACTCTTGGTGGGCGCAGGAATGGGCCCTGCTATGAAATATTAGATCAAAAATTGTAATTGCACGCCCCTGTTAAACAGGGGCAGAAAAATTGGGCCTTAGGCACTGGTGCCAAAACACTGCAACCCCTCACAGATACTCTATTTGAGCGCAGGAATGAGCCCTGCTGCAAAATATTACAGCAAAAATTTAAATTATACACGCCCCTGTTAAACAGGGGCAGACAAATTGGGCCTTAGGCACTGGTGCTGGTGCCACAACACTGCAACCCCTCACAGATACTTTAGTTGAACGCAGGAACGAGCCCTGCTTTAAAATATTACAGCAAAAATTGTAATTACACGCCCCTGTTAAACAAGGGCAGAAAATTTGGGCCTTATGCACTGGTGCCACAACACTGCAACCCCTCACAGATACTCTATTTGAGCACAGGAATGAGGCCTGTTGCAAAATATTACAGCAAAAATTTAAATTATACATGCCCCTGTTAATCAGGGTGTCAGGAAAGGTTCCATCCGCTGGTAATATTTATCATTTGACTTGCAGTACTGGGGTCCACCAGCAGGTGTCTCCTGGCAGTTTGGAATTGTCAGGGGAACTTCTCCCTGCTGGTGTTATATCATCTTTGGGCCGCAGTACTGGTGTCCACCAGCAGATGGATCCTGGAAGTATGGAGCGGACAGCACCTCCTGCGGTCAGGTGTCACCTAAGCCTAATCACTGGCAGACACATAAATACCCGGCAAGCCCTCACATGCTTGCCTTGGTATCTCTCTCCCTGACCTTGAGCCTTCTATCCTGACCTTGAGCCTGCATCTGACCTTACCTGATCCGATCTGATCCCTATCCCGAGCCCATCCTGGACCTGACCCTCCTGTTACCTGATTACCTTGGATCCCTGCCCTGCAGCCTATCCATTCATCCTCTCCCTGTTGGTCTCCCGTCCTTACCTATCCGCTGATCTCCCTGTGTATGACCCCGGCTTGGCTTTTTTTTACGATTCCGGTATCTCCCATTTATTGTATATACTATTTGTTGTTTGTGGGTTTTGTGGTTGGTTGTGCACTGTGTTTATTTCACTTGCTTGTTACCTATCTAATAAACTTCATTATCTTTCACTTACATGCGTTTTTTGGTCTCCTCTGTGCAGTCCACACAGTCTGGTCTACTAATTCCCTGACACAGGGGCAGAAAAATTGGGCTTTAGGCACTGGTGCTGGTGCCCAGAACCAAAAATGTTCTTAGAAACTATCAACATGAACATTGAGGAGGAATAGGATAGTCACTCAGCATAACAGGATAGTCACTCAGCAATCAGCATCAGCATAGGCAGTCTTGAAGGGATCTCATTCATAAAAAACTTAATCGGTTACATCAGCATCAGGTGCTCGGTAGCTGGTGATCCAAGACTGATTCATTTTTATGAAGGTGAGACGATCAACCGAGTCGGTGGACAGGCGCACTCTGTGATCGGTTACAAAGCCTCCAGCAGCACTGAATGTGCGTTCTAAAAGAATGCTGGATGCAGGACAGGCCAGTAGCTCAATTGCATACTGTGCAAGCTCTGGCCAGTGATCCATCCCTAAGACCCAGTAACCCAGTGGATTTTCGGTTGGAAAGGTCTCCAAGTCTGATCTTGCCCCTAGGTATTCCTGCACCATGTAAATCAGACGCTGGCAATGGTTGCTGGAACCGATCAGACCTTGGGGCTGCGGACTAAAAAATTGTCTGAACGCATTGGTCAGACGGCCACCTTCTCCACCGCTCCTTCTGTGACTGACCGAAGCCTCAGTAACACGTTGTTCTGGACCAGGAATTTGTAACCTCCCAGGCTCTGGAAACGCGTTGCACAAACCTTTCTGCAAGGCCTCCCGAAGATGTTTCATATTCTGCTCCCTCTGCGATGGCTGGATAAGTTCTGCAACCTTTTTTTTTTAATCAAATCCTTTTTTATTCTTGTTTTACACCACATATAAAACCATACAACCATCATCCTTTATGTATCACATTATATAAATCAAATATCACAGCGATAATACATTCCACAATTCCTTCTTCCATTCTACCCTTACATTCCCCCTTGTCCCTCTTCCCCTCACCGATTTCACGTTCAAACTCCCACCCTTAGCCCTGGTTCACACTGGTGCGATTTGACATGCAATTTGACATGTCAAATCGCATGTCAAATCGGCGATATTTGCCGCAAATTGCGGGCAATGGCACCGTCCTAATCGGTGTGACGCTGCATCTGCGGCGCTGCACCGATTTCAAAAAGTAGTTTCTGTACTACTTTTTGCGATTTTGGCCTGCGATTTACATTGACATCTGTGTCAGATGTCTTTGTAATCGCAGCTGAAATCGGGACTGCCAGCGAGAGTGAAATCGTGCGAGTTCAGCTGAACTCGCACGGCTTCACTCCCGCAGCCCAGTGTGAACCTGGGCTTAATGTGCTTCCACTAGCCATTTTTTCCACATGGTTTTGAATTTCTTGTTATTTCCCCTTTTAGTGTATATGAATTCTTCTTTGTTAATCATATCCTCTATCACGTTCCACCATTCTAACACTGTGGGGGGGTTTACCGATTGCCATTTCTGCGCAATAAGTTTCCTTCCCTGGAACAAACACCTTGTAATTGCCGTTTTTTTGTCTCCTGCTACTCCCCTTTCTTCCACGAGGCCCAATACACATGTCTTAGCCTCTGGCTGCAAAGCAGTCTCAAATACCACATTTATTTTTTCCACAATCTCCTTCCAATACTGATATAGCTTGGGGCACCTCCAGAACATGTGCATTAGGTCTCCCCTGTCGTCCCTACATCTCTGACATCTTGCGTCCTGCCTCCTACCAAACTGGAACATTCTTTGAGGTGTGTAGTATGCTCTATGTATCAAAAAAAGGTGGGACACTATCTGCGAGGGGGACAGTGACACTCTGGATCCTGCTTCTAATATGCTTTTCCACTGTTCCCCAGACAGTGGGCCCACATCCCTCGCCCATTTGTCCTGGTTTTTAGTGTCTAATTCCGCACCCTGGTCCACCTCTTCTATATGCCCGTACAGCTCTGAGATCATCCTTCTGGAGTCTTCTGCGTTTACCAGCTTGCGGAGAAGAGGCATGTCATTCCATGCTGGTGGGCCCTGTCCAAATTGTGCGTTCACGGCATGTCTAACTTGCAGGTATCTGTAAAAGGATCTATTTGGGACTGCGTATTCTTCCCTTATCTCCTGAAATGATTTAATTCGCCCTGCTTTGAAGATATGTGATAGTAGGTGTATTCCACCTCTATCCCATTCTTCAATTTTTCCCATGGCTTTAAATTCTGTTAGATTGTTGTTATCCCATATTGGGGAAAATTCAGAAAATCCACTATATCCCAACATCCTCTTAGTGGTCTTCCAGCATCTTACCATCAGTTGAGCCGTGGGGCACCTAGAGCAAAAGGAGTCCGCCTCCACTGCCTCAACCATTGTGTCATGGCTGGTATCGTTCAGGATTGACCCTTTTATAGCTTCTCTACCTGCAAATATATTATTACCCCGTATATGCTGCATTTGTGCAGCCAAGAAGTAGTGTCTCGGGTTTGGAAGTGCCACTCCCCCTTCTCTTTTGGTTGCTGTAAGATTCGGAGGCGGATCCTAGCTGTCCTCCCCCTCCATATCAGTTCCCTGAATAAACTATCCAGTTTTTTAAACCAGTGTTTGGGAATCCATACGCGAGAGTTGTGCAGAATATACAGGATTTGCGGCATCCAAACCATCTTCACCAGGTTGCACCAACCAGCCACGGAAAGTGGGAGCCGGTTCCAAACTCTGCACTTCTGTCTCAGCTTAGTCAACAGAGGTACTAAGTTTCCATCTATGTACTGCCCTGGATCTCTTGTGACAGTTATTCCCAAATATTTCATTTGGTTCACAACTTTCACTTGAGTTATCTGGCGCGACAGTGGGTCTATCGGCAGAAGTGCTGATTTATCCCAATTGATTGTGTAGCGGCCTCACCCCTCTCCCCTGCTTTATCGATTATATGGCTGTTGTCTAGGGGTACCTGGGAGATAGAGATGATACACACCACGGCCCATGTCCTCCGTAACTAAGAGGTGAAGGCCAGAAGATTGGGCTTTTGTGTAGGTGTCCTAGAGTCAAGTCCAGTCCTTCGTCCCTGACTCCTTTGCTTTAGTAACCCAAGTTCCACACAATGAATAGGTACAACTCAGTTTTATTCTTCTTGCCAAGCAATAAAACAATCTTTCTTCTTTGGAAAATGGGGACATATCGAGGCACAATCCTTTCCCTTCTTGCTGCTGCCCACTGTGCTGTCACCAGTGGTGAATAGTCACTGCCACTGACTAGGTAATATAGAACGTGAATTACCTTCGCTCACTTTGCCCCTGTCAGAGGAAGAAATCCGTCCAAGGGAGAAATGGAGGCCTCTCCGTCACCAGCGATGCCGCGCCGGACTCTTCGGAGAAGTTACTGCGCACCAGTCCTCACAAACTCAGACACGGGCACCCAAGGAGTTAGGGACCCCTCGGATTCCTCCACCCTCGCGGAACTCAGTCGAAGGTACTGAGCCCCAGGCATCCGCCATAGTACCTCACCCCAGGCTAAAGGTGCCTGAGATGGACTCCATCTCCGCTCCGGCTAGGCCAAGGGCGCCTAGGCCCGGAACACCGGAACGCCAGCACCCAAGCTGAAGGTGCCTGGGTGCGGCCGCGTCCTCCAACTCTGAACCCAAGGTCAGGGCATCCGCCCCTTTTATGACCTCTCCCTTTGCGTCACAGCGGGTTCCCCGCCCCGCTGTACCAGCTCCAGGGGAGGACAAAAAGGCACAGTCTTGCGGTGTGAGTTCAGCTCCGGCCCAAGGCAACAGCGCCACCCGCGGACCCCAAGGAACCCCACACCACCAGAGTCCTCACATAAATTCAAACACCCGCTACACTCTCCCCCTGGTGATTTGACACTGGTCCCCAGTGTCTGGTACAAACTCATATCCCACAAGGGTGGTGACATAAGTTCAGCCCAGAAACCAAACTACACAATTTAGCCCTGAATTGTGCCAAGACCTGAATGGGAAAAGGAAAACTTAAAACAATATAACTATAAAACTTTCCATTAAAACACTTTAAATATCTCACACATTTACATTCTTGCCTCCCCCTGGCTATCTAAGGACCACCCTGTAACGGATCTCAGATACCCCAGATGGGCACATCCGCCAGACTTGTGTCTCCTGTCCTCCAAACGCACCCGCAGCCTGCAGATTCGCCATAACCAGCCCTTAACCCCTCAATCACGAGACAATCCACACAGGTGTTGAGGGTTAAACATGCAGAGCATCAACTCTTTATTAAATCCAAAACATACACTTTTACACACAGTTAGGGACACTCCCCTTAGCCTTGTCATAGAGGGGGGGTAGGGGACAAGGAAGAATCAATGGGAACTGAACACTTGTACATTGAAACAGAGACTACAGATAAACATAAAGGGATTATGGTAAGCAGGCAGCCCTTCAATACACATCCCCTGCGGAGAGATGTCTGCAGTCCAGACCATTGTCTGTGTGCCATGAACCAACACAGCTAAACACAGCAACAAGACGGGGGGGGGGATGGGGGAGAAGGGATGTAGCATTACATTACATTATCTCAATGCCAGCTTCTCCCCGAGTCTCCAGTCTCTTAGGGGCCATAATCTGTGGGTAGGAGGCCCGCCCTCAGTCCCTTCCAAAGCACACAGTGACAGTGGGTTCTGTCACATTTCTCCCCTTTTAAAAACAGACTAACCAGGTTCCTGACCCCGAACTGGTCTGGACCTGCGTTAGTCGCAAACTTCCACCCCAGGCCACCAGGAAAAGGAAAAGTACGTCTCTGGGGCTGGGGAGCAAAATCGCACATACGGTCTCCCGTGAATAAAAACAGCCGCTGCAGAGTGGGAACAGCTGTCCGCACTCCCGTGATCCGGGGCTGGGTTGCAGATATTGAGGGGAGCTGAATAATCCTCTGCCCCGATGCCAGCGCTTCAGCTTGTAGGGAACATAGGCTGGCAGTGCTATGCAGTTGGGGAGGAAAAGGTTCTTGCTTTTCTCCTGGAGTAGCTAACAGCCGCTGAGGAGGTATCTTGCAGGGACTGTCTCCCGGACTCTCCGTCTCTTTTTCTGATGCTGGGCAGAGGCCAACATCGCTCTGCCCCGTAGCCAGTGCTTCTGCTAGGGGGACATATACAATGGTAGAGTTCAGCAGCTGAAGAGGGGGAAGGATTTTCTCCCCTCCTGGTTCTGTGACCAGCTTCTGAGGCGACTTCTGACAGGGGCTGTCTCCCAAACCCTCCAAAAATCTACTGAGGGCTGGGTCGGGGCCGGTAACACTCTGCCATGCAGCCAGTGCTTCTGCTGGGGGGATATACACTGGGGTAGTGTCCAAGTGCTGGGCAACCAGCTCACTGAGGTCATCCCTCGGACTCCCTGGATCTAACTCTGAGGGTGTGCAGAGGCCAGCGGCACTCTGCCTTGCAGTCAGCGCTTCTACTGGGGGGATGAACATTGGGGTAATGTCCAATTGCTGGGGAGGGAGAATTGCTTCCTCCACTCCCGTTGGGGATATCTGCTGTTGGGGAAAAGGCTCACGAAAATCATCTCTCAGACTCTCCGGATCCAACTCTTTTTCTGATGCTGGGCAGAGGCTAGTGGCACTCTGCCCTGTAGCCAGCGCTTCTGCTGGGGCACCGGATGCAATACTCTCGACTTGCTGCTGATCACCATTTACCAGCCTTCCAGCGCCAGTCTCAACTTCCCCTTCTGAGACCTTTATGCTATTATCTTGTCTCTCTGCTTGGGGAACCTCTGGTGCGTTCCGGCATTCTAGCACTCGCAGTGCCCTCTGTATCATCGCCGCTTCTTCCATTGCGGTTAGGACGGGAAAACGTAGGGGCACTCCTGGCCCCATTTGCTCCGCATCTTCGTGACTGTCCGCTGTTTCTCCAGGACAGTCCCAGGCAACGGGAGCCATGCCAGGCTGCTGATCACCGTCAAACAGCCGCTTGTAGGCAATCTCGAGCTCCCATTCCTGCTCAACCAGGAACTCCAATTCCTCCAGGTCACACGCCTCTTCAGGGAGGTCCAGCACCTCATCTCGGAAGTCCAGGATGTTTTCCAGCCGCCACTCCTCATCGCTCCCAAAGTCTGGGTCTCCGTACATTTTTTGATGGAGCAGCCCCACGCCGCCGTAGCCAACGCCTTCTGTCGGGCTGCCGTCTGCTGTACTTGGCCACAGTTGAGCCGCGAACCACCGGAGGGCTCTGTAGCTGGCGTCCAGCCTCATCTCCTCCTGGACCAATCTTCCGAGCTCCGTCTTCCGCTCATCTCGCGGTCGTTCCCTCAGGAACACCTCTCGCGCATGGTACTGCGTCCAGTACATCTCTGTGGAGGAGGGAAGGATCTTCCCCTGATGGCGCCGCTCGTGGCTTAGCGTTTCATGCCAGAGTTGCCAGCGGATCACATCCTCCCAGCCGAGCATGGTGCGCTCTGTCGCCGGTCCCCGATGTTGCTTCCGCATGCCTTGCAGCCTCCTCTCAAACTCCGCTCTCATGCTGGCTGGTCCCCGTATTGCTCCTCGACGGCTGCCCAGATCTTGAATCCTGGTGGTGGTTTGGATGGCCCGGACTGCAGGAGACATCCCACTGCTGCCACCACTGTAACGGATCTCAGATACCCCAGATGGGCACATCCGCCAGACTTGTGTCTCCTGTCCTCCAAACGCACCCGCAGCCTGCAGATTCGCCATAACCAGCCCTTAACCCCTCAATCACGAGACAATCCACACAGGTGTTGAGGGTTAAACATGCAGAGCATCAACTCTTTATTAAATCCAAAACATACACTTTTACACACAGTTAGGGACACTCCCCTTAGCCTTGTCATAGAGGGGGGGTAGGGGACAAGGAAGAATCAATGGGAACTGAACACTTGTACATTGAAACAGAGACTACAGATAAACATAAAGGGATTATGGTAAGCAGGCAGCCCTTCAATACACATCCCCTGCGGAGAGATGTCTGCAGTCCAGACCATTGTCTGTGTGCCATGAACCAACACAGCTAAACACAGCAACAAGAGGGGGGGGGATGGGGGAGAAGGGATGTAGCATTACATTACATTATCTCAATGCCAGCTTCTCCCCGAGTCTCCAGTCTCTTAGGGGCCATAATCTGTGGGTAGGAGGCCCGCCCTCAGTCCCTTCCAAAGCACACAGTGACAGTGGGTTCTGTCACACACCCATTCTCAGTAGTCTTGACAGACAAGTCTCCTGCAGAGGGAAAGAAAAGAAACATACATCCTACCAACATGTGTGTTTGCTTGGAATGAATGAGTCTATCCTAGAAGAAACCCATTCACTCCAATAAGTGCTGCATGATAAAAAAACAAACAATCGTTGCGCAACACTGCCACCTGGTGACAGCGCCGCGGTCAAGACACTCATCACTTCCAGATGAACTTTCCTCTTGATCATTTCTCTGTGACCCTACACTATCTAAAACCCAAAGTCACTGATTTCTTTTGAGTGCCAAGAGAAGGAGGGTGAACAAACAAAAACAGCTCCCATATCTCCAACGAGTAGAACTGCCCAAATACAAAAAAAAACTAGGGCACAGTCCCTGTGTTCTGGGAAAGGCACTCCGGAAAATTCAGCCAGGAATAGAAAAGAAAAGCACACGGGAGTCTTTTTCCCTCTCTTCTTTTTTTTTTTTTTTTTACAGGTAAAACCTTGGATGAGGCAATGATACAGGCTTCAGACGATCATCAAAAGCCTCCACATGGTACTCAACACTTTTTCATTCCTTGCGGCAGATCACCACTTTGTCTGCATGAATGTTTCTTCCCAGCATCCATTTAGCTTTACAGTCCTGAAACTTCTTGGTGACCGTTGGTGAACAGGAAAGGTACCGCCGTGCTTGCTGTACTTTCAGTTTGTCCCACACAAAGGTATCATAACATCTTTGCCGAAAGACCTCCACCTCATAGAGCAGTTCCCGAGGCAGATACGGGTATTCCCACCCATATTCCTGAGCAACCTTCTGGCCAAAGAGACGCTGCAGCCTTGACAAAGGTGGCATAGTAGCTCGGTCTCCTTCTCCAGGTGGAACAATCGCTTCTGGGTGGCGAGGTGCGTTCACCACCTCGGTAGACATGGTCCTAGGAGCCCACAGTGATTGACGTTGCACTCCCTCAACAGGAGCAGGTGAAATGGATGTTAAATCCAGAAGGGGAACTTCAGACAGAGGACCAGCTTCTTCCCTTGGCGCCGAGGCCTCTACCCGGGGTGTACTATCTCCAGTAGACATGGGCAGGTCCCTTGTGACACGGGCCGAGGGTAGCTTCATTTTGTCCCATCCCTTCTGTTGGAAGATTTCGTCTATCTCCCCATCATCGTTATTGTCAGACAATGAATCCAGCGGGGGTCCCGGGCTTCCTCGCTGTCTTCGGGGGTCTTTCTGCCGGGCCCCCACTATCTTCTGCTAGCTCTTTTGCCGGGTTTTATTTTCTGAAGTGTGTGCTCTTCAAGAACTTACAGATTTGGCCTTTGAGTCCAGTCCTTGTCCTGTTGACCCCACTAATATCCCAAACAGCATTTCGTTCAAGCTTAGATCAGATTTTTATCCGGTGGGGTCACGGGGCAAGGATCTTGACCTTTTCCAAAAAATGGTCGAGAAGGATCTCACCCATCTAGCCCGTAATTGCCGCAGGGGGTCGACGGTTCCCAGCAATTTGTCCCCATCAGAACACAATGCCCTCAAAAATCTTGCTTCAGACATGAGCATTGTAATTCGAAATGCGGACAAAGGTGGGTTGGTGGTGGTATTAGACTCTGAAGCCCCGTACACACGATCGGTTTAACTGATGAAAACCGTCCGATGGATGTTTTTCATCAGACAAACCGTTCATGTATGGTTCCCATCGGTCTTTTTTCCATCGGATGGAAAAAATAGAACTTGTTTTAAATTTTTCCGATGGATAAAAAACCGATGGGAATTTCCGATCGTCTATGGGTAAGTCCATCGGTTAAAATACCCACGCATGCTCAGACTGAATTAGGAGACGGGAGCACTCGTTCTGGTAAAACTAGCGTGCCTAATGGAGAGAGCACATTCGTCATTCTGCAAGTTATTGCTTCGTTTAATGCAGCGCATGTTTTGTTGCTTTAGAACGGTCTTTAACCACTTAAGCCCCGGACCATTTGGTAGCTAAAGGACCAGAGGTGAATTCAGAATTTTGCACTGCGCTGCTTTAACTGTAAATTGTGCGGACATGCAATGTTGTACCCAAACGAAATTTGCGTCCTTTTCTTCCCACAAATAGAGCTTTTTTTTAATGGTATTTGATTGCCTCTGCGATTTTAATTTTTTGCGATATAAACGGAAAAAGACCGAAAATTTTGAAAAAAAATGATATTTTCTACTTTTTGTTATAAGAAAAATCAAATACACTCAATTTTAGTCATACATTTAGGCCAAAATGTATTCAGCCACATGTCTTTAGTAAAAAAAATGTCAATAAGAGTATATTTATTGGTTTGCGCAAAAGTTATAGCGTTTACAAACTAGGGTACATTTTCTGGAATTTACACAGCTTTAAATTTATGACTGCCTATCTCATTTCTTGAGGTGCTAAAATGGCAGGGCAGTACAAAACCCCCCCAAATGACCCCATTTTAGAAAGTAGACACCCCAAGAAAATTGCTGAGAGGCATGTTGAGCCCATTGAATATTTTTTTTTTGTCCCAAGTGATTGAATAATGACAAAAAAAAAAATTACAAAAAGTTGTCACTAAATGATATATTGCTCACACATGCCATGATTATATGTGGAATTGCACCCCAAAATACATTTTGCTGCTTCTCCTGAGTACGGGGATACCACATGTGTGGGACTTTTTAGGAGCCTAGCCGCGTACGGGGCCCCGAAAACCAAGCACCGCCTTCAGGATTTCTAGGCACAAATTTTTGATTTGACTCCTCACTACCTATCACAGTTTCGAAGGTCATAAAATGCCAAAATAGCACAAAACCCCCCCAAATGACCCCATTTTGGAAAGTAGACACCCCAAGCTGTTTGCTGAGAGGCATGGTGAGTATTTTACAGCTCTCATTTGTTTTTGAAAATGAAGAAAGAACATTTTTTTTTTTTCTTTTTTTTTTTCAATTTTCAAAACTTTGTGACAAAAAGCGAGATCTGCAAAATACTCACAATACCTCTCAGCAAATAGCTTGGGGTGTCTACTTTCCAAAATGGGGTCATTTGGGGGGGTTTGTGCCATCTGGGCATTCCATGGCCTACGAAACTAAGATAGGCAGTGAGAAGTGAAATCAAAAATTTACACCCTTAGAAAGCCTGAAGGCGGTGATTGGTTTTTGGGGTCCCGTACGCGGCTAGGCTCCCAAAAAGTCTCACACATGTGGTATCCCCGTACTCAGGAGAAGCAACAGAATGTATTTTGGGGTGTAATTCCACATATGCCCATGGCATGTTTGAGCAATATATCATTTAGTGACAACTTTGTGCAAAAAAAAAAAAATTGTCTTTTTTCCGCAACTTGTGTCAACATATAAAATATTCCATGGACTCAACATGCCTCTCAGTATATAGCTTGGGGTGTCTACTTTCCAAAATGGGGTCATTTGGGGGGGTTTTGAACTGTTCTGGCATTTTATACACAACATTAGGAAGCTTACATCCACTCTTCTAACCACTTGAAGACAAAGCCCTTTTTGACACTTTTTGTTTACAAGAAAACATATTTTTTTTTTGCAAGAAAATTATGTTGAACCCCCAAACATTATATATATTTTTAAAGCAAAGGCCCTACAGAATAAAATGGTGGGTGTTGCATTTTTTTTTTCTACACAGTATTTGCGCAGCGATTTTTCAAACGCATTTTTTGGGGAAAAAATACACTTTTTTTAATTTTAATGCACTAAAACACACTATATTGCCCAAATGTTTGATGAAATAAAAAAGATGATCTTAGGCCGAGTACATAGATACCAAACACGACATGCTTTAAAATTTCGCACAAACGCGCATTGGCGACAAACTACATACATTTTTAAAAGCCTTTAAAAGCCTTTACAGGTTACCCCGTTAGATTTACAGAGGAGGTCTACTACTAAAATTACTGCCCTCGATCTGACCTTCGCGGTGATACCTCACATGCATGGTGCAATTGCTGTTTACATATGACGCCAGACCGACGCTTGCGTTCGCCATTGGGCAAGAGCAGGGAAGGACAGGGGTGCTTTTTTTTTTTTTTTTTTTTTTATTATTAATTTTGCTTTTTTATTTTATTTTTAAATTGTTCCTTCCATATTTTTTTTTTTTTTTATCATTTTTATTGTTATCTCAGGGAATGTAAATATCCCCTATGATAGCAATAGGTAGTGACAGGTACTCTTTTTTTGAAAAAACTGGGGTCTAGACCCTAGATCTTTCCTCTGCCCTCAAAGCATCTGACCACACCAAGATCGGTGTGATAAAATGCTTTCCCAATTTCCCAATGGCGCTTTTTATATCCGGGGGGGGACATTCCCTCCCACTGCTTGTAAAAGCAGTCCAGAGGCTAATTAGCCACTAGGATTGCTTTTACATGAAAGCCGGCCGCTGGCTGAAAAGAATGATACCAAGATGATACCTAAACCCACAGGCATCAATCTGGTATAACCATTCAAAGTCCAGCAACATACCAGTACGTTGTTGGTCCTTGTTGGACATGTATTGTAATCTTTTTTTCTCATGCAGCCAGGTGGCTGAACGAAAAAAGAGATTGATCGGTGGGTATGCCCACCATTAGAATACCACCCTTCATCCACCCACTTCTAATGATGGGCATACATGCACCATTTATATATGCCGAAGCATGGGGGCATCCTCCCGCAAAAAAGTTATGCCGCACACACATGGTCGGACTTTTCCACGGGCAAGCCTCCGTCGGAATTTCGATCGTATGTACTCGGCATTAGGAGCAAAATCACTCCTCCGCCCCTGCTGCCCCAATGCTTTGGCATATTTGCTTTTTTTTTTAACTGTGGTGGTGAAATCACCTCCTACAGCACTGGAGTCGCAGGGATCAGGCCTGTCTCTGCGAACGCTGCAGTTATGTGTGTTGTGTTTTGTAAGTGACAGTGATCGATCGATACTGCACTTGGGTGGCCTGGGCTGGACGGAGGGGCAAAACGCAGGTGCTAGCAGGTATCTGGGCTGATCCCGCTAACACTGCGTTTTTGGGAACCCTAAACTGCTGGGGACGCTAGTATAGATCTGATCAGATCAGATATTGATCTGTTCAGATACTATACCACTAAGGGAGGTGTATGCTTCACGCGTGGGTGTTAGTGTTACTGGCACTAACCTGACGCTGCCTGGGGTGTGACGCAGACCCTCTCTGACGCTAAAACCTAATTGATATCACCCGCCGGGCGATCAGGGGGTTAAACTTTTATTGGGTTATATACGGCGGGTGCCCTGACACTATAAAAAGCAAACTAACTAACCAGCGTCACCCGTAACACTTATATGATGATCACTGGTGAAAGGGTTAACTAGGGGCAATTAGGGGGTTAAAACCTTTATTAGATAATATATGGGGGTACCTGACGCTATAAAAACCTGCGGCGAACCTAAAAAAAATTACTGGCTACCGATCTGCATCACCGACGCTAAGACAGCGATCAGAAAAATGATTGCTTAGCGACAGTGGTGATAGGGGGTGAAAGGGTTACCTGGGGGGCGATCAAGGGGGTTAAACCTTTATTAGATAATTTATGGGGGTACCTGACGCTATAAAAACCTGCGGCGAACCTAAAAAAAATTACTGGCTACCGATCTGCATCACCGACGCTAAGACAGCGATCAGAAAAATGATCGCTTAGCGACAGTGGTGATAGGGGGTGAAAGGGTTACCTGGGGGGCGATCAAGGGGGTTAAACCTTTATTAGATAATTTATGGGGGTACCTGACGCTATAAAAAACTGCGGCGAACCTAAAAAAAATTACTGGCTACCGATCTGCATCACCGACGCTAAGACAGCGATCAGAAAAATGATCGCTTAGCGACAGTGGTGATAGGGGGTGAAAGGGTTACCTGGGGGGCGATCAAGGGGGTTAAACCTTTATTAGATAATTTATGGGGGTACCTGACGCTATAAAAACCTGCGGCGAACCTAAAAAAAAAATACTGGCTACCGATCTGCATCACCGACGCTAAGACATCGATCAGAAAAATGATCGCTTAGCGACAGTGGTGATAGGGGGTGAAAGGGTTACCTGGGGGGCGATCAAGGGGGTTAAACCTTTATTAGATAATTTATGGGGGTACCTGACGCTATAAAAACCTGCGGCGAACCTAAAAAAAAATACTGGCTACCGATCTGCATCACCGACGCTAAGACAACGATCAGAAAAATGATCGCTTAGCGACGGCGGTGCTAGGGGGTGAAAGGGTTATCTGGGGGGTGATCAAGGGGTTAAACCTTTATTAGGGGGGGTTAGGGGGCTACACTGGACCTAAAACTAAATGTAGTGACACTTTTACAGTCACAAATGTCACTGATTGCAGTGATCAGTAAATAAATGGTCACTGCAATCAGTGACACTGTGACTGGGGGCTGGGGGGTGATCTGGGGGGGCCTGGGGGGGCGATTTATGTGCCTATGTGTGCTGGTGTTAGTGTAGTGTTTGTGCACTAACCTTGATGTCTTCTCTTGTACGGCGCTCGGTATATGTGAGCGCCGCACAGGAGATGACATCACTTCCTCCTGCTTCCTCTGTCTGTGTGTACATTCGACAGACAGAGGGGGCATTTCCATTCGCCGGGAGCGATCGCGGGGGGGGGGCGGAATCGAACGGCCGTCCCCTCATGTCGGATCGCTCCCAGACGAATTCCGACCGCTCACTGTACAGAAGGGGGGTCTGATCGGACCCCCCAACTGTACAAAGGCAATCACGTATGCTCTACGTGATTGTGCCTGTCGGTGCCATTGTGCCGACGTATATATACAGCGAGTGGTCGTTAAGTGGTTAAAATGTCATTTTGGCAGCAGATCTTTCTCATGAGTTCTGACAAACGTATGTCTTTCTTCTTTCTTGTGATCTTAGGAATAATTAGTTTAATTCTTCAAGGCCGACCTCACAAATTACACCTTTTTTTTGTTTTTGTCTTTAAATTTGTTGTGCATTTTTTGGTGTGTCAATTTCTCAGAACAACATATTATTTTTATTTTTTACTCATGGAGGTTGGTTTCCCTTGTTATTAATTACACATTGTATTTATGAAATCTTATTGCTACTTCCAAAAAAAACACATCAGGCATGTATGTTGGCTGAAATCAAATTTCCCTTTATTTCGGACAAAAAACAAACAAAAACCGAAGGGCAACTATTCAGAAATTAGCAGAGAATATAAAGTCATTAGATCCCAAATGCAGACCTGACTATGATCAATAGTGATGAGCCGAACACCCCCGGGTTCGGTTCGCACCAGAACCCGCGAACGGACCGAAAGTTCGAACGAACATTAGAACCCTATTAAATACAATGGATGCGAACGTTCGAATTCTAAAGTGCTAATTATAACAACTATTATGCATGTTATTGTCCTAAAAAGGGTTTGGGAACCCGGGTTCTGCACCAGGGGACATGTATCAATGCAAAAATAAGTTTTAAAAACGGTCGTTTTCCGGGAGCAGTCATTTTAATGATGCATAAAGTGAAAAAAAAAAAGTCAAATATTCCTTTAAATATCGTACCTGGGGGGTGTCTAAAGTATGCCTGTGAAGTGCCACGTGTTTCCCGTGTTTAGAACTGTCCCTGCACAAAATGACACTTCTAAAGGAAAAAAAAGCCATTTAAAACTGCTTGCGGCTTTAATGTAATGTCTGGTCCCGGTAATATGGATGAAAATCTTTAAGAAAAATGGCATAGCTACCCCATGACCCCCCCCCCTACCCCAGCCCATTACCAGCCCCTTTGGGTCTTGTATGGATATTAAGGGGAACCCCGCACATAAAATAAAAAAGGCCCTATATACTCTGAACAGCCGTATACAGGCGGTGCATACAAGACAGGGACTGTAGGTTTGTTCTTATGTAGAATCTGTTTGTAATTTTGAACAGGTACATTGTTGAAGTGTAGCTCCAGACCAAAAATCTATTTTTAAACTTTTTGGAAAACATAGGTAAGGGTTATCACCCCTGTAACATTTGTTTTGCTGTCTGTGCCCCTGTTCAGAACATTTCACCTCACTTTCCGTCCTAATGACAACTGTTTTTGAAATGTGGTGTTTTTCTTGAAACAAGGATTGCTGATAAAGCATCAGTACAGAGGAGACACCTTTCTCCCATATTTATTCTTACAGGAGAGAATTTTCCTTCCTAGTGGTAGATTTCCTCTCACTTCCTGTTGTCTTCTTGCGTTTGCAAGTAGGAGTCGTTTGTAAGTTGGATGTTTGAAAGTAGGGACCTGCCGTATATACTCTGCAGAAATAGGCCCCTTAGTTGTTGGTGTTGGCACAACACTGTAAGCACTCACAGTTACTCTTGGTTGGTGCTGGAACGCCCTGCTGTCAACTATTATATCAGGAATTTTAATTACATATAATTGTTGAACAGTGGTAGTAAAAATTGGGCCTTTGATGGTGGTGCTGGTGCCACAACACTGTAAGCCCTGACAGTTACTCTTGGTGGGTGCAGCAATGGGCCCTGCTGTGAATTATTAGATCAAGAATTGTAATTACATGCCCCTGTTGAACAGGGGCTGAAAAATTGGGCCTTAGGCACTGGTGGCACAACACTGCAACCCTTCACAGATACTGTACTTGGAGCACAGCAATGAGCCCTGTTGCAAAGTATTGCTTCAAAAATTGTAATGACACGCCCCTGTTAAACAGGGGCTGAAAAATTGGGCCTTAGGCACTGGTGGCACAACACTGCAACTCCTCACAGATACTGTACTTGGAGCACAGCAATGAGCCCTGTTGCAAAGTATTGCTTCAAAAATTGTAATTACACGCCACTGTTAAACAGGGGCTGAAAAATTGGGCGTTAGGCACTGGTGGCGGCACCCATAAACAAAAATGATCTTCCAAGCTATCATCATCAATCGTATCATTGAGGACTCGGAGGAGGAGGATAGCCAGTCAACATAACAGCACAGGCACTCAGCATCAGCATCAGTCTTGAAGGGATGTGACATTTTAAAATCAATTAGTCTGTTATATCAGCATCAGGTGTGTGGTAGCTGGTGGTGATCCAAGACTGGTTCATCTTGATGAAAGTCAGTCGATCAACCGAGTCGGTGGACAGGCGCACCCTGTGATCCGTGACAAATCCTCCAGCAGCACTGAATGTGCGTTCCGAAAGAACGCTGGATGCAGGACAGGCCAGTAGCTCAATTGCATACTGTGCAAGCTCTGGCCAGTGATCCATCCTCAAGACCCAGTAAGCCAGAGGATTTTCGGTGGGGAAGGTGTCCAAGTCTGACCTTGCCCCTAGATATTCCTGCACCATGTTTATCAGACGCTGGCGATGGTTGCTGGAACCGATCATACTTTGGGGCTGCGGACTAAAGAATTGTCTGAACGCATCGGTCAGACGGCCACCTTCCCCACCGCTCCTTCTTTGACTGGCCGAAGCCTCAGCAACTCGTTGTCCAGGACCAGGAGTTTGCAACCTCCCAGTCTCTGGGAACGCGTTGCACAGACCTTTCTGCAAGGCCTCCCGGAGTTGTCTCATCCTCTGCTCCCTCTGCGACGGTAACATAAGGTCCGCAACCTTACCCTTGTACCGTGGATCAAGGAGAGTGGCCAGCCAGTAATGGTCCCTCTCCTTGATCCGAAGAATACGAGGATCCTTCCGCAGACTTTGCAGGATCAGGGAGGCCATGCAGCGTAGGTTTGCTGAGGCATTCGCTCCGGAGTCCTCTGGGTCACTAAGGACGACATGATCCGCAGCCACCTCCTCCCAGCCACGTACAAGTCCACTGGTTTCTTGGGACTGTAAATCATCCCTAAAAGACTGCTGCTGATGATGCTGAGTGCCAGCCTCCACCTCCATGCTGACACAATCCTCCTCCTCCTCCTCCTCCTCCTCCTCCTCCTCTTCCTGTGCGATGGGTGGGACAGAAGGAACACTGTCTGGGTAAAGGGGGCCTTGAGAGGCAAGGAAGTCCTCCTCTTCCTGCCTCTGTTCTGCCTCAAGTGCCCTGTCCATTATTCCACGCAGCGTGTGCTCCAACAGGTGGACAAGAGGTACAGTGTCACTGATGCATGCACTGTCACTGCTCACCATCCTCGTGGCCTCCTCAAATGGTGCCAGGACAGTGCATGCATCCCTGATCATGCCCCACTGGCGTGGAGAAAAAAAACCAAGCTCCCCTGACCCTGTCCTGGTGCCGTAGTCGCACAGGTACTCATTGATGGCCCTCTGCTGCGTGTGCAGCCGCTGCAGCATGGCCAACGTTGAGTTCCACCTGGTGGGCATGTCACATATAAGGCGGTTCTTGGGCAGGTTCAACTCCTTTTGCAGCTCAGCCAGGCGAGCACTGGCATTATAAGATCTGCGGAAATGCACACAGACTTTCCTGGCCTGCCTCAGGACATCCTGTAAGCCCGGGTACCTGCCCAAGAACCGCTGCACCACCAGGTTAAGGACGTGAGCCACACAGGGCACATGGGTCAGTTGTCCCTGTCGGAGGGCGGAGAGGAGGTTGGTGCCATTGTCGCAAACCACCATTCCTGGCTTAAGCTGGCGTGGCGTCAACCACCTCTCGGCCTGGCCCTGCAGAGCAGACAGGACCTCTGCCCCAGTGTGGCTTCTGTCCCCCAAACACACCAGCGCAAGCACGGCATGGCATCTTTTTGCCTGCGTACTTGCGTAGCCCCGTGAACGGCTACGGAGCACCGCTGGTTCATAGGACAAACCACAGGAAGAGGCCATGGAGGAAGAAGAAGAGGAGGGGGTGGAGGAGAGAGGTGTGTCACAACCAGTAGTAGCATTTTGGAGGCGTGGCGGTGGGACAACCTCCAACACTACTGCACCTTGTCCTGAATCCTTCCCAGCTGCCAAAAGAGTGACCCAATGGGCCGTGAAAGAAAGGTAACGTCCCTGTCCATGCCTGCTGGACCATGAGTCAGCGGTAATATGCACCTTACCGCTGACCGCCCTGTCCAGCGAGGCCAAGACATTGCCTTCCACATGCCGGTAGAGAGCCGGAATAGCCTTCCGTGAGAAAAAGTGGCGTTTGGGAACCTGCCACTGAGGAACCGCACATTGCACAAACTCACGGAAGGGGGCCGAGTCTACCAACTGAAAAGGCAGCAGTTGAAGCGCTAGCAATTTAGCCAAGCTAGCATTCAACCGCTGGGCATGTGGATGGCTGGGAGTGAACTTCTTTCGACGGTCCAGCAGCTGGGGCAGGGAAATTTGCCTGCTAGAATCGGACGTCGGTGTACTGCTAGCAGAGTGGGCGCAAGTACTTGGCTGTGACACACCTAATTCTACACCTTCATTCCTCTCAGTGCATGTTTCAGAGAGGACTGAAGTTATAGTGGGGTTGGAGATCCCAGCTGATGCGGTGCAAGGAGAGGTCCGCTTTGTTCTTTGGTGTGGGTCTTTGAGGTAGGCTTGCCAACGAGCTGCATGGCAGGTCAACATATGTCTGGTCAGGCATGTGGTACCCAAGCGGCTGATGTTTTGGCCACGCGATATACGCTTGAGACATATGTTGCAAACAGCAGCTGTGCGATCTGATGCACTAGCCTCAAAAAAGGCCCACACCAAAGAACTTTTTGAATGACGGGCAGAGGCAGCGCCCTGCACAGGCGGAGCTCTGCGGTGTGATTCCGTCGGTGTACTGCCCTTACGCTGGCCACCAAAGGGCATCCTGCCTCGTTGGAGATGTGCCTCCTCCTCATCCTCCTCCTCCTCCTCTCTCCTATTAGGCACCCACGTGGAGTCATTGACCTCATCATCCCCTCCCTCCTCATCACTGGAGCCAATCTGGCAGTATGCTGCAGCTGCTGGAACATGACTGCCAGATTGGTGTCCTTCTTGAGCATCCCCTCTGTCTGCTCTCACGCTACTGCCTTCCTCTAGCTGGGTTTCATCATCAGACCCTTCGAAACGCTGGGCATCCTCCTGGAGCATGTACCCAACACTGTGCTGAAACAGTTCGGGGGACTCCTCAGGAGGAGGACATGGTGGGTCTAGGGAAGGAGTGACTGATGATTTGTCTGACATTGATACCAGGGAAGACGACGCTTTGGCAGCTGCTTTTCCAGTACCCTGAGCCTGGGTGAGAGAGGATGAGGAGGAGGAGGAGGGCTTGGTCATCCACTCTACCAAGTCTTCGGCATGATGTGGCTCAACATGTCCAGCTGCCGAAAAGAAGGACAAGCGTGTCCCATGGCCATGTGCTGATGACAATGCACCGCGTCCACGACCAGCACTGTTGCCCCCAGACACAGAGCCTGCTTGCCCTCTTTTATTGCCTCCTGACTGTCTGCCTCTCCTTGTTTGCCTTCCAGACATTCTAATAGATGGCCTGCAGGGAGATGGGAAAAAAGCAATAAGGGCTACCTTCAGGTGTCCTTCTCTGTCCCTTGAAACAAGGACTTTCACAGTGAAAGAAACTGACACTGTCCCTACCTAGAGTTTTCTATCCCTAGAATAAATGTTTTTTTTAATCACAATATAGCACAAGGACAATTCACTCAATGTCTCTCCAGGTCCCTGGAAACAAGGACTTGCAGAGTGAAAGAAACTGACACTGTCCCTACCTAGAGTTTTCTGTCCCTAGAATAAATGTTTTTTTTAAGCACAATATAGCACAAGGAAAATTAACTCACTGTCCTTACAGGTCCCTGGAAACAAGGACTTGCAGAGTGAAAGAAACTGACACTGTCCCTACCTAGAGTTTTCTGTCCCTAGAATAAATGTTTTTTTTAAGCACAATATAGCACAAGGACAATTAACTCACTGTCCTTACAGGTCCCTGGAAACAAGGACTTGCAGAGTGAAAAAAAAAAAACACTCTCCCTACCTAGAGTTTTCTGTCCCTAGAAAAAATGTTTTTTTTAAGCACAATATAGCACAAGGACAATTAACTCACTGTCCTTACAGGTCCCTGGAAACAAGGACTTGCAGAGTGAAAGAAAAAAAACACTCTCCCTACCTACAGTTTTCTGTCCCTAGAAAAAATGTTTTTTTTAATCACAATATAGCACAAGGAAAATTAACTCACTGTCCTTACAGGTCCCTGGAAACAAGGACTTGCAGAGTGAAAGAAAAAAAACACTCTCCCTACCTACAGTTTTCTGTCCCTAGAAAAAATGTTTTTTTTAATCACAATATAGCACAAGGAAAATTAACTCACTGTCCTTACAGGTCCCTGGAAACAAGGACTTGCAGAGTGAAAGAAACTGACACTGTCCCTACCTAGAGTTTTCTGTCCCTAGAATAAATGTTTTTTTTAATCACAATATAGCACAAGGACAATTCACTCAATGTCTCTCCAGGTCCCTGGAAACAAGGACTTGCAGAGTGAAAGAAACTGACACTGTCCCTACCTAGAGTTTTCTGTCCCTAGAATAAATGTTTTTTTTAAGCACAATATAGCACAAGGACAATTAACTCACTGTCCTTACAGGTCCCTGGAAACAAGGACTTGCAGAGTGAAAAAAAAAAAAAACTCTCCCTACCTAGAGTTTTCTGTCCCTAGAAAAAATGTTTTTTTTAATCACAATATAGCACAAGGACAATTAACTCACTGTCCTTACAGGTCCCTGGAAACAAGGACTTGCAGAGTGAAAGAAAAAAAACACTCTCCCTACCTACAGTTTTCTGTCCCTAGAAAAAATGTTTTTTTTAATCACAATATAGCACAAGGAAAATTAACTCACTGTCCTTACAGGTCCCTGGAAACAAGGACTTGCAGAGTGAAAGAAACTGACACTGTCCCTACCTAGAGTTTTCTGTCCCTAGAATAAATGTTTTTTTTAATCACAATATAGCACAAGGAAAATTAACTCACTGTCCTTACAGGTCCCTGGAAACAAGGACTTGCAGAGTGAAAGAAAAAAAACACTCTCCCTACCTACAGTTTTCTGTCCCTAGAAAAAATGTTTTTTTTAATCACAATATAGCACAAGGAAAATTAACTCACTGTCCTTACAGGTCCCTGGAAACAAGGACTTGCAGAGTGAAAGAAAAAAAACACTCTCCCTACCTACAGTTTTCTGTCCCTAGAAAAAATGTTTTTTTTAATCACAATATAGCACAAGGAAAATTAACTCACTGTCCTTACAGGTCCCTGGAAACAAGGACTTGCAGAGTGAAAGAAACTGACACTGTCCCTACCTAGAGTTTTCTGTCCCTAGAATAAATGTTTTTTTTAATCACAATATAGCACAAGGACAATTCACTCAATGTCTCTCCAGGTCCCTGGAAACAAGGACTTGCAGAGTGAAAGAAACTGACACTGTCCCTACCTAGAGTTTTCTGTCCCTAGAATAAATGTTTTTTTTAAGCACAATATAGCACAAGGACAATTAACTCACTGTCCTTACAGGTCCCTGGAAACAAGGACTTGCAGAGTGAAAAAAAAAAAAAAACTCTCCCTACCTAGAGTTTTCTGTCCCTAGAAAAAATGTTTTTTTTAATCACAATATAGCACAAGGACAATTAACTCACTGTCCTTACAGGTCCCTGGAAACAAGGACTTGCAGAGTGAAAGAAAAAAAACACTCTCCCTACCTACAGTTTTCTGTCCCTAGAAAAAATGTTTTTTTTAATCACAATATAGCACAAGGAAAATTAACTCACTGTCCTTACAGGTCCCTGGAAACAAGGACTTGCAGAGTGAAAGAAACTGACACTGTCCCTACCTAGAGTTTTCTGTCCCTAGAATAAATGTTTTTTTTAATCACAATATAGCACAAGGAAAATTAACTCACTGTCCTTACAGGTCCCTGGAAACAAGGACTTGCAGAGTGAAAGAAAAAAAACACTCTCCCTACCTACAGTTTTCTGTCCCTAGAAAAAATGTTTTTTTTAATCACAATATAGCACAAGGAAAATTAACTCACTGTCCTTACAGGTCCCTGGAAACAAGGACTTGCAGAGTGAAAGAAACTGACACTGTCCCTACCTAGAGTTTTCTGTCCCTAGAATAAATGTTTTTTTTAATCACAATATAGCACAAGGACAATTCACTCAATGTCTCTCCAGGTCCCTGGAAACAAGGACTTGCAGAGTGAAAGAAACTGACACTGTCCCTACCTAGAGTTTTCTGTCCCTAGAATAAATGTTTTTTTTAAGCACAATATAGCACAAGGACAATTAACTCACTGTCCTTACAGGTCCCTGGAAACAAGGACTTGCAGAGTGAAAGAAAAAAAACACTCTCCCTACCTACAGTTTTCTGTCCCTAGAAAAAATGTTTTTTTTAATCACAATATAGCACAAGGAAAATTAACTCACTGTCCTTACAGGTCCCTGGAAACAAGGACTTGCAGAGTGAAAGAAAAAAAACACTCTCCCTACCTACAGTTTTCTGTCCCTAGAAAAAATGTTTTTTTTAATCACAATATAGCACAAGGAAAATTAACTCACTGTCCTTACAGGTCCCTGGAAACAAGGACTTGCAGAGTGAAAGAAACTGACACTGTCCCTACCTAGAGTTTTCTGTCCCTAGAATAAATGTTTTTTTTAATCACAATATAGCACAAGGAAAATTAACTCACTGTCCTTACAGGTCCCTGGAAACAAGGACTTGCAGAGTGAAAGAAACTGACACTGTCCCTACCTAGAGTTTTCTGTCCCTAGAATAAATGTTTTTTTTAAGCACAATATAGCACAAGGACAATTAACTCACTGTCCTTACAGGTCCCTGGAAACAAGGACTTGCAGAGTGAAAGAAAAAAAACACTCTCCCTACCTACAGTTTTCTGTCCCTAGAAAAAATGTTTTTTTTAATCACAATATAGCACAAGGAAAATTAACTCACTGTCCTTACAGGTCCCTGGAAACAAGGACTTGCAGAGTGAAAGAAACTGACACTGTCCCTACCTAGAGTTTTCTGTCCCTAGAATAAATGTTTTTTTAAATCACAATATAGCACAAGGAAAATTAACTCACTGTCCTTACAGGTCCCTGGAAACAAGGACTTGCAGAGTGAAAGAAACTGACACTGTCCCTACCTAGAGTTTTCTGTCCCTAGAATAAATGTTTTTTTTAAGCACAATATAGCACAAGGACAATTAACTCACTGTCCTTACAGGTCCCTGGAAACAAGGACTTGCAGAGTGAAAGAAACTGACACTGTCCCTACCTAGAGTTTTCTGTCCCTAGAATAAATGTTTTTTTTAATCACAATATAGCACAAGGAAAATTAACTCACTGTCCTTACAGGTCCCTGGAAACAAGGACTTGCAGAGTGAAAGAAACTGACACTGTCCCTACCTAGAGTTTTCTGTCCCTAGAATAAATGTTTTTTTTAATCACAATATAGCACAAGGACAATTAACTCACTGTCCTTACAGGTCCCTGGAAACAAGGACTTGCAGAGTGAAAGAAACTGACACTGTCCCTACCTAGAGTTTTCTGTCCCTAGAATAAATGTTTTTTTTAAGCACAATATAGCACAAGGACAATTAACTCACTGTCCTTACAGGTCCCTGGAAACAAGGACTTGCAGAGTGAAAGAAACTGACACTGTCCCTACCTAGAGTTTTCTGTCCCTAGAATAAATGTTTTTTTTAATCACAATATAGCACAAGGAAAATTAACTCACTGTCCTTACAGGTCCCTGGAAACAAGGACTTGCAGAGTGAAAGAAACTGACACTGTCCCTACCTAGAGTTTTCTGTCCCTAGAATAAATGTTTTTTTTAATCACAATATAGCACAAGGACAATTAACTCACTGTCCTTACAGGTCCCTGGAAACAAGGACTTGCAGAGTGAAAGAAACTGACACTGTCCCTACCTAGAGTTTTCTGTCCCTAGAATAAATGTTTTTTTTAAGCACAATATAGCACAAGGACAATTAACTCACTGTCCTTACAGGTCCCTGGAAACAAGGACTTGCAGAGTGAAAGAAACTGACACTGTCCCTACCTAGAGTTTTCTGTCCCTAGAATAAATGTTTTTTTTAAGCACACTATAGCAGAAGCACAAAACACACTGACACTCTCCCTACCTATCCTTCTCTTTCCCTAAACTAAAGGAATCCAGGTTAAGCAAGAAAGAAATAACAGTCACTGTCCCTGCCTATGCTACTCTATCCCTGCTCCGGAACACACTACACTAGGCCGCCGTGCTGGCGGCCTTTTATAGTGTGGGGCGTGTACTAAACACCCTCAGCAATAATTGGCCACAGGCATCCTGCCTGTGGCCAATCATTGCTCTCCTCGCTGCCGGCGCTGTGATTGGCCAAGCATGCGGGGTCACAGTGCATGCTTGGCCAATCACAGCGCCTGGATGACACTGCGATGGCGTAGTGCATTGTGGGCCGTTCGCGTCACTCGAATTTGGCGCGAACGGCCCAAATCGTTCGATCTTCGTCGAACGATCGAACAGCCAATGTTCGAGTCGAACGTATGTTCGACTCGAACACGAAGCTCATCCCTAATGATCAATAATAAAATCAACAACAGCATGAAATCAGGAGCAGCAGCCAAAGACATACATCATCCCAAGCTGTGGTACTCCATCAACCTTCAATTTCTGGATGAGCAGCTCGAGGCCAGGGAATCACCTCCTGCTCTTCCCTGTAGCCTTCCTTCCACGCCTCCCTGCAGCGTTCTCTCCACGGCCCCGTCCACGCACCCTTGCAGGCTGGGCCACTGTGGCTGGTGATGTGGCAGAAGGAGGAGGAGAAGGAGGAGAGGGATTGGCCTGCTGCGAGATATGGGTGGCCTCAGTCAGCAGCCCCCTCGCCCCCATGTGTACGGCCATATATATGAGGTGCTCACAAAGGGCCCATTGTCCCGCCTCCATTCTGAGCAATTTATCCGCAAGATAGGTGCTAAAGCCCTCTGTAGGGTTGAGGGGGGCCCTCATAATGGCAGCAGCCTCCTGAATCATCTTTAGTGACTCCTTCTCCACTTGTGTCATCCGCCGTTGTTTTTGCGGTCTGACGTGGAGGGGAGCCACTTGGGAGACGGTGCTGCCACTAGGCCTGGGGACCTGCTGAGTCCCACTTGGCCCTGCCTCCTCCTGCCTGCCACACTCCTGAACCTCTTCCTCCTGGCTTGCCTCATCCTGTTTTTAAAAGAAAATGAAAAATTTAATTATTTGCTGAATCTATCACACACAATTTTGATCTCTTTCCTGTTTTTTTTTTGGGGGGGGGGATGATATCATTTATGGCTAATCCAAACAGTTCAACACAACATTACTTAGTGGACAATAATTATGATCAAAAATACTATACCGGGCTGAAGATGTGAAGATCTGGCTCTTCTAGCTCGGGAGGCTCCTCCTCCGCCTCTGCAGGGGTGGAGGGAAGGGTGGAAGGAACGCTGGAGGGAAGGGTGGAAGGAAGGGTTGAGGGAAGGCTGGAAATAGATTCCCTGGCCTCGATCTGGTCATCCAGAAATTGAAGATGTCTGTAGTACCACAGCTTGGGCTTTACTACATCGTCGGCTGCTGCTCCTGATCTCTTTGACTGGGGCAATTCCTTGTATTTTTTTTTATAGGAATTACGCAGGTTGTTGATTTTATTATTGATCATAGTGTAGTCTGCATCTGGGATCCATGGCTTCATATCCTCTGCTAACTTGGTAATAGTTGCCCGACGTACATCACTCTTGTGGTACGCTGGGTGTTTCAGTTCCCACAGGTTGCGCTGTTCCTTATATTTTTCTATAAAAATCAGCATCACCTCCGGCTCTCGTAGTTTCTGCATCTTTTTTTGAACAACAAGTAAAAAACAAAAGAAAAAAAAGTAGAGGATCAGAATTGATTCTCCTCAACTTATCACAATATTGCCCTTTACAATCATGAACCATTATAGGCCACTGCAGGCCCGAGTTCCCTCCTTACCTTAGTTCACTTCGTTGGTTCACTTCCGGTCGTCCTTACTCCGCGCATCCCTAATAACTTCTTTCCCCTTTTTATACCCTGCACATGCGTGTAACTCCGCCCTCGTCGCCCGCCCATGACGGACTTTTCCAGGATTTCCCCGCCCCTTAACGATCGGCGCACAGTGTGAGACGGCGACATGTCGCAGACACAGGTTGCTTCTTTCCTAGAAATTACCGACGAGGAAAGCCCAGAGGCGGAAACGTCCCGATCCAGTCAAAAAAGATACAAGGCGACTAATATGTATTTTTCTGAGATGGTGGAGATGGTGGACATTCTGTGGAGGAAGGATTACGACGGCAAGCATGGCCCATACGACACCCCTAATCTCCGGAAGTCCAAATTATGGACAAAGTTGCGAAGACTCTCTATAAAAAATATGGGGTCAGGAGATCCAAGGAACAACTCCGTAAAAGGTGGTCAGACCTGAAGCTCAGGTAGCCGGAGCAGTATAGGAAGCTTATAAAAAGCATTGAAAAAAGTAAGTTTATTTTACTGTGTTCTTTCACATTGTAATATGTATTCTTCCATGTTTTGCACCATGTGCTTGGCTTGACTGGTTTCACATTTTAAAATCTCAACTTTTCTGTTAAGTGGAGAGTCCACTTATTTGCTAAATGTGTTGAACAAAAAATTGCTGCTCTTCCCCCAAACATGTTTGGCACATATCCACGTAAACTACATGTGGGCAGGGCCGTCGGAACAGGACAGGCAAAACAAGAAATTGCTTGGTGCCCCGAGCTGGCCTGGGGCCCCAGCCTGCTGCCTGTCACTGTCCTCGATTTTCGCCCGGAGCCGATCCGCGGATTGCAGCCTTAGGAAAGGCCGCGGCTTTGGCCTAGCTCCGGAGCGGCAGCCATCTTGGTACACCCGTCGGTGACAGGCCGCCGCTATTGCTTATGGGAGTTGTAGTCCACAACGGCGGCTACGTGCTGATGCTCCCTGCTCCTGGGGGGAGGAGTCAGTGTCAGTCACAGTCACTCAGGAGGGCAGCGCAGGCGTGCTACAACTCCCATTGCTGTCGGATCATATTTTGCCCGCCAGACAGTGCCTCTGGAAAGGGTAAGTCAGTGAATTACTTTTTAATGGAGTGATAAAGTCTCTAATAGTTCCACAAATAAAAAAGTAAATACGTTTTCTTGAAAAGTAGTAAAGAATCTGTCTTTCTTTGGCTCCACAAGCATGTACTTGTACATGATTTCTGTTTTTCTGTCCAGTAATTCAGCCAGATCAGGATCCCTGAATATTAGTGCGCGGCTGCAAACAACTTCCTGGTCACAGCAGCCTGCTTCTCCATCCCAATCCCCACTATTGGAGAAATGTCCAGTATCAGGTTTTTTTTTATTTTTTTATTTACTAAATAAAAAAAAATAAAAAACCCTGATACTGGACATTTCTCCAATAGTGGGGATTGGGATGGAGAAGCAGGCTGCTGTGACCAGGAAGTTGTTTACAGGAGAAAAGCGCACGAATATTCAGGGATCCTAATCCTGGCCTGGATTACTGGACAGAACAGAAATCATGTACAAGTACATGCTTGTGGAGCCATAGAAAGACTGACAGATTCTTTACTACTTTTCAAGAAAACATATTTACTATTTTATTTGTGGAACTATTAGAGACTTTATCGCTCCATAATTATTTTTGAATGGACAGTACAGGGGGAGATGTGGACAGTACAGGGGGGAGATCTGGATATTACAGTGGGGGAGGTGTGGACATTACAGGGGGAGATGATGTGGATATTAAAGTGCGGAGTCCCCCTGTCCATCCCACGGTCCCCCTGTCCATCCCACTGTCCATAAACAGTCCTAAGCAGCATCTTAATGTTAATGTGAGTGTGTATGTGTTTTAAGTATGTTGGATTATATGCAACAGCAGTATTTGCACTGTAAACCTTTTTTATTTATATAAAGTGTGGGTGAGCTTAAACTGTATCGCTATGCTGTGGTTCCTGTAGGCTTTGCGTGAGTGCGCGGGGGGGGGGGGGGGTTGGGGGGCCTCCATGTCCATTTTGCTTGGGGCCCCCAAATTCCTTCAAACGGCCCTGCATGCCTCATTTTACTTCAACAATGTTTATCTACACATTGTTGGCTAGATGATGTGTTGTAAGGAAATTTAGAATGTGAATGAAAGAATAAACTGTATTCTGGGTAAAGGAGATGACACTCCAGCAGTTGTGTACTCTTTTTTGTTCTTCATCAAGATACTATACTCTGGGCCACATGACCAAATTTCTTAACGGTGTCACACACAGGTGGTCCAGTGGATACCTTGGTGTTTATCCAAGTGAATTTGTGAGTGTCCTCCAAAATAACATGTTGCTTTGTTGAGTTTGCAAGATCTCATATGTTCATCTTGAAACTCAGGGCCAAATATCAATTGGACCCCACTTTAAAACATTGAGAATCCATTTTCAGGCCTAAAAAGTCTGTGGGCTAAAAGGATAATTTTTTTTTAATATTCAAATAGGGGAGAGGAGAGTGGGAGGACACCATGCTCATGAGACGAGGAACCCAACACCACAGAAACTCCCTGAAGATCCCAAAGCAGACAAAGTTCAGCAGGTTCAGGAAGCGGAGGGGGAGAAAGTGGAGGTGGAGGAAGGAGAGGTGGAGGAAGGAGAGGTGGAGCTTATCAGCACAACAGGTCAGTGTCTGTCACCACAACTTCAAGGTAAATACAGATGTAGGCCTGCATAGTTTTAAAATATTTTTTTCTTTTTAGGGACTGAACGTGGGGGTGTGTCAGGAAGTCCAAATCCTCCATTCTCGAGGGCCAGCGCCAAAATAATCATTCAGGAAATCATGGAATGCAGTAGCGAAATGGACATTATGAGAAAGAGAATGATTGTGATTGAGCAAAAATATATGTAGCGGGGTGTTCCCCTTTAATGCAGAGAGACAAGAAGTTCTAGGGGAGAGGTGAGTCAGGAGGAAGTAGAGAAAAGACATTGCTGGAGTGAGAGCAGAGGAGAGAGAGAGACTACATCACCCAGAACCACATTCTTCATATGTTCCCACCGCAGAGACTCATGGGAGGGGTTATAAAAGGAGGAGGCGAAGCTGGGCTCGGCCTCTTTGGGACACGAGACTTCACAGCCTGATCCTCCTGTGCGGATGTGTCGGAGTGCAAGGCCTGAAGCCTGAGGCCTTGCTCAGCACCAAAGAGCCTTCCACCCCTCTGCGAGCCTGGGTGGCATCTGACTTCGCTCAGCTACAGCCTTGTTGGATCGGGGACCCGATCGCTGGAGAGACTGAGTGCGTGTGACACAGCCGGTGGAAGTTTCCCGGACTGGATCCGTAGTCCGGCGGGTGAGAGGGCATATGCCCAGAACGAGATACTGTTAATGCATATAGGCCAATAGACTGCCGTGGCCCCCTCTAGTTGTTCCTGATACCCTTAGTGAAGAAGAGCCATACCATAGCTGAACTTGTTGTCGGGATAGCCAAGTTCCTGCCCATCTCTACCTACCTCACTGGATTACAAAGTTGTATTTTGTTAATGTGCACCACCGTTAAAGACCTGCCGGTGAAGAAAAAGGACTAAGTTATAGACCTCAAAAACCAGGCCTGGTGGGGTTACTAATGTGTTTTGGGTTATTGCGCCATAGGGCATTTAGCTAACGGTCGCCCGTGTGGCGCACTTGTTGCATGTCAGTTCTTTAGTGTGTTAGCATTGCAGGGCTCTGCATTACCAATGATTGAATGTAAACTGTGATCAATGTTATTATCTTTCTTACTAAGAGCTTAAGTAAAACCTTATACCCTTTTTTTTTCTTTAGTATTGTCTCAATGCTCACTTATTCATAAGGTATAAGATAGATAGTTTACTTTTAGTACTAGCTGTGCCAGCAGAGGGTAGAGCATATTGCCGGGGGTTGGCGGAGCTGTCATCAGGGCCCAAACTAAATCTGCGGCCTTCTTAGTTGGAGGTATCGCTACATATAAAAACATGATAGATATTTTGGGGAGAATAGTGTGACCCCCCCCTTTTTGTGTGTTTTGTTATGTGTTGGAATTTTTCTATGGGATTTCCACCAGCCCAAATGTGAAGATGCACACACTGAAAACTCAACATGTGCTATCTGCCGTCACAGGATATCTATGTCCCTGTTTTGGGGGTGCAACCTCTTCCTCCCTCCTCAAGTAGGGGAGAGGAAGGGTTTTCACCCCCAAAGCACGTCCATTGATCCCCCATGATGGCAGATAGCACATGTTTACCCTAGCCATGGGATCATGTTGAAGATACCCATTTGAGCCCCAAAAAGAACGTGTGGTTCTTCACATTTGGGATGGATCAGGGGTAACATCACCCCATCTCCTGTTTGTATTTTTCACTGTGTTTATTAATTTTTAATGGAAAAAAATGTGGCTTTTGACCCATGCATGTTTCTGCCAAAAAAGCCACACAAAACACCCCAAAAAAATCTTTCGAAAAAAAAAAAAAACTGAGTTGCAATCAATAAAAACATTGGGGAAGTCGAAAAAAGGTGTGCCTTGTTGTTTCTATGCTCAATAGCAGTTCTGAAGATGCAAAATTAGTGTTTTTACCTCTGAGATTGGAGGCTATTTACTAATAAGGAGAAATACACTTGGCACTACTAGAACCTGGGAGACACATAAACCACAAATCAAAGAATGACAACACAAGTTTGTAGTAAATCAAATTTTTTTGTTTATTTAAAAAAGGTAACAACAAAGTTCAGATGTGGTCTGGCATTGCGATGGCCCCCCTACCCGTGAAGTACTCTACGTATTTCTGACGTACTTCACGGGCACTTTGGGGGGCCAAGCCAGTACGGGCAGTGCTGAGGCCGGTCAGATTTATCAGTTCAGAGGGACCGGCCTCAGACCCAACTGATGACACATAATTTGTGGAGTATTTTCTAAAAAAATTGTGCAACAAGCAGCAGCAGTACACAATGTTGTTCAGTTTATAATCCGCCAAATTGATAGCTGTCTGGAACAGGCGGAACCGGCTGGCCATTATCCCGAAGGCATTCTCCACAACTCTCCGGGCTCTGGCCAGCCGGTAATTAAAAACCCTCCTCTCCGGGGTGAGGGTGCGTTGGGGAAACGGCCGCATGAGGTGTGGTCCTAGTCCAAAAGCTTCATCCACGATGAAAACGAACGGTAGCTCTTCCACGTTCTCTGCATCTGGAGGCAGTGCAAGACCCCCAGCCTGCAGACGGTTAGCGAACTCCGTCTCAGCGAATACTCCGCCATCGGACATCCGGCCGTTCTTCCCCACGTCCACATACAGGAACTCGTACCGTGCCGACACCACCGCCATTAACACTATGCTATTAAAACCTTTATAGTTAAAATAGTATGACCCCGAACGGGGTGGCGGCACTATGTGGACGTGCTTCCCATCAATTGCCCCTCCGCAGTTTGGGAAATCCCACCGCTGGACAAATTGGGAGGCCACAGTCAGCCATTCCTGTGGTGTGCTAGGGAACTGTGGAGTCAAACAAAAAGAAGACATTAGTACGGTTTATGTTTACAGTGCAAGCAGATTACACACAAAAACATTGTTGACCAACATCATTCTAACATTATTATTTAGGGGAGTATTTCCTACCAATAAACAAAGGCCCACTTAGCAGATGCCTCACCCCCGCTGAGTGGACATTCTAAAATAAACTAAGGGGGGGGGCTAAGGTGATTGTGGGGGATCCAAAAAAAGGCTCGACCACTCTGCTGAGCTTGATTGAGAACTAAAAAATTGGTAACATCTTTAGGGGGGGGAGGGAGGGTTGTCAAACTACGCGGGCAATGACCCCACAAAAAGGAAAAGGAAAATAAAAGGCTAGCTGGGTTTGCGCCCACGATAGCATGCTGGAGAGGTTAGTGAAGGGAAATGGGCATGGAGGGCCCAAAAAGGCCTTTACAGGTCAAAAAATGCATGGGGAATATGGGGACATTACTAGGATATTACAAACAGGCAAATTTGGGTTAGGAGGGAAAAAATAAGAAGATTCAAAAACAATCAAAACATATAATGTGAGGTTAAAGGAGCAAAATTACCTTCATATAGTCCTTCTGCAGGACCTGAATGATGGCCGAACACGTCTCAGGGATAATGATCCCGAGAGCCTGGGGGGAGATGCCTGTTGAGAACTTGAGGTCCTGCAAGCTTCTCCCAGTCGCAAGGTATCTCAACGTGGCAATAAGCCTCTGCTCGGCAGTGATGGCCTGGCGCATCACAGTGTCCTGCCTCGTGATATAGGGGGACAGCAAATCCAACAGACGGTGAAATACGGGGTCCGTCATCCTGAGATAATTCCTGAAATCATCAGTATTATTCTCATGGATTTCCCGCAGCAGAGGCATATGAGAGAATTGGTCCCGCTGGAGCAACCAATTCTTAGTCCATGAACTCCTCCTCACCCTGTTCACAGACTGAACTCGGGTTACAGTGTTAACTGCAACACCAAGCCCAAAGCCAGAACGAGCTCGAGAACGAGAACGCACTTCAAACATGGTTTTAAACCGGTCGGCTGGTCAGAACGCACTCAAACAGAACGCACCGTGTAACAGCAAGGCCTGAGAAGAACGACCTGAAAAACAGGAAACGAACGGCCAAGAAGGCACTGCAAGGCAGTAACGACCTGACTGCACGCACTGAATCACAAATACAAACCCACAAGCACAAACTGAACACCAGGAAACGATCTGCAAAGCACGGAGACTGAAAAGCGCGAATCGGCTCTCACCAAACTTTTACTAAACACGCGGTAACACGAAATCAGCAAAAGCAGCCCAAGGGGTGGCGCCTTTAGATTTGTTCGGCCCTTTTATAGCGCGTCGTACGTTTTGTACGTGCCGTCGTTTTGTTGCCGTCGGTTTTTAAACTGATGGTGTGTGGCCAAGACTGATGAAAAACAGTTTCATCGGATTTCCGATGGTCAAATCCATCGGACGAAAATCCATAGGTTATCCGATCGTGTGTACAGGGCTTGACAGTTACAAAGGTGAAGCTCTACGTCAGTTGTCTGACAACAACACTTACACTCCATTAAAAAGTGATCCCACCATCCCTTTTACTGGTCAACTCTCCTCCCTGCTAGACATAGCAGTTCACACAGGCATTTTTTCAGCACAAGAAAAACTGCTTTTCATTCCTGTTAACCCTGTCATGCCAGTGTTCCATCATCTGCCTAAAGTGCACAAGGGCCTGGACCCTTTGATGGGCAGGCTCATAGTGGCGGGAATTGGGTCCTTAAACGAACGTCTGGGGGAGTGGATAGATGGCCAGCTTCAACCTATGGTGACCAACCTCCCAGGTTACTTACGTGACACCAAGCAATTATTAATCAAGCTTAGGGATTTTCAGTGGAAAACAGAATACAGATGGATCACATGTGATGTGGCCAGTCTGTATTCGAGTATCCCTCATGATCTAGGTATTTTGGCAGTGTCTGCCTTTCTTAAAGAATCTGGGGGATACTCGCTAATTTTACAGGAATGTATTTTGTTGTCACTGGAGTATCTACTTACGCACAATTTTTTCATGTTTGACGGGGGCTATTATCTCCAGAAATGCGGGACCTCCATGGGAGCCAAGTTTTCACCTTCTCTGGCCAATCTCTACATGGGATTTTGGGAGAGGTCCCGCATTTTTGGACATGATAGCCCCCGACGCCTAGACACTGTCTTCTTTTGTAGATTTATTGATGACCTCCTGTTTGTCTCCTCAAATGGGGATATGGAGCTACAGACATGGCTGGATCACTTAAATGACAACTCTATGAATCTCCGTTTCACAGGGAAAATTAGTGCCACATCAATTGACTTTTTAGATGTAAATCTGTCAGCTGTCAATGACAGGGTAGCCACTAGCATTTACAGAAAACACACAGCCGGTAACGCACTCCTAAGAGCCGACTCGGGTCACCCCAGCCACACCATCCGGGGGATCCCGGTTGGCCAATTTCTTAGACTCCGACGGCTGTGTAGCACACCTGAGGATTTTACTAGTGAAGCTGCCAACATGACTCAATGGTTTATTGCTAGGGGTTATCCACCTAAAATGGTTAAAAAAGCCCTTGATTCTGCCATTGCTATCCCCAGGGAAACATTACTTCAGAAACACTCCAACAAATCCAAGAATCCATCAGCCATGCCATTTAAAGGGGTCCCGGTTTTTTCCACACCATTTAGTCATGAATTCAGCAAAATAAAATCCATTGTTGATAAATATCTTCCAATTTTGTTGAACGATTCTGTTTACCATGAGATCCTTTCTAAAGGGGTTAAAACCGTATCTCGTAGAGCTCCCACTTTGGGTAGTCGCCTATCACCTAGCCTGTTTCTCAGTAAATCCCCAGCAGCTAATTGGTTGCACTTTCAGGGTACCTTCCGATGCGGTATGACTAACTGTAATTATTGTAGACATATCAAAACAGGTGACATAGTTCAATCTAGCACTAATCACAATACCTTTAACATTAAGCAATTCATTAATTGCAATACCAAGTTTGTGGTATATGTGATAAAGTGCGAATCATGTAACATCCAGTATGTTGGAAGAACGACCCGCAGACTCATTTGTAGGATATCCAAAAGGACAGGAATACAAACGTTGCCAGGCATTGGGTCTCTGTGCACCATAAAAATGTATCAAGTCTGTCCATCCAGGGAATCGAGAAAATTAGTACCCCTATCAGGGGAGGAGACAGGTTCAGGACACTGTGCAGGCGTGAGGTCTTTTGGATTTTCTCGCTGGATACGAGAATTCCGTCTGGTCTCAACTTCGAATGGGATGTTTCCCACTACTATGATTAGCCCTCGCGCCTGCACAGTGTCCTGTCCAAAAGTGTTTCTTCCCACATGCAGTATGGTAGGTGCAGTTCACAGTCAATATCTGATTTATGTTTTGTTTCGCCTTGCTTTAGCTTTTTTGGTTGCGGGGATATTACAATGTATACAATGTATATAAATCATTGGGTGTTGGTCAGGTTTCTATTAGGGATGAGCCGAACACCCCCGGGTTCGGTTCGCACCAGAACCTTCGAACGGACCGAAAGTTCGCGCAAATTTTCGAACCCTATTCGTTATAATGGACGCGAACGTTCGAAATCAAAATTGCTAATTACAACGGCCAATATGCATGTTAATGTCATAAAACAGGTTTGGGGACCCGGGTCCTGCCCCAGGGGACATATATCAATGCAAAAAGAAATTTTAAAAACTAAAGTTTTTTCGGGAGCAGTCATTTTAATGATGCATAAAGTGAAAAAAAAAAAAGTGAAATTTTCCTTTAAATATGGTACCTGGGGGGTGTCTAAAGTATGCCTGTGAAGTGGCATGTGTTTCCCGTGTTTAGAACTGTCCTTGCACAAAATGACATTTGTAAAGGAAAAAAAGAAGCCATTTAAAACCACTTGCGGCTTTAATGTCATGTCTTGTCCTGGCCGCCATATGGCTGAAAATCCTTGAGAAAAATGGCATGGCTACCCCATCACCCCCCCCCCCCCACCCCAGCCCCTTTGGGTCTTGTATGGATACTAAGGGGGACCCCGCACCCAAAATAAAACCCTATACCTACAACCCTATATACTCTGAACAGCAGTATATAGGTGGTGCAAACAAGACATGGACTGTAGGTTTGTTCTTAAGTAGAATCTGAACAGGTACATTATGAAGTGTAGCTACATCCCAAAAAAATCAATTTTTAAGCTTTTTGGAGAACATAGGGAGGGGTTATCACCCCTGTAACATTTGCTGTCTTTGCACATCTGTTCAGAACATGTCACCTCACTTTCCGTCCCAATGACAAATGTTTTTGGAAAAGTGGGGTTTTAATTGAAACAAGGATTGGTGATAAAGCATCAGTAGAGAGGAGATACCTTTTTCCCAAATTAAATCTAACAGGATAGAATTTTCCTTCCTAGGGGTAGATTTCCTCTCACTTCCTGTTTTCTCTTGCCGTTTGCAAGTAGGAGTCGTTTGTAAGTTGGATGTTTGAAAGTAGGGGCCTGCCGTATATACTCTGCAGAAATTTGCCCTATTAGATGTTGGTGTAGCCACAAGACTGGTGGGCACAGGAATGGGCCCTGCTGTGAGTTAATAGATCAAGATTTGTACTTGCATGCACCTGTTGAACCGGGCAGAAAAATTGGGCCTTTGGTGGTGGTGGTGGTGGTGGTGGACGGTGTTGCCACAAGACTGTAAGCCCTCACAGTTACTCTTGGTGGGTGCAGGAATGGGCCCTGCTGTGAGTTATTAGATCAAGATTTGTAATTGCATGCACCTGTTGAACAGGGCAGAAAAATTGGGCCTTTGGTGGTGGTGGTGGTGGTGGTGGACGGTGTTGCCACAAGACTGTAGGCCCTCATAGTTAGTCTTGGTAGGCGCAGGAATGGGCCCTGCTGTGAACTATTAGATCAAGATTTGTAATTACACGCCCCTGTTAAACAGGGGCTGAAAAATTGTGCCTTAGGCATTGGTGCTGGTGCCACAACACTGCAACCCCTCACAGATACTGTACTTGGAGCACAGCAGTCACACCTGTTGCGAAGCATCTTTTTAAAAAATTGTAATTACACGCCCCTGTTATACAGGGGCTGAAAAATTGTGCCTTAGGCACTGGTGCTGGTGCCACAACACTGCAACCCCTCACAGATACTGTACTCTGAGCACAGCAATGAGACCTGTTGCAAAGCATTGCCTAAAAATTGTAATTACACGCCCCAACAGGGGCTGAAAAATTGTGCCTTAGGCACTGGTGCTGGTGCCACAACACTGCAACCCCTCACAGATACTGTACTCTGAGCACAGCAGTCACACCTGTTGCGAAGCATCTTTTTAAAAAATTGTAATTACACGCCCCTGTTATACAGGGGCTGAAAAATTGTGCCTTAGGCACTGGTGTGGTGGCATGGATCATTGAGGAGGAGGAAGAGGATAGACAGTGAACATAACAGGACAGTCACTCAGCATCAGCATAGGCAGTCTTGAAGGGATGTGACATTATAAATTATTCCGTTATATCCGCTTCAGGTGTCTGGTAGCTGGTGGTGATCCAAGACTGATTCATTTTTATGAAGGTCAGTCGATCAACCGAGTCGGTGGACAGGCGCACCCTATGATCGGTGACAAATCCTCCAGCAGCACTGAATGTGCGTTCGGAAAGAACGCTGGATGCAGGACAGGCCAGTAGCTCAATTGCATACTGTGCAAGCTCTGGCCAGTGATCCATCCTCAGGACCCAGTAAGCCAGAGGATTTTCGGTGGGAAAGGTGTCCAAGTCTGACCTTGCCCCTAGGTATTCCTGCACCATGTATATCAGACGCTGGCGATGGTTGCTGGAACCGATCATACCTTGGGGCTGCGGACTAAAAAATTGTCTGAACGCATCGGTCAGACGTCCACCTTCCCCACCGCTCCTTCTGCTACTGACCGAAGCCTCAGCAACTCGTCGTCCAGGACCAGGAGTTTGTAACCTCCCAGTTTCTGGGAACGCGTTGCACAGACCTTTCTGCAAGGCCTCCCTGAGATGTCTCATCCTCTGCTCCCTCTGCGACGGCAAGATAAGGTCCGCAACCTTACCCTTGTACCGTGGATCAAGGAGAGTGGCCAGCCAGTAATGGTCACTCTCCTTGATCCGAAGAACACGAGGATCCTTCCGCAGGCTTTGCAGGATCAGGGAGGCCATGCAGCGTAGGTTAGCTGAGGCATTCGGTCCGGAGTCTTCTGGGTCACTGAGGATGACATGATCGCCAGCCACCTCCTCCCAGCCACGTACAAGTCCACTGGTTTGTTGGGACTGTACATCATCCCTAAAAGACTGCTGCTGCTGATGCTGAGTGCCAGGCTCCACCTCCATGCTCACACAATCCTCCTCCTCCTCCTCCTCCTCCTCCTCTTCCTGTGTGATGGGTGGGACAGAAGGAACATTGTCTGGATAAAGGGGGCCTTGAGAGACAAGGAAGTCCTCCTCTTCCTGCCTCTGTTCTGCCTCAAGTGCCCTGTCCATTATCCCACGCAGCGTATGCTCCAACAGGTGGACAAGAGGTACAGTGTCACTGATGCATGCACTGTCACTGCTCACCATCCTCGTGGCCTCCTCAAATGGTGAGAGGACAGTGCATGCATCCCTGATCATGCTCCACTGGCGTGGGGAAAAAAAGCCAAGCTCCCCTGACCCTGTCCTGGTGCCGTAGTCGCAAAGGTACTCATTGATGGCCCTCTGCTGCGTGTGCAGTCGCTGCAGCATGGCCAACGTTGAGTTCCACCTGGTGGGCATGTCACATATTAGGCGGTTCTTGGGCAGGTTCAGCTCCTTTTGCAGCTCAGTCAGCCGAGCACTGGCATTACAAGATCGGCGGAAATGCACACAGACTTTCCTGGCCTGCCTCAGGACATCCTGTAAGCCTGGGAACCTGCCCAAGAACCGCTGCACCACCAGGTTGAGGACGTGAGCCATACAGGGCACATGGGTGAGCTGCCCCTGTCGCAGGGCGGAGAGGAGGTTGGTGCCATTATCAGAAACGACCATTCCTGGCTTAAGCTGGCGTGGCGTCAACCACCTCTCGGTCTGCCCCTGCAGAGCTGCCAGAACCTCTGGCCCAGTGTGGCTCCTGTCCCCCAAACACACCAGCGCAAGCACGGCATGGCATCTTTTTGCCTGCGTACTCGCGTAGCCCCTTGTACGCCTACGGAGCACCGCTGGTTCCGAGGACAGAGCACTCGAAGAGGACATGGAGGAAGAAGAAGAGGAGGGGGTGGAGGAGAGAGGTGTGTCACAACCAGTAGTAGCATTTTGGAGGCGTGGTGGCGGAACAACCTCCAACACTACTGCACCTTGTCCTGCATCCCTCCCAGCTGCCAATAGAGTGACCCAATGGGCCGTGAAAGAAAGATAACGTCCCTGTCCATGCCTGCTGGACCATGAGTCAGCGGTAATATGCACCTTACCGCTGACCGCCCTGTCCAGCGAGGCATGGACATTGCCTTCCACATGCCAGTAGAGAGACGGAATCGCCTTCCGTGAGAAAAAGTGGCGTTTGGGAACCTGCCACTGAGGAACCGCACATTGAACAAACTCACGGAAGGGGGCCGAGTCTATCAACTGAAAAGGCAGCAGTTGAAGTGCTAGCAATTTAGCCAAGCTAGCATTCAACCGCTGGGCATGTGGATGGCTGGGAGTATACTTCTTTCGACGGTCCAGCAGCTGGGGCAGGGAAATTTGCCTGCTACAATCGGACGTCGGTGTACTGCAAGTACTTGGTTGTGACACACCTAATTCTACACCTTCAGTCCTCTCAGAGCAGCTTTCAGAGAGGACTGAAGATATAGTGGGGATGGAGATCCCAGCTGATGAGGAGCAAGGAGAGGTCCGCTTTGTTCTTTGGTGTGGGTCTTTTATGTGTGCTTGCCAACGAGCTGCATGGCAGGTCGACATATGTCTGCTCATGCTTGTGGTGCCCAAGCGGCTGATGTTTTGGCCACGCGAGATACGCTTGAGACAAATATTGCAAATAGCAGTGGTGCGATCTGATGCACTCGTCTCAAAAAAGGCCCACACCAAAGAACTTTTGTGATAACGTGCAGAGGCAGCGCCCTGCACAGGCGGAGCTCTGCGGTGTGGTACAGTTGCTGTGCTGGCCTCTAGCTGGCCTCCAGGGGGCATCCTGCCTCGTTGGACATGTGACGCTGAATCCTCCTCCTCCTCCTCCTCTCTCCCTTCAGGCACCCACGTGGAGTCAGTGACCTCATCATCCCCTCCCTCTTCACCACTAGAGCAAACCTGGCAGTAAGCTGCAGCTGGTGGAACACTACTGCCAGATTGCTGTCCTTCAGCATCCCCTCTCTCTGCGCGCACACTACTGACTTCCTCAAGCTGGGTATCATCATCCGAGCCTTCGAATCGTTGGGCATCCTCCTGGAGCATGTACCCAACACTGTGCTCAAACAGTTCGGGGGACTCCTCAGGAGGACATGGTGGGTCTAGGGAAGGGGTGGCTGATGATGCCATTGAGTACGCGTTGGCAGCTGCTCTGCCAGTACCCTGAGCCTGGGTGAGAGAGGATGAGGAGGATGAGGAGGGCTTGGTCATCCATTCTACCAAGCCTTCGGCATGATGCGGCTCCACATGTCCAGCTGCCGAAAACAAAGACAAGCGTGTCCCATGGCCACGTGCTGATGACGATGCACGACCACGTCCACGGCCAGCACTGTTGTCTCTAGAAACAGAGCCTGCCTGCCCTGTGTTCTTGCCTCGGCACACTCTGCCTCTCCTTGGCGGTCTTCCAGCCATTGTAGTCGGTAGTGTATATAGTATAAAAAATAGAACTCCTATGTGTGCTCACAACACACTGTAGGTCCTATGGGTGCTGACACTAACACACTATAGGTACTATGTGTGCTGCTGACAAGAAAATATAGGAGCTCTGTTTGCTGCCACTAACACACTAGAAGTCCTATTGGTGCTTCTGAGATGAAAATATAGGAGCTCTGTGTGATGCCACTAACACACTAGAAGTCCTATGGGTGCTGCTGAGAAGAAAATATAGGAGCTCTGTGTGATGCCACTAACACACTAGAAGTCCTATGGGTGCTGCTGAGAAGAAAATATAGGAGCTCTGTGTGATGCCACTAACACACTAGAAGTCCTATGGGTGCTTCTGAGATGAAAATATAGGAACTCTGTGTGATGCCACTAACACACTAGAAGTCCTATGGGTGCTGCTGAGAAGAAAATATAGGAGCTCTGTTTGCTGCCACTAACACACTAGAAGTCCTATGGGTGCTTCTGAGATGAAAATATAGGAGCTCTGTGTGATGCCACTAACACACTAGAAGTCCTATGGGTGCTGCTGAGAAGAAAATATAGGAGCTCTGTGTGATGCCACTAACACACTAGAAGTCCTATGGGTGCTTCTGAGATGAAAATATAGGAGCTCTGTGTGATGCCACTAACACACTAGAAGTCCTATGGGTGCTGCTGAGAAGAAAATATAGGAGCTCTGTGTGATGCCACTAACACACTAGAAGTCCTATGGGTGCTTCTGAGATGAAAATATAGGAACTCTGTGTGATGCCACTAACACACTAGAAGTCCTATGGGTGCTTCTGAGATGAAAATATAGGAACTCTGTGTGATGCCACTAACACACTAGAAGTCCTATGGGTGCTGCTGAGAAGAAAATATAGGAGCTCTGTTTGCTGCCACTAACACACTAGAAGTCCTATGGGTGCTTCTGAGATGAAAATATAGGAGCTCTGTGTGATGCCACTAACACACTAGAAGTCCTATGGGTGCTGCTGAGAAGAAAATATAGGAGCTCTGTTTGCTGCCACTAACACACTAGAAGTCCTATGGGTGCTGCTGAGAAGAAAATATAGGAGCTCTGTGTGATGCCACTAACACACTAGAAGTCCTATGGGTGCTGCTGAGAAGAAAATATAGGAGCTCTGTTTGCTGCCACTAACACACTAGAAGTCCTATGGGTGCTGCTGAGAAGAAAATATAGGAGCTCTGTGTGATGCCACTAACACACTAGAAGTCCTATGGGTGCTTCTGAGATGAAAATATAGGAGCTCTGTGTGATGCCACTAACACACTAGAAGTCCTATGGGTGCTGCTGAGAAGAAAATATAGGAGCTCTGTGTGATGCCACTAACACACTAGAAGTCCTATGGGTGCTTCTGAGATGAAAATATAGGAACTCTGTGTGATGCCACTAACACACTAGAAGTCCTATGGGTGCTGCTGAGAAGAAAATATAGAAGCTCTGTTTGCTGCCACTAACACACTAGAAGTCCTATGGGTGCTTCTGAGAAGAAAATATAGGAGCTCTGTGTGATGCCACTAACACACTAGAAGTCCTATGGGTGCTTCTGAGATGAAAATATAGGAACTCTGTGTGATGCCACTAACACATTAGAAGTCCTATGGGTGCTGCTAAGAAGAAAATATAGGAGCTCTGTTTGCTGCCACTAACACACTAGAAGTCCTATGGGTGCTTCTGAGAAGAAAATATAGGAGCTCTGTGTGATGCCACTAACACACTAGAAGTCCTATGGGTGCTGCTGAGAAGAAAATATAGGAACTCTGTGTGATGCCACTAACACATTAGAAGTCCTATGGGTGCTGCTGAGAAGAAAATATAGGAGCTCTGTTTGCTGCCACTAACACACTAGAAGTCCTATGGGTGCTGCTGAGAAGAAAATATAGGAGCTCTGTGTGATGCCACTAACACACTAGAAGTCCTATGGGTGCTGCTGAGAAGAAAATATAGGAGCTCTGTTTGCTGCCACTAACACACTAGAAGTCCTATGGGTGCTGCTGAGAAGAAAATATAGGAGCTCTGTTTGCTGCCACTAACACACTAGAAGTCCTATGGGTGCTGTTGGGGTGCAATGCTGTGCTAACAGCACTGCGGTTGGTACTACTGCAATACTGTACTAACAGTAAGCACGCACCAGACTAATCCCCAGCAGCAGCTAATAACACGCTAACTGTGCAATCAGCAGCAATGAACGATCAATGACTTAGGTAGCAATGGTTTAGCAAAGAAATAGCCAATGGTTTAGCAAAGAAGAGCAAATCTTTCAGTATCAAGCAAAGACAGAATCAGCAGACTGATCTCTCCTAAAGCCGGAACTCATGTGACCGGGGCCGATGGCGTGGCGGCCTTTTAAATGGTGGGGCATGTACTAAAGCCCCTGAGCTGTAATTGGCTACAGGCGTCCTGCCTGTAGCCAATTATTGCTCTCCGAGTTTCGGGCGCTGTGATTGGCCAAGCATGCGGGGTCACAGTGCATGCTTGGCCAATCATCAGCCAGCAATGCACTGCGCCGGCCGCGCCGGCCGCAATGCATTGCGGGGCCGCTCGCATCACACGAATGTGATGCGAACGGCCCAAATAGTTCTGGGCTCGACGAGCGAGCGAACGCCCGGTGCTCGATTCCAACATGGGTTCGAATCGAGCACCGGGCCCATCCCTAGTTTCTATTGCAACATGCCCAATATCCACACCACCACTGCCCATTATTGCTTGCCAGCCATATAACATTCTAAAGTTCTGTTATTTTACAAGGACCTTTTGTCTTTTCTTCTTTCCTTTTAGTTCTGAATTTTATCCATATTTCATTCAGGAAATCGAATGGACTTGGTCTTTTCTCTTTTGCACAAGTCTCCAACTAGTGGACGATTGATTTTGATTTTAATTGTGTTATAAGTTTATATGTGGGTATTTTACATACTGTACATGTGTATTCTGGTTATCTTTTTGTTTTAGGTCATATTGTGCTTTAGTTTGTGACCAAGGATTATGTGTAGCCCTTATGAATACACACATATACACAGTTTTTGTATTTGGTATTCATGGGTCATACGCATCCTTCATCTGGTTATTTATTTGTGGCATCCTATATGTTAATTTGATGATAGACAGGCATGTATGTTAATGTTCACGTTTTGTTCTACACATCTATGGGGTTAATTCATTGATCTTGTATGCGTTTGGATCCTATGGCAGGGTTTTGGATTTTTATGAAATTTTTTGCCCTGATTCATGCCACACATGTAGCGATATCGTGCATTTGTTCAATGCACTATTCACACACAGACGGTCATGGCTGAATTGGTCATTGGAATAACTCTCCATTTTCTACACCATACCCCATTTATGTCATACACATATACATGCCTCTTTCTGAAATTCGAAATGTGAAACTTGAAATTCCAAACTTACATGCAAGTTTTTACACATGCATTTCCTTTTTTACTATTTTATTTTCCCGTTTTTTTCATTTACATTACATAGGGTTCTGGCTTGGGATACATAAAGATCTTCCCACACTTAACCAGTGATTTCACAGCTTGCATCAATTAAACACGATCTACACATAATATTATCAGTTGATAAGAGACAGCTACCGACATAAGTCTAATGCCCCGTACACACGATCGTTTTTAATGTCATTTTTTAAACCAACGTTTTTCTCCTCGTTTTTTTTCATGTTTCCTCTCAAGCCTGCCTTGCGTACACACCATCATTAAAAAAAACGATCAAGCAAAGCGCAGTGACGTTCAACACGTACGACGGCACTATAAAGGGGAAGTTCCGTTCGAATGACGCCACCCTTTGGGACGCTTTTGCTAATTCCGTGTTACCGCGTGTTAGTAAAAGTTTGGTGAGAGACGATTCGCGCTTTTCAGTCTTCGTGCTTTGAAGATCGTTTTCGGGAGTTCAGTTTGCGCCTGTGGGTTCGTATCTGTTTAGCACTGCTTGTAGTCAGTTCGTATCTGTTTATTCAGTGCGGCCTGCTCTGCACGTTCGTGTTTTTCAGCTTGTTCTTCATAGGCCTTGCTGTTCTTCCGTGCGTTCTTCTAGTTCGTTCTGTTCAGCCGACCGTTATCTAGCCATGTTGCGGCTACGTACTCATCGTAGAGTTCGTGCTGTAGTTGGTGCAGGGGTTCATGCTGTATCCCGACTCCATGCCATGAGCAGGGTCAGGAGGAGTTCATGGACCAAGAATTGGTTGCTCCAGCGGCACCAATTCTGTCACATGCCTTTGTTGCGGGAGATCAGGGAGAATAATCCTGATGATTTCAGGAATTTTCTCAGGATGTCTGACCCCGTATTTCAGCAGCTGTTGGCTTTGGTGTCCCCCTATATTACCAGGCAGGACACCGTTATGCGGGAAGCCATCAGTGCTGAGCAGAGGCTCATCGCCACGTTGCGATACCTGGCTACTGGGAGAAGCCTGCAGGACCTTAAGTTCTCCACAGGCATATCCCCCCAGGCTCTGGGGATCATTATACCAGAGACTTGTTCTGCCATCCTTCAAGTTTTGCAGGAGGACTATATTAAGGTAAGTGTTCTTCTTCAAAAATTCATATTGTATGGTTTTTATTTTTGGATATTTTTAATTTGCTTTATTTGCAGTCCCTAATTCACATGATTCTTAGCTGCAGGGAATGTCCCCTTTCTCCCCATGTTTTATTATTTAAAGTTTGGGGTTTGAGGCCTACCTGTAAATTTGGCTTACCTAACCTCTCCAGCATGCTATCCTGGGGCCATACCTACCTTGCCTAGTCATTTCCATGTTTTTTATTCTATGTTCCATCGTAGTGCTTTACCCAAAACGCACCCTAAATTTTGCCTAGGAATGTTTCATTTTTGTTAACTTCAATACAGAGTGCTACAGCCTTCATGTGTGATATTCCCAACTCATCTTCAACCCCCCCCCCATAATTTTTTGGTTTGTTTGTTTTTTGTTGCTTCCAATTTTTTATGTTTTGAACAGTTTCTACCAATGTTGGCCATGAATGTGTGTATGAAATCAGCTTTCAATGTTTCTGGCTCCAAGTATTAATTTATTATTTCTTTAATTCCACAGTTCCCTTCTTCGCCACATGAATGGCAGAATGTGGCTTCCGAGTTTGCCCAGCGGTGGAACTTTCCGAACTGTGGAGGAGCCATCGACGGCAAACATGTTCGGGTCGTCCCACCACCCCATTCGGGATCCTTTTATTATAATTATAAGGGGTTCCACAGCGTCGTGATGATGGCAGTGGTGTCGGCCACCTTCGAGTTCCTCTATGTGGACGTTGGCAAGAATGGCAGGATGTCTGATGGAGGAGTTTTTGCCCAGACGGAGTTTGGGGAACGGCTCCTTTTGGATCTGCTGGCCTTGCCACCAGCGGAGCAGAATGTGGAGGGACTACCTTTTGTCTTTGTGGCGGATGAGGCGTTTGGCCTGGGACCCCATTTGATGAGGCCATTCCCGCAACGCACCCTCACCCCTGAGAGGAGGGTGTTCAATTATCGGCTGGCCAGAGCCAGAAGGGTGGTGGAAAATGCGTTTGGGATCATGGCCAGCCGATTTCGCCTCTTCCTTACCTCCATCCACCTTGCCCCATACAAATGGAACCATGTGGTTATGACGTGCTGTGTGCTGCATAATTTCCTAAGGGTGCATTTAACGAGTTATATATCTTTGAGTGGGCCTGAGGCCTCTTTAATCAATGCAGAAACTTTGGTGGCCCTGGAACCTGGCCGTCCTGGCTTGGCCCCCCCAACCGGACGTGAGGTCCGTAACCAATATGTGGACTATTTTATGGGTAGGGGGGCCATTGAAATGTCAGACAAGCTTTAATAATTTTATACCAAAAAAATAAAACTTTTTCTGGAGTAAAGATTGGTTTGGATTTTTTATTGTATAATGTTTGATGTTTCTGGTAGGTTTACCTAGTGCACTTGTTTTGCCATGTGGATTAAACAATCTTAATTAGCCTTCATTGTCAGTGTAAACACCAAACATTGATTAGTTCACTCAGCACCACATTTACATAATGAAGCCACAATTATTTGTTATGTAAAAATACCTTTATTTCTTTTTTTAGGTGGGAAACTTCCTTAGAAATGTGGATGTTCCCTTAATTTCGGGTGTATTAAAACGCATGACCAGCCATGCATAAACAAACTATATTCGTCAAAATTTTGAAAAAGCTAAACATGTGCTAGTCATTAAAGGGTAAAATAACAAAAATACTTATAAAACTCTGCAAGTAAAACGTTATTTGGTGTAAAAACATTAGACACGCCCAAGCACAGCCATGATATTTTGGAGCCTTTCCTCCACCCGCTTTGTATTTGCCCTGATCTCTAGCAAGTCTCCCTTAATTTTTTCGAGGTCACGACAGCAGACCATCAGGTATTGGATCAGGATCCGGGCACTGTGATGTGTCAACTTATTGGGGTCTTCGGCCAGAACTGCACCGAAATGTAAAAAGAAATATGTAGGATAGAATATGTAGGCCTACATCTATTTAACATGCATGTGTCTGGTTTCTCTCTGACCTGTGGTGGTGCCACTTTCCACTTCCACAACATCACATTCCTCTCCATCCTGGGGTTCTGGGGGTATTGTTGTAGGTATTGCAATTCTCGTCTCATCTGAGGTAGCTTTTCGAATCCCTAGGGAGATTGAAATAAAAGGAATAGTTTCATTAGTAGCGACTCAATTTTGCTAAAATAAGAAACATGAAAAAATACTTTGTAATCATTCTTTTGAAGCATGCTCCATTTTAAATTTTACCCCCTGTGCCAACCGGGACAAATGATTGGATACATAGCCAAAACCAGAGCATATACATTTTGAACACAAATTTGACACATTGTAACACCCCAAAGTATCTACACAGGATCACCTGTGTGTGACACCCTCAAGCTTTTTGGCTTTAGGCCCACACTTGTACTACTGTGTTCAGATGTTTCATCAGCTGCTGAGCATTCACTCCCTTAACATTACCATGCATATCGTTTTTTCTAACGAACAAATGTCCTTTGGATTAGCACCCAAAAAATAAGTGAGGCCCAAATTTACTCCCCCAAATAAACCAAAATACATGGGTGTTCACACTGGATGATCCTAAAACATCGTTTGAGGAACTGTACGGAGAAAGAGGTTTAATACGTCCGTTTACTGTGCGGACGAACCTGAAAGATGGTATCTTTCAGTGTACTATATGAAAGTTAAAAATACACTACAGAATACAAGAAAATAATATGTACCATGGAAACTAAAAAAAAATTACTTACTTTTTACTATAACTTTCTTGATTCTTTTATATTGGTCGGCCTCCCGCAACTTCAGATCTGACCATCGTTTTCTGAGCTGTTCCTTCGTTCTGCACACCCCAAATTTTTTGTGAAGACTTTTGACCACTTTGCCCATAATTCTGGACTTGACCAGATTAGGCCTTTTATACGGACCATGCTTGGCATCATAATCCTCCTTCTTTAAAATGGCGACCATCTCCACCATTTCCTCGAATGACATGTTGGATGCCTTATATCTCCTGGGTCTTGATTTGGGCTCCTCTGGAATTTCATCCTCTGTAGAGGTAATCTCAGCCACCTGTGTCTCCGCCATGTTTTGTTCAGCACTACGAGCGAGAAGGGGCGGGGAAAGTACAATATCGAACGTCAGGGGCGGGGAAAGCGTGCAGAGTTTCACGCATGCGCTGTGTATATCAAGTGAAGATCCATATCTGTGAAATACGTTCATTTGTCGGGAGAGGGAGTTAGCAACGAACGTCGTGACGAAGGTACCTAACAATTTTACTTTTTGAGGTTCATCAGATGAGGAGATATGTGTGCTCAAAATATGTAGACAATGCACAGTTGAGGAATGTTGCCTGAAATATATATTTTTTTTGGTTTCTCGCTTTTACAGATATCATGAATACTTTTAAAAACCCAGACTTCATGGGGGAGTTCATCGACAAATGGCAAGAGCTCCCTATATTATGGCAAACAAAAAGTGGCGCTAATAAAAATAAAGACGCCAGGAAAGCAGCACTGGAGAGCCTGCTTGCATTTGTGCAAACAAAGATACCCACAACAACTCTCCAAGATGTCAAAACCAAAATTGCGACCATCAGAGGGACATACAGGACCCAGAGGACTATGGTCCTGAGGTCCCAGAGGTCAGGTGCACCAGCAGATAAGGTTTATAAACCCAGTCTGTGGTACTACAGTAAGCTTGCTTTTCTGGATGACCAGCTGGAAGTGCGGGAATCTCTCTCCACCCTTCCCCCCAGAGGTCAATCCAGTCTTCCTTGTACCCAACCCTCCAGCCTTCCCTGCAGCCAGTCCTCCAGCCTTCCTGTCAACCCTGCTCTGGCTTCCTCTGAGGATCAAGATCAGGGCCTTGAGGAGGCAGATTTGGAGATATGGAGCCAGGTAAAGTATTGATATCTATATTTATATCTTACAAAATTGCAGAATTTAAATAGATGTTAGTATTGTTAAAGGTATGTACACTTCTACCAATAAAGTTTGTGAAGAGCAAGATACAGTAGTGGCCTAATTTTATGTGCACAAGACAACAAAACCAGGATGCGGAATCAATGAAAATGACATAACTTTTGGCATTGATTTCAACAATGTCTAGAGGTGAACAATGTCTGTGAATGATGATGTGGCAAAATAAATAATGTCCCTTTCTTTTTTTACAGCCAGAGCAGAGCCAGGAAGAGGGTGATGTTGGGGATCAGGAGGAGGCAGGGCCCAGTGGCACCCAGGAGGAGGCAGGGCCCAGTGGCACCCAGGAGGAGGCTAGGCCCAGTGGCACCCAGGAGGAGGCTTGGCCCAGCACAAGAGCCCAGATGCCTCCCCTGGTAGTTAAACCACGAGGGCCAAGGAGAGGTAGGCAGGTGGAGGAGGAAACCAGGGCCTTCCTCAGAGAGGCAACAGCGGCCCTCAGAGAGGCACCCTCTGTTGATGAGGGATTTGCCGCAGTCCTCGCCCACAAACTAGGGCAAATGGAGTTGCAGCAAAAAAAATTCAGTGAGACCCTGCTATTGAAAGTCATCAATAAGGGCGTGCTGGGTGAACTCACTAGGTACACGGACATAACGGAGGTTGTCCCTACTCCTCCACCTCCTCCTCCTACTACTCCTCCTGCCACAACCTCTCCTCCTGATCCCCAGCCTCCAAGGAAGAAACCAACCAAGGCTGCAGAGAAGGCTGGAGAGAAGGCTACAAGGAAGAGGAGAAAATAATGCCTGCTGTAGTACCACAGACTGGGGACATATAGGACTTATCTGCTGTGGCTCCTGACCTCTGGGAGCTCAAGACAAGATTGGGCTCCTTTTTTTTGGGGATCTAATCTCTATTTTGGTTTTGACATCTTGGATGGTTGTTGTGGGGTCAAAGGGATGCACAAATGCAAGCAGGCTCTCCAGTGCTGCCTTCCACTTTAATTTGTTAATGTTCTGAAATAAAAAATTTTTTAGTGCCCTTAAAAAACTTGACTATGTGATTTGTATTTCAAAAGAGAGCTTGCTAGGGAGCAGGCAGGGACATCTCAAATTATATTATTGTTATTATCAGGGGACACAAACCTCCCTGAGGCCAAATGAGACACATTTGGAAGGTTGTTGTGGTAACTTTACACAAGAATAATTTAAGCCAAAATAATAAAAAAAAGGCCACAAAAAAAAACACAATAGTAAAATATAATTTAAAGAAAAAAGGAGAATTACATTATTTTATTATTATTAGTATTATTTAGGAGGGAGGTGCGGCTTATAAATAATATTTTACAATCATTAGAGCAATTTGGAATTACTTTAGAAACAAGTTTGGCATAACTCTCAATGTCATTATCAAAAGAGGGTAATTTTAAAGCATTATCAAAAGAAGAACGGAATGCGCAGCATTAAAACAATGCTATTAATTCCACCGTGACGAATGTGCCATCTCCATTTCCAACATTAGCTTTACCAAAACGAGCGCTCCCGTCTCATAGTTGCTTCTGAGCATGCGCGTTTTTTTCACGTCGTGAAAGCATACACACTATCGTTTTTCACGTCGTTAAAAAAAACGACATGAAAAACGACGTGAAAAAAGAGAGCATGTCCGGAATTTTTAATGGCCGTTTTTCACGTCGTTAAAAATGCTCTGGAGCATACACACGATCATTTTTCAGGGCCATTTTTTAAAATGGCAGTATTAACGGCATGAAAAACGATCGTGTGTACGGGGCATAACAATTTCATGTGCATACAGGCACATTGATTGCACACGTTGCATATGTTTAACAGCGGTTCGGGGTGCTGCACATAAGACACACATTTATATACAGCAAATATCACAATATAAGTTTAATTAAATCAACTTAAACAGTAGTCTTTCTTCCACAGTTAATACACATATAATATTGATAATGATGATATAATTGATAAATAGTTCTTCTTTTTTTTAAATAAATCACACAAAAAATAGGAATATGTTAAGGTAGTCAGGATCAAGAATAGCACATTGATGAATTGAATACACTGACACGCTCACACAAAATAACAAAAAATAAATAAAAACATTCATATAAAAAACAAAAAACAAAGTAACAAATAATGTACATTTAAATACAATGGCATAAGAATGTTGCAGTTTACATTGATCCATCACACGCAGTATCGTATGGTCTAGAATGCGCTCTGCTGGATTAATTCACTTTCAGAGCCATTTCTGTTTATTGTGCCCACTATTATTATTTTTACTATATTTTATATGAAACACGTATTCCCACATCTTTTAGTTTTTTTTGTTTATTTTTGTTTATTTTATGTTTTATCCAGTCCAACTTGATTTACTTTCACCTTCACTTTTCAAAGGGACTGGAACTAATTATTCACACACATGTTCTGGTAAATTCTCGTTTAGCAGTCATTTGTTTTCTTCATTTTTGCTTTCACATAATATTTACATATAAATTGATCCTGGCTATATAAACTACACATTATTCTGGGTTCTCCCACATTCTTGCATTTTTCACCTATTTTTTCACTAACTTTTCCTTTATTTTAGTACTTATCATATTCAGATATGATTAAACCACGTCTAATTATTTATTCATATAATTTATTTATATTTTCTACACACACATATATATTCCTTTTCACATTTTTCTTTTTTTCACTGATTGTAGCTTTTGAGAATGATTCCTCCCCCTTTTTTTACAGTGATTGGCAGGTCACACATTTTTTCACTATTCCATTCGAATCACTCATTTACCAGTCAATCATTGAATCATTGAATTATTGTTTTCACGTGGTGTCAGATCACATGATCTTCCTTTTTTTAGGGTATATATTAGTTTAACTTTTGTGCATTGGGTAGCTATGAATAAGCACTAGCACAGTGCGAAACATGTTAGCCAGATTTTTTTGACCTGTGTACCGTTGTACAGTGTGCATTTTGGATTTCCTATTTTAATAAAGGCTTTTATCTTTGGAGTGCTGCAGTCCAGAAGACTTTTTTGTTCCTGTTTGCTGTTAGTAGCATTGTCTGCACCCTTGGCTGCTCGGAGAAGGTGATTGGAGGATTCCCATACCTGAGCGGCTCCCTTTTTTTCTGCTTCCTCGCCGTCTTCTTCCGACTTCGGGGGTCTCTTGTTCTGTTCTCCGGTTCTTCTCCCGCTCTCCGACGTCTTCTCCACGATCTCCGGTTCTTTCTGCCTTCTGCCGGGCCCCCGCTATCTTCTCGCAGCTCTTTTGCTAGCGGGGGCCGGTCTTCTTCGTCGCCTTCTTCCCTCTTCTCTTCGCCCGATGTTGCCTCGTCGCTGTCCACCGCCGCAATGATCTGTCCGAGCAGCGGTGCCACTTTTATTGGCATGGGGCGTGGTCACCGGATGATGCCACCGCTGACCTCGCCCCCGTATGATGTCACAGTCCCAGGGAATGATGGGACTGTGACGTGAAATGGGGGCGGGGTCAGCAGTGGCATCATCCGGTGACCACGCCCCATGCCAATAAAAGTGGCACCGCTGCTCGGACAGATCATTGCGGCGGTGGACAGCGACGAGGCAACATCGGGCGAAGAGAAGAGGGAAGAAGGCGACGTAGAAGACCGGCCCCCGCTAGCAAAAGAGCTGGAAGAAGATAGCGGGGGCCCGGCAGAAGGCAGAAAGAACCGGAGATCGTGGAGAAGATGTCGGAGAGCGGGAGAAGAACTGGAGAACAGAACAAGAGACCCCCGAAGTCGGAAGAAGATGGCGAGGAAGCCCGGGACCCCCGCTAGCAAAAGAGCTAGCAGAAGATAGCGGGGGCCCGGCAGAAAGACCCCCGGAGCTGCCCAATAAATTACTTTTCAAACCAGTGTTGTCTTTTTTTATTGACTTATTTTGCCACCAGGTGAATGGGTAGGGGTACGATGTACCCCATACTCATTCACATAGGGTGGGGGGCAGGTATCTGGGGTCCCCCTTATTAAAGGGGGCTCCCGGATTCCGATAAGCCCCCCGCCCCCCGCCCGCAGACCCCGACAACCAACGGCCAGGGTTGTCGGGAAGAGGCCCTTGTCCCCATCAACATGGGGGCAGGGTGCTTTGGGGTGGGGAGGGCCGCAGTTCGCCCCCCTGCCCTGAGGCACCAAACCCCCCATGTTGAGGGCACGCGGCCTGGTACGGTTCAGGAGGGAGGGGGGGCCGCTCTCTCGTCCCCCCCTTTTCCCCTGCGGCCTGCCAGGGTGAGTGCTCGGATAAAGGGTCTGGTGTGTATTTTTAGGGGACCCTACGCAAATTTTTTTTGTTTTTGGCACGGGGTTCCCCTTAAAATACATGCCAGACCTGAAGGGCCTGGTATGGATTCCGGGGGGACCCCCACGCCAGTTTTTTTTTCATTTTTTGGGGGGTCCCCTTTGAATCCATACTAGACCCAAGGGCCTGGTATGGACCTGGGGGGGGGGACCCCACGCTGTTTTTTTTATTTATTTATTTTTTAACCTTTTTTTTTTTTTTTTACACCTTTCCTTTAACAAACAGCTATAAACAGGTAAAACAAAAAAACGCCGCAAAATTGCGGTACTTGCGTTTTGGATGCGGGTCCATTGAACTTTATTAAATCCAAAACACTGTTTTTGGCCTGGCAAAAAAAATCTGCAGTTGCGTTTAAAATCGTTTTTCACAAACCAAACCCTCAAAATGCCTTCAGACGCCAAAGATTTCCACGTTTCAGACGCGGTACCGGCGTTTAGTCGCATTTTAGTTTAGAAGCGTTTTTAAAGGTGACCTATTTTTTTACATTGATAAACTCCAAATTTATGGCAAATTAGGAAAAACCATAATATATATATATATATATATATATATATATATATATATATATATAAAGAAATTGCTTCCATTGCATTGTGGACAATCCACAACTTGGGGCAGCTGACGTGGCAAGTGGACAATCCACAACTTGTGGCAAGTGATGTGGCAAGTGACACGCTAAATACAACTACACTGCTGCTCTCAGCTGCTGATATCACTCTGGTCTCACTAAATAGCTAAAATCGTAAATAATACTGTTTTTGGAGCTTAGGGCGGCTCCTTATCATATACACGCAAATGTGGTAAAACACGGCATGCAAACGCCACAAAGCGCGCCTTTCTAAACTCCACTTTCAACCTTAGTTCTGAACACTTTGCACCAGTGTCCCGTCTACATGGGGCCTAAAAACGCCTATGCCATTTGCAGCTCAAAAACGCCATGGTGGCCATGAGGCCATAGGCTAACATGGAGAGATGTTTTTAAGCTGCAAAAAACGCTCAAACAAGCGGCTTGAAAAACGTCCGTGTGCATGCAGCCTTATATTAACCACTTGCATATTAAACCACATATTAAACACCAGACCAAGTTTCACATTTCAGCGCTGATGCACTTTTAATGACAATTGCGCGCTCATACAACACTGTAACCCAATGAAAATGTTTTATTTGTTGGCACACAAATAGAGCTTGCTTTTGGTGCTATTTGATCACCTTTGTGTTTTATTTTTATTTTTTTTCGATAAATACAAAAGACCGAGTTTAAAAAAAAAAAAAATGGATATTTTACCCACTTCAGCACTGGGCCTATTCTGGCACTTCTCTCCTTCATGTAAAAATCATAAATTTATGGCTATAAAATTACTTCAAAACACCAAACATTATATATGTTTTTGGAGCAGACACCCTAGGGAATAAGATGGCGGTCATTGCAAATTTTTATTTCGCTCGGTATTTGCGCAATAAATTTTCAAACGCCTTTTGTTTGCTAAAAATATTACAAAACAGTAAAGTTACGGCCAATTTTTTGGTATAATGTGAAAGATGTTGTTATGCTGAGTAAATAGATACCTAACACGTCACGCTTTAAAATTGCGCACACACATGGCATGACACCAAACTTCAGTAATTAAAAATCTCCCTAGGCGATGCTTTACATTTTTTTACAGGTTACCATTTTGGCATTACAGAGGAGGTCTAGTGCTAGAATTGTTGCACTCGTTCTAACGCACGCAGCAATAACTCACATGTGTGGTTTGAACGGCGTTTACATATGTGGGCGGGACTTACGTGTGTGTTCGCTTCTGAGCGCGAGCTACCGGGGACATGGTAGGGACTTATTTTTTTTTAATTTTGTTTTTTTACTTTTTTGTATTTCTTACTCTTTTTTTAATTTTTTTTATTTTTTTGGATCACTTTTATTCCTATTACAAGGAATGTAAACATCCCTTGTAATAGGAATGTGTGTGACAGGTCCTCTTTATGGAGAGATGCGGGGTCAATAAGACCCCGCATCTCTCCTCCAGGCTGGAAAGCATGATATTGGTCCAAAAAAAAACACCAATCTCATGCTGACAGCCGAGATCACGGCTTGGTTAACATACGGGAACACGGTGTGATGTCATAACGTCGTGCCCGTGCCTCCGACGGTCATAGAGATGACTGATGACCATCTGGTCACCAGTCATCTCCAAATCGTTCTCCGAGCCCCAGATGGCACGGGAGAGCCCGGAGAAGCACCGGATGGCGGCAAGAGGGGGGAACGTCCCCTCCCCCGCCTATAAGAACGATCAAGCGGCGGAACTGCCACTATGATCATTTTTATTGTGCACAGAATCGCCGGCTGAAAAACGGAAAATTGTATCATACTTACCAGTAATTTTCCTTTCCTGGTGCCTATCCATGGCAGCATACCTGTGATAGAGCTCCGCCTCGACTCCTCCTTCAGGACTAGTGAATAGCATAAATTAAAGGCATAGTCCCTCCCCCAACATTCTCTGTAATATAGAATACCGAGGGTGGGAGCGTATGCTGCCATGGATAAGCACCAGGAAAGGAAAATTACTGGTAAGTATGATACAATTTTCCGTTTTCCTGGTGCCTCCATGGCAGCATGCCTGTGATAAATAACTAGCTGACATGGGTGGGATAATTGCTTAACAATAAATGTTTAATTAGAAGAGGACATAGCAGCCTGAACTGCCCTCCTTCCAAACTCAACAGTCGTGAGTGCTCCTGGATCAATATGGTAGTGTCTGAGGAATGTATGGTGAGAAGACCAGGTGGCAGCCCTGCAAACCGTCTCCAACGAAACATTAGCTCTTGCTGCCCAGGAAGCTGAGACTGCCCTTGTAGAATGAGCATTCACTCGGGATGGAGGCTCCATATTCTTCACCCTGTAGGCCTTCTGGATTAACTTTACAGCCCAAGATGCCAGAGTTCTGATGGAAGCTTCTTTGCCCCTGTATTTACCGAACGGTACAATGAAAAGTCTCTCAGAATTTCTGAAGGGGCCGGTGGCTTCTAGGTAGGCCCTGAGCACTCTGGATACATCCAGTTCATGACAAGACTCTGAATCCGTGTCTGTAAACACTGGTAGTGCCCAGGGTTCCAACAGGTGGCTTGGAGTAGTGACCTTTGGTGTGAACCCCCGAAGGGGGCGAAGTTCCACTCTGTCTGGGAAGAAGGAGATGTGGTCGTCACCTATCCCTAAAGAGTGAAGTTCCAAGATCCTTTTGCCAGATGTAATGGCTAGCAGGAAAGCCGTCTTTAGTGTCAGGTTCCATATTGTTACTTGTTCCACTGGAGCAAAGGGATGGTCAGATAGAACTTCCAGGACTAGGGACAGATCCCACTTAGGAAATGATCGTCTGACAGGAGGGTGAATCTTCAATACACCTCTGAGGTAAGTGACTACTAAAGGATCCTCCGTCCCATCTCTTATTTGTTGCGGCAGAGATTGCTGCTACCTGCACTTTGAGGGAGCTCAGACCAAGTCCCAGATCAAGTCCTGTCTGAAGGAATCCTAGAACATGGGAAGTAGAGGGAAGGATTGGATCAAATCCATTTCCGGAAGCAAATAACAAGACTTGTCCCAGATTTTTGAATATATGGCATTAGTTGCAGGCTTCCTGGTTTTTAGAAGGGTTGTTATGACTCCTGGGGAACACCCTAGGGATTCGAACCTTCGCCTCTCAACCTCCAGATTCGAAGATTCAACTTCTGAGGGTTTAGATGAACTAGACTGCCCTGCGACAGAAGTTGAGGGAAAGGAGGGATCTTGATTGGAGAGCCCACACTGAGGCACAATACGGAAGTACTGCCACCACCTGGACTGGCTCTCTGAGGAGCCTCAGGAGGAATTTGAATATTAATGGCCTGGGAGGAAAGGCATATGCCGTGGTGAACCTCCAGGGACATGACAGGGCATCCACTGCCTCGGCTTGTGGGTGCGACAGCCGAGAGAAGAACCTATCCAGCTTGGCGTTCTTCGGGGAGGCGAACAGATCTACCTGAGGGGGATCCGATATGTTGGCAATCTGAAGGAAGACATGAGGGTGGAGAGCCCACTCGTTGTTGTCCAGGAAGTTTCTGGATAACGTGTCTGTTTCCGTGTTCAACCTGCCTGGCAGATACATTGCTCTGAGGTCCAGGAGGTTCTGCTCCGCCCAAAGCATGATCGGCTCTACCTCCTTGAGGAGTGACCTGCTGCGAGTGCCTCCCTGCTTCTGCAGATAAGCGACAGCTGCCCTGTTGTCTAGGCGTAGGAGTATTCTCTGGCCTCTGATTTGGGGTGCCAAAGAGGTCAGTGCCAAGAAGGCTGCCCTCATCTCCAAAGATGTTGGATACCACTCCCTGGGTGGTGTATGACCATCTCCCCTGTATTCTGGTTTGCCCGCAATGGGCTCCCCAGCCCTGTCTGCTTGCAAGCGGACGCAATTGTGATCCATGGAAGGGAGCCCAGGTGATGAGGCTTGGAGAGGTTTTCCAGAACTGTCCACCAGTGAAGGCTCCTGCGCATTTTTCCCATCAGCAGGATCGTCTGAGATAGTCGTTTCTTCTACTGCGCCAAGAAACCAGTCTGGAAATACCTCAAGTGCCAATGTGCTGGAGGAACCATGGGTATACAGGAAGACATTGTGCCAATGAGGCTCAGGCATTGTGAAGCCGTCAGATACGGGCTCCGGATGACTTTGATCATTCTCTGGATGACAATCCTTGCCTTAGGCGTTGGTAATGACACTGTCCCCTCCTGAGTGTAGAACGTTGCGCATAGATTAGCTGCTGTGTTGGCGTTAGTTGACTCTTGTCGGAATTCACCAGCCACCCTAGCTATTTTAGGGTCTGTAGAAGAATTTCCCGGTGACGTACCAACTGATCCGGATTGCTTGCTAGGAGGAGGATGTCGTCCAGGTATTGGTATATCCTCAAGCCCCTCTCCCCCAGGGGAACCAAAGCAGATTAGTATCCTGGTGAACACCCTGGGAGAGGTGCACAGACCTAAAGGCAGGGCTTGAAACTGTAGGTGGGTCCGTCCCACTGCAAATCTCAGATATTTTTGAAATGCAGGTAGAATTGGCACGTGTAGGTATGCATCCTGCAGATCAACCGAAATCATCCAATCTGATGGCTGGACTGCCTGAATAATCGTCTGCAGGGACTCCATTTTGAAGCTTTCGGGGCAGATATACCGGCTGAACCTCTTTAGGTCTATCACAGGCCTCCACCCACCTGTCCTCTTTGGGACCAGAAATAGGGTGGAGTAGAAGCCTGCCAAGCGCTCTGCCAAGGGAACCGGAACAGCCGACCCCTGAAGCTGGAGTGACGTTAGGAAGTTTTTTTAGAGCTTGAGCTTTCAGTGGAGAGGATGGAATCTCTGTTCCTTTGAAAGAGTTCCGAGGTGGGGGGGGGTAAGAGAAATTCCAAAAGTGCCCCCATTGAATTGTTGACAGAACCCAGGGGTCGTGGCAGCAGGTGGCCCAGACTGGGACAAAATACTTTAGCCTGGCTCCCACCGGGAGTGCCTGGGTTCCTCTGGCATCAAAAAGACTGCTTCTGCTCCTGTGGAGCCGGAAGGGCTTTCATCTTCCTATACAAAAAGGATCCCTGAGTACCTTTCCAAGGTCTTTTGTTGTCCCTGGGCTGTCTCGACTGCCTAAAATCCCTTGGGTTTGACTGGCGGAATCTAGAGGAGCCACCTCTGAATCTTCGCATCCTTCTGTCCTGTGGAAGCATACCAGACTTCCCTCCTGACAGCCTGGAGATAGCTTTATCCATTTTGTCTCCGAATAGGGCTTTACCATCGAACGGGATTTTGCACTAATTTTGTTTGGAAGATAAATCAGCCATCCAGGGTTTCAGCCACAAGGCCCTCTTCGCCATTACTGAATGCAACATGGATCTTGCCGAGCACCTGATCGTGTCAATGGCCGCTACACCGACAAAGTCTGCCGACAATCTAAGCTCTTCCAAGGCTTTAATTATATCCTCCATGGGGACATCCTGACGCAATGCCGCCTCAATGTTATCTGTCCAAGATCTTATGGCATGCGATACTGATGTGAGGGCAATAGCTGGCTTACACGCTGCTCCCGCGGCCAAGTAGCTCCTCTTCAGCTCCAGGTCGATTCGCCTATCTAGAAGGTCTTTGAAGGAAGCGGAATCCTCCATTGGCAAAGTTATATTTTTGCGAGTCGCACCACCAACGTGTCTACCACTGGCATGGAGTTTATTGACTGCATTCCCGACTCTGGTAAGGGGTTTATAGTTTATTGAACCGACCCAAAAAAATAATTTTTTTATTTATCAGTCTTTGCCCATTCCTTCTGAATGACTTGACTAATCTTGCCCATCAACGTTAAAGAACCTGCTTTCTTTTGAGGAATGGGAAGTAGCTTGTAGACTCTTGGGGAGGCTAATCTGCGTCTTTCCAGGCGATTGCGGCTTTGACTGCCTGGATGAATGGCTTTACCAAGGAGAGACTAAAGCCAGAAGTTTCTGACTCTTCTCAAGAGTCCCCTGAAGAGTCTTCAGGTGGTGAATCTCTAGCTGGTCGGCCTGACGGTGGCAGAGGTGTACTGACTGCTGACGGACCAGGGAGATTAGGTTCTATATCCTGAACCTGGGATATCTGCTGAAGTGGTTGAGCGTGGACCAAAGTCAAAAGCTCAGAGAAGGAGTCCTTCATTGTTCGCTTGAGCAGATCTACAGCATGCTGATTTTCTAGCTCGCGGTTGGACGCATAGTCCGTAAAACAATCCTTACAGACCACTCTGTCTGGTAGCGGTGTAGCCCCACATGTCCAGCATTTCTCTTGCTATAGGTCCTAGGAGAGGGGGACCGATCATGTCCTCTGGATCTTGACCTCTCTGATCTACGATGTGAAGAATGGGACCTACGCCCTGATGAGCGGGACCCCTTGGAGTGGGTAGGGCTACGATGTAAGGAACTCACGCTAGACCAGTGAGCGCACTTTTTTTTTTTTTATACTCACGTATAGTTGGTCACATACCTAATAGAAGCGTGAGGATCTTTTCTGTGAGATGAATGACTCATTGCGGAGTTGGGCACAAGGATCAGCTCCGGAAATATAGTAAGAAAGGGAAAAGACTCAGGAGTTTTTGGCGTCACTTTTTTTTTTTTTAAAACATTTTTATATCGTCATCTTTTTTTAATTTTATTTTTTAAACATAAACATTTTTGATCGGCAAAATTTTTTGTTTTTGAGAAAATAAAAAGTACCTACCACAAAGCAGCATCAGAGAGACCTAGCAGGGCACAGCTGAGGAGACTGACAGCAATCCCTGAATCTGAACCTAAATAGGCTCAAGGTGTGTGGGCTAATCCCATAAACCACTATTTGGAATGGATTGAAAAAAAGGGCAAATCTAGCCTTCTTGCAGAAGGTCCAGCGTCGCCCAGTACAGAGAGCCGAGAAACTACGGCTCTGTATCACTCCTGAATCGCGCATGCGCAGACGGCGGCAAGGACACCGCGCCGTGACACTCTCCTACCTGGCGGGACGTACAGAGCACCTGTAGCCCCCCCTGAACCCGGAAATAAGCACCACAATGTTGTTGCACAGAGAGACACCTGCCCTATCCAGTTGCACAGTTTTAAAGGAACAAAAAAGTAAGACAATAATCATTTTAAAGGCACCTAACAAGCAAAGGAAAGGGGAGGGGAGGGGAATAGAGGAAAAGAACGGGGAAAAACACAAATGCCTGTAATAAAAAATGGAAACCACCAGCCTGGGAAGATGGAGCTGATCCTTTTGCGACTTCCACTGCATTCATCATGGATGTGATAGCAGACTGCGTTCCTGTGAGGAAACTCTGCGAAATGACCCCAACAGATCCACAGAGGGGTTCCCAGTCTTATCAGCGCTGTGAGCGGCCCAAGAACAGGGACTGCGCACGGGAAAGGCTAAACCCGGCGGACGCTGCCGACTGCAGAGGTATGGACAGACTGCTACTCTTCACCAGCACAAGAAGGTATGAGGGAAAAAAAGGAGAATGTTGGGGGAGGGACTATGCCTTTAATTTATGCTATTCACTAGTCCTGAAGGAGGAGTCGAGGCGGAGCTCTATCACAGGTATGCTGCCATGGAGGCACCAGGAAAAACCATTTCCCAGCTTTTGTTTACATCACGTGATCAGCTGTCATTTGCTGACAGCTGATCACATGGTAAAGGGCAGGGATCGGCCCCTTACTCGGATCTGTCATCACCTGAGTCTCAGTGACTCTGTGACCACAGCGCACGCAAAGGGGAGGACGTTTATTGACGGACTCCCAGCAATTGAGGACCATGCTGTGGCCGTCGATCAGTTATAGCGCTGATCTCAAGTGATTAAAGAGGGTCTAAATGGGCCATTGACATGCATCACAATTCAACTTAGGAATGAGTCTTTGAAAAGTTAAATTAAATAATTTGGCCACTTTATCCTTCCAAATAATTCACTTCCTGTCACATAGCCACACAGGAAGTGAGGGAAAATCCCTAACTATGTCTTTCCTTGGGGACACACAGGTCAGTCTAAATACTTTCCCCATTATGCACATTGCACTCCAGCATATTGCGGGGTACACCACAATTTATTAGGTAGTTTGGACTGTAGGGTTTATTTACTAAAGGCAAATCTACTTTGCACTACAAGTGCACTTGCTGTATATCTGAGGGGGACATGCAAGCCAAAAAAAAAAACACCATCTTTGCTTTTACATGATTGCAAGATCCAATCACCAGTACTTTCACTCAGATTTTCAGCAGCTACACTTTTACTGCAGAGTGGATTTGTCTTTACTAAACCCCAAACTACCCAATGATTTGGGGTGTACGCAACAAAGTGCTAGAGTGCAATTTGCTTAATGGGGACACTAGTTAGATTGATCTGTGTGTCCCCAAGAAAAGACATTGGTAGGGTTTTACCTTCACTTCCTGTTTATTTGTGGGACAGGAAGTGAAGACAATGTTAAGAAAAGGACACACACACACACACAGTTTCCCTCAAAATGCCCACAATTAGAATTGTATTGCCTTGAGCTATTTTTAAGTGCAGTGCTCTAAATCAGTGCTTCTCAAGTACCCCCAACAAGCCATGTTTTCCTTCATCTTGCACATGTGCTTTAAAAAACAGTCAACGGTTTTGATTTTGAGACAGCAATTCTCGATAAGATAAATTCACAAAACATGTCCTGTTGGGGGGTACTGGAGGACTGAGGCTGAGAACCACTGCAGTAAAAAAGGAAAATTGAATACTTACCGCTCTATTTTTCATTTCCTGGTGACGCTCCATGGCAGCACACAATACAATACATGCATGCATGTACTACCATGAAGGCACCAGGGTAGACAAATTACACCTGTTTTGACATGCCAATCAGCTGTCACATTTGTTGCAAAGAAAACACAAAACAAACATCAAAACTTTGCATCATATTTTATTGTTCAACAAAACAAAAGGGAAGGCAAAATAAAAAACATGGTCAATTTGAAACAGTTACAGACTCACAACATCTTGAGCAATTTTTGGCCAAAAACAATGCAGCACAGACAATTAAATCAAAGTGAACAAACAACACACATTAACATCAGAATTATTTCAGGGGAACATTTCCCCCACACCAAAAAATACACCAAAAGTTAACCAATCACTTGTTTTGCAAAGACATAAAATACATGTGCTACAAACTCGATAAGGACACCAACATGTACATTTTACCCCCCTACTTGCCTCTTCTCAGAGCAAGCAACTGAATGCTCTGTGAGCTTTATATAACATATGTTTGTGTGCTAATGAGGCAATTAAAAACACATGCACAGTCCATGAAACACCCAAAATGCAAGTTCACTCAATGTAGAGACTGAAATTCAAAGTGGGTACACCTGTTAAGGATGTCCTTCAATTACTAACCCAAAAAACACACTCTCTGAGCATGCCCAGAAATACCCAGGTGCTGTTCACACACAAAAAGCACCCAAAAAAAAACTAACTGGCTGGGCATGTGCAGAACAACACCAATGCAGCTAGCAAAAAACTAACCCCCCCCCCCCGTCCAAAATTAAGCACATCATCCAGCATGCTACAAAATTAGAGATGGGAAAATCACCCCCCCCCCCCCCACCAACAAATACCATTGCAGTCTATGGGAACTGACTTGTTAATTTTGCTAGTCCCCACTTGGCTGGCTTATCTTCTAGTTATTGGCCTTAAAATGGGGGCCCAGGTCCCACCCTAAGGGACATATATCAATGTCAGCAATTTGGAAAACACAAAAAACAAAACAAGGAGAAGTGCCTTTAAATATGCCAAATTGCTTAAGGGCCATTTCACACCACATGCAGTGCATTGCGTTTTTTATGCATCCAAAATGCATGGAAAGTTGGTTATATGGCTCTAAATGGCAGTGTTTGTTCCAGTGCGTTCCAGTTCCACCAAAAAAGTAGAACATGCTGCATTTTACCTGCACTGGACTGTACTGGAACGCATCAAAACGCATCATAAACACACTGGAACGCACAGGAACACACCTAAATGCACCAAAAACGCACTGGAACACACTTGTCCTTATCTATGGTTAATAAAAAAGAGGGGTGAAAAAAAAGCACTGGACTGCATCAAAAACGTACCAAAAATGCACTGGAACGCATCAAAAACCTGCATGCAGAAAAGCACCTGGAACGCATCCAGATTGCGTTTCTATGGTGTGAACTGGTCCTAGTTCACACCATAGAAACGCAGTCTGAGTGCGTTCCACGTGCTTTTCTGCATGCGCGTTTTTGACACATTCCAGTGCATTTTTGAGGCGTTTTTGATGCAGTCCAGTGTTTTTTCCCCCTCTTTTCACTTAGGACAAGTGTGTTGCAGTGCGTCTTGGGTGCATTTAGGTGCGTTCCGGTGCATTCCAGTGCATTTTTGGTACGTTCCGTTGCGTTTTTGATGTGTTTTACTGCGGTCCAGTACAGTTCTGTACCTAAAAAATGCAGCATGACCATTTTTTTTTTTGCTTTCTGAAACGCACTGGAACGGACTGCAGTGGTGTGAACTATGCCATTGGCATTAATGTGATCAACTTTCTTTCCGTTTTTCAGGCATCAAAAAAACGCACTGCACTGCATCCGGTGTGAACTGGCCCTAAATATCATACCGGGGGGTGTCTATAGTATGCCTGTAAAGTAGTGCATGTTTTCCATGTTTATAACAGTTGGAGAGCAAAATGACATTTCTAAAGTAAAATAATAGTAATTTAAAAGTCCTTGCGGCTGTAATGAATTGCTGGTTCCCGTCAATACAGATAAAAGTCATTGAAAGTGTTTGATTACACCCAAAAAAAAAGCGTGGGGGTTCCCCCAAATTCCATAACCAGGCCCTTGAGGTCTGGAATGGATATTAAGGGGAACCCCGCTGCAAATTTAAAAAAAAAATGACGTGGGGTTCCCCCCAAATATCCATACCAGGCCCTTCAGATCTGGCATGGATTTTAAGGGGAACTCCACCCCAAATTTAAAAAAAAAATGGCGTGGAGTCCCCCAAAAATCCACACCAGACCCTTATCCGAGCACGTAACCTGGCCGGCCGCAGGGGAAAAGGGGGGGACGAGAGCGGCCGGTTTTTGACAATTCCTTTATTAATGTCTTCTCCTTTCTTCCAGCTTCTTCTTCGTTCTTCCATCTTCTTCTTCTTCCATCTTCTTCCATCTTCTTCATTACTCCATTCGGGTTTCTTCCTCCATCTTCATCTTTATCTTCATCTTTATCTTCATCCTCATCTTCATCTTCATCTTCATCTTCCTTCTTCCTTCGGTCTTCTCGTCTGCATCTTGCTCCGGCGTCTTCCCTTCTTCTTTCTTCTCCGGCCGCTCCGTTTGAATTGGAGGTTCCCGCTGTGCGAAGCTTCAGTTCTTCAGTTCCCCATCGGGTCCGCTTACACCCGGTGACCCCGCCCCCCTCTGACGCACATGGATTTCACTGGGACTTTCCCCGTGGTTTCAGAGGGGGGCGGAGCCACCGGGGGGCAGCGGACCAAGTGGAGAACTGAGGCGTCGCACAGCAGGAACCTCCAGTTCAAACGGAGCGGCCGGAGAAGAAAGAAGAAGGGAAGACGCCGGAGCAAGATGCGGACGAGAAGACCGAAAGAAGAAGGAAGATGAAGATGAAGATGAAGATGAAGATGAAGATGAAGATAAAGATGAAGAGGAAGAAACCCGAATAGAGAAAAGAAGAAGATGGAAGAAGAAGAAGGAAGAAGAAGAAGGAAGAAAAGAGAAGACATTAATAAAGGAATTGTCTAAAACCGGCTCTTGTAGATTTTTACATTTTTACACTTTCTTCGTGAAATGGTAGGGGTACAATGTACCCCTTACCAATTCACATAGGGGGGGGGGCGGGATCTGGGGGTCCCCTTTGTTAAAGGGGTATTCCAGATTCCGATAAGCCCCCCGCCCGCAGACCCCCACAACCACCGGGCAAGGGTTGTGGGGATGAGGCCCTTGTCCCTATCAACATGGGGACATCCTCCCCATGTTGAGGGCATGTGGCCTGGTACGGTTCAGGAGGGAGGGGGGGCCGCTCTCGTCCCCCCCTCTTCCCCTGCGGCCGGCCAGGTTACGTGCTCGGATAAGGGTCTGGTTTGGATTTTTGGGGGGACTCCACGCCATTTTTTTTTTAAATTTGGGGTGGAGTTCCCCTTAATATCCATTCCAGACCTGAAGGGCCTGGTTATGGAATTTGGGGGGACCCCCACGCTTTTTTTTTTTTTGATTAGCAATGACTTTCAATGACTTTTCTCTATATTGCCGGGAGCCGACAATTCATTATAGCCGCGGCTGCTTTTAAATGGCTTTTTTTTTCCTTTAGAAATGTCATTTTGCAGGCGCAACGGGAAGTTCAGAGCTGCGCCTGTTCAACTTATGCAAATTGAGTTATGTGACTTGACATTTACTAAGATTTTGCCGGCGCATTGTCCCGGCGCATTTAAACCATTGAAATTCCCGCGCTGAGCTCAAAAAAACCTCCCGCAGCTCGAATCGGAATTGCCGGCGCAGCGGGCTGGTTTTGAAAAAGTTACTTTCTCACTCAATTTTGGCCATGTTTGTTATTTGGGCCGGTGTCCCTACACTTCCTCACATCACCCCATGTCACCCCCATTATATTCTCACTTCCAGCTTCTTTATATTTAGTGTTTAACATGCTGTGCGCCAGGTCCCTAGTGGCGCACTGAGCGCCTCCTCCCGTCCGCCGACAACACTATAGTAAATGGTAAATAGGGCTGCGCTACAGGCGCTAATGTTTTGTAAATACCAAAACAGCCATTGCGCACGCAGATGCGCCAATACTCATGGCGCAAAAGTTTTGTAAATCAGCCCCAATGAATAGGTACAACTCAGTTTTATTCTTCTTGCCAAGCAATAAAACAATCTTTCTTCTTTGGAAAATGGGGACATATCGAGGCACAATCCTTTCCCTTCTTGCTGCTGCCCACTGTGCTGTCACCAGTGGTGAATAGTCACTGCCACTGACTAGGTAATATAGAACGTGAATTACCTTCGCTCACTTTGCCCCTGTCAGAGGAAGAAATCCGTCCAAGGGAGAAATGGAGGCCTCTCCGTCACCAGCCAAGCCGCGCCGGACTCTTCGGAGAAGTTACTGCGCACCAGTCCTCACGAATTCAGACATGGGCACCCAAGGAGTTAGGGCCCCCTCTGATTCCTCCACCCTCGCAGAACTCAGTCGAAGGTACTGAGCCCCAGGCATCCGCCATAGTACCTCACCCCAGGCTTAAGGTGCCTGAGATGGACTCCATCATCGCTCCGGCTAGGCCAAGGGCGCCTAGGCCCAGAACACCGGAACGCCAGCACCCAAGCTGAAGGTGCCTGGGTGCGGCCACGTCCTCCAACTCTGAACCCAAGGTCAGGGCGTCCGCCCCTTTTATGACCTCTCCCTTTGCGTCACAGCGGGTTCCCCGCCCCGCTGTACCAGCTCCAGGGGAGGACAAAAAGGCACAGTCTTGCGGTGTGAGTTCAGCTCCAGCCCAAGGCAACAGCGCCACCCGCGGACCCCAAGGAACCCCACACCACTATAGTCCTCACATAAATTCAAACACCCGCTACAATTGTTAGCCCTAAAAATTTGCCAAAAGCCCCTATTATGCCCATCACTGTCACCAGTGAGGTCTGCGTATCCCCTAGAAAAAGTAAGATGTCATCCACATACATTGCGATCTTCTCCTCCCCCAGTCTCCTCCTAAAACCCTGTACTTCCGGGGATGCCCTTATGGTGATAGCCAGTGGCTCCAATGTGAGGGCGAAGAGCAGGGGCGACAACGGTCACCCCTGCCTTGTTCCCCTCTCCAACCGGAACCACTCCGAGCACTCGCCATTTATCCTTACCTTCGCCCTAGGGCTTTCGTACAAGATTTTTATCCATTGGATAAATTTAGGACCAAACTGGAATCCTACCAGCACCCTCCACAAGTAGTGCCACTCCACGCTATCAAACGCCTTGATGGCATCCAAAGACAGGACCGCTCTGGACCCCTCTTCCTCTATTGGCAGCTGTATGTTTAAATACGTTCTTCTTATGTTGGTACTTGTGGATCTACCTGGAATAAATCCAGTCTGGTCCGGGTGTACCAGTTTTGAGACCAATTTATTTAGTCTCATTGCCAGTGTTTTGGCTAGAATCTTCACGTCTGAGCACAATAAAGATATCGGCCTATATGACGATGTCTCGAGTTGGTTTTTCCCCTCTTTTAGTAGAACGATAATTGTTGCTTCTGTCATAGATGCCGGTAGCTTCCCTTCCTCTGCCGCCCAATTAAATACCTCCAGGAGTCCTGGGAGTAACGCCTCGCTGTAGGTTTTGTATATTTCAATTGGCAGACCATCTGGCCCTGGGGCCTTTTGGCCTGCCATATTGGCTATCGCCAGTTGTAGCTCTTCCAGTGCAAGCAGTGCCTCCAGTCTCTCTTTGTCTTCCTCTGATAACTGGGGAATCTGCAGTCCTTCAAAAGAGGTCTCCATTTCTCCTTCTTCACTGATATACTGCGTGCTACTATACAACTGTTGATAGTACTTTCTAAAGACCTCTACTATTTCCGGGGTTCCGCTCTTAATTTCCCCGTCCTCATCATGGATTGCTGGAATGACGGATAGGGGAGCGTTGGCCATAGTTATTAGGGCCAAAATTCTGCCCACTCTCTCACCCTCCCCAAAAAAGGTCTGCTTTTGGAACAGCTTTTTATTTTCCGCCTTTCCCAACAGCAGCTTTTTATACTCTTTCTGTCCTCCCAGCCATTCTTTGTGTCTCTCCAAGGTTGGGTTTTCCACGTAGCTAACCTCTGCCCTTTTCACCTTTTCCCTTGCTGCCACCTCCTTGGAGCGTGATTGTTTTTTGATGAGTGAGATTTTCTGAATTAAAACTCCTCTCAGGAATGCTTTCAGAGTATCCCATATAACCCTCCCTGAAGCTGAGCCTTTGTTCAAAATTATAAACTCCTTTATACTAGCAATTATCGCCCCCGACTCTTTAATTATTTCCAACCAAAATGGGTTTATCTTCCAGTCCCTTTTGCTGTGGCCGCTACCTATCATGATTTCAAAAGTCACTGCTGAATGGTCCGAGATACTTCTGGGTTCGTATTCCACCCCCCCTCCCACCTCCCCCAGTGCTTCTTTGTTGCAAAGTACAAAGTCTATCCTGGACAGTGTCGCATGCGTTTTTGAGTGGCAGGAGAACTGTCTTTCCCCCGGTGTCTTCCCCTCCACACGTCCACCAGCCCTGTCTCCCCACAAATTTGGAGAAGGGGGCTGCCGGGCGTGCGGACGGCAAAGGCCCCGGCTGGGAATCTATCCAAATTTTTGTTCATCGTCATATTAAAATCCCCCGCCACTATAAAATCCCCCGCCACTTGTCCATAACAAATTCCATTAACTCCCAGAGTATCTCTGTGCTAAACGGGGGAGGGATATAAATATTAGCCACCACATAGTCCTTTGTCTCTATCTGGCAAAAAAGGAATATATACTGCCCCTTCGAGTCCACCTTGCTCTGCCTGCAGGAGAACACCAGTCCAGAATCCACCAATACACTTACCCCCCTTGAATAGGAGGTGTAAGTGGAATGGTATTGTAGCCAGTATCTCTTATGTTTTAGTATGCTAATTGTCTCCCTGTCCAGATGCGTCTCCTGCTGGCACAGCATCTTAATATTACCCGCTTCCGCCGTTGAAAAAATTGCTTGTTTTTTGACCGGGTCTTTTACCCCCCGGATGTTCCATGAGCACACCTTAATGCTTCTGGCTAGATTTGGGGTTTTCCTCCTATTTTTCCTATTATCTGTCATCTACCCCTTTTATCCCTGTTTTTACAGTGTACCACCATAAACTCCATGTACCTTGTTTTTAATTTTCCCCTTCAAAAAATGATATGCTGTTTCTGGATTCCCCCTTATATGTGCTTGTGCCCCTCCCCAACATTCTTCCCTCACCCCCCTTCCCCCGCAATCACACCTCTTCACCTGTTCCCATACCTTGCCCTCCCACCCACCCTCACCTCCCTCCACCCTCCCCCTTCTTTGCCCTTTTTGGGAGCCTTTTTGGGGACTTCTTAAGTGACCGTAACTACCCTTTAGGATGTGTTTTGCTATCTTTTCCCCCGTTGACCCTACCTTTAGTGTATTTAGGATCTCATATCCTATATCCTCATTCTCATATCCTATCGTGTCTTCCAACCATTCATGACAGTGTACATTCTTATATCCCCATCTCTGTGCAAATCCCAGAAAATTCATAAAAAAATACACTTTTATCAACCCCATTTCCTTTACTGTCCCCCACCCATGGACAACTGTGTCCAAATATCCAAACGTGTAACGATGAGAAAAAAATAAAAAAAAGGAGCAAAAAAAAATAAAAAAAAGGGTGATTTAGAGGGGAAAAAAGAAAAAAAAAAAAAGGTTATGAAACCCTCCTACTATAAATAATTTCCCCTCATTCGCATCCAGCCATGATGTCAAATCAGCTGGTGTGCTAAAAAACATGTTTTCCCCCCTTACTGTTACCCGCAAACGTGCTGGATAGAACATTGCATATTTCACTCTATTTTGCATTAGTCTGCGTTTGCATTCATTAAATTCTGCCCTTTGTCTCTGAAGTTCGGGGGAAAAATCCGGATATATTGAGATTCTTGCGCCTTTGTGTTGTATTTCTTTCATCTCTCTTGCCTTTTGGAGAATGATCATTTTATCTGAGAAATGTAAGAGTTTAATAAGCATTGGCCTTGGTGGACCTCCTTCCGCTAGGACCCTAAAAGGGACTCTGTGGGCCCGCCTTGATCAAAAAAAACTTTGATAGACTGTCCTCACCAACCACGCTTTTGAGCCAGTCTTCCATAAATTTAGTAGGATGGTTGCCTTCACTTTTCTCGGGGAGGCCTAGTACCCTTATATTCTTCCTGCGTAGTCTGTTTCCATATCATCAATTTTACTGACGCACATGCTCAGCTGATCTCTCATTACTTTCATCTCTTTTCTCATCGGACTAACTTCATCTTCCAACTTGCTGAGTCTCTCCTCTAGCACCGTGGTCCGAGTGCCAATTCCCTGTACGTCATGTTTAAGTGCGGACATGTCCTCTTTAATATCTTTCAGCTGACCAAAAATATCAGTTAATGATGACTTACAGTTATTGATTGCTTGGAAGATTGCTTTCATAGATGGCTCCTCCTCCTCCTCCGCTGTTCCTGTGGTTACCACCATTGTTTCTATCAGTGCCTTTTTCTTTGTTTTCTTTGTCCCTGGATTGCTTACAATGGTTACTGGTGTCACTGGCACTGATGCTGGTGCCTGACCTTGACCATGACTTTTTCTCGGGGTGTTTGGCTGTTACCCCCCCTAATCCCCATTTAGGAGTCTGACTAGCAGTGCGCGCCGGGATATGTGTAAATTTCTCCAGTTTTGCTGTGGCTGCTGCCTGGCTTGCCTTTGTCCCCCGCAAAGGCTGCATCTGTGCATGTTGCTGTATCCCGGTACTCGTGCATGCCCCCTCTTTCCTCGTCATTACCGACAGTGTCCCCGGCATTGTAAACAAAAGGGAGGGATGGGGGGGCACACAAAAAAAGTGGTGGGGGTAAGGGAGGACTGTTATTACTCCACTCCCCACCCACTATGGCACCCAAGCCTCTGAGACTCTATGCCTCCTGCATCCGCACCCCAGAGAGGGTACAGAGAGGGTACAGTGGGACACCCCAATTATCCACCCCTTCTCCCAAAAGAAAACAGAATGTTCTCACCCAGCCACGCCAATTGTCCAGTTTCTGCCAAGGGGATGAGCCGACACTCCTCATATGTGCTGTGTGTGCCGTGTCCCCTTCCCACGCCAGGTGCTGATCCCGGAGTTTACTGTTGTTGTCACTCTGGCAGGGGGGGGGGGCGGCGGGGATCTCACACGCCTCCGCCGTCTCTCCCTATTGCGGCACGCTGATGTCCTGCGGGCTGCTCGTTTGGCTTATCCAGCGTGTCTCCGAGTCCCTGCGCCTGTGTGTCTGCACCCGCTGTCATTCCTCTCCGAGCATCCAGGGCCTCCCCAGCCGGGTGGTAGAGGTTAGTTGGGAGAGGAGCGTGGAGGGAGGAAGGAACTTTCTCACACTCTCACTCCCGCATCCCACATCCGCATCCGGTCACGCCCCCTAGAAAGCATCAAGTGGATTTTCGGTTGGAAAGGTCTCAAAGTCTGATTTTGCCCCTAGGTATTCCTGCACCATGTAAATCAGACGCTGGCGATGGTTGCTGTAACTGATCAGACCTTGGGGCTGCGGACTAAAAAATTGTCTGAACGCATTGGTCAAACGGCCACCTTCTCCACCGCTCCTTCTGTGACTTGACTGACCGAAGCCTCAGCAACACATTGTTCTGGACCAGGAATTTGTAACTTCCCAGGCTCTGGAAACGTGTTGCACAAACCTTTCTGCAAGGCCTCCCGAAGATGTTTCATCCTCTGCTCCCTCTGCGACGGCTGGATAAGTTCCGCAACCTTACCCTTGTAACGTGGATCAAGAAGGGTTGCCAGCCAGGAATGATCCCTCTCCTTGATCACACGAATCCGAGGGTCCTTTCGCAGGCTTTGCAGGATCAGGGAGGCCATGCAGCGTAGGTTTGCTGAGGCATTCGGTGTAGAGTCCTCTGGGTCGCTAAGGACGACATGATCCGCAGCCACCTCCTCCCAGCCATGTACAAGTCCATGGGTTTTTGGGGACTATAAAAGATCCCTTGAAGACTGCTGCTGATGCTGAGTGCTAGGCTCCATCTCCATGCTGACACAATCCTCCTTCTCCTCCTCTTCCTGTGTAAGAGGCGGGCCCGCAGGAATACTGTCTGGATAAAGGGGGCCTTGAGAAGTAAGTAAGTCCTCCTCTTCCTCCCTCTATTCTGCCTCAAGTGCCCTGTCTATTATTCCACGCAGCGTGGAGAGGGACAGTATCACTGCTGCATGCACTGTCACCGCTCACCATCCTAGTTGCCTCCTCAAATGGTGACAGGACAGTGCATGCATCCCTGATCATGAGTAGGGATGAGCCGAACACCCCCCTGTTCGGTTTGCACCAAAACCTTCGAACGGACCGAAAGTTTGCGCAAACTTTAGAACCCTATTAAATACAATAGACGCGAACGTTCAAAATCTAAAGTGCTAATTATAACGCCTAATATGCATGGTATTGTCCTAAAAAGGGTTTGGGGACCCGGGTCCTGCCCCAGGGGACATGTATCAATGTAAAAATAATTTTTAAAACGGTCGTTTTTTCAGGAGCAGTTATTTTAACCCTTTCCATACAGGGCTTTTTATACCACTTCCATACCGGGCCTATTCTGGCACTTCTCTCCTACATGTACAAATCATCATTCTTTTGCTAGAAAATTACTCATAACCCCCAAACATTATATAATGGGTTTTTTTAGCAGACACCCTAGGGAATAAAATGACGGTCGTTGCAACTTTTTATCTTGCACGGTATTTGTGCAATAATTTTTCAAACGCCTTTTTTTTGGGGAAAAAAATGGTTTCATGAATTAAAAAATAACAAAACAGTAAAGTTAGCCCAATTTATTTGTAAAATATGAAAGCTTATGTTACGCCGAGTAAAAAGATACCTAACATGTCACGCTTTAAAATTGCACACACTCATGGAATGGTGCCAAACTTCGGTACTTAAAAATCTCCATAGGCGACGCTTTGAAAATTTTTACAGGTTACCAGGTTAGAGTTACAAAGGAGGTCTAGTGGTAGAATTGTTGCACGCGCTCTAACGCACGCAGCGATACCTCACATATGTGGTTTGAACGGCTTTTACATATGTGGGCGGGACTTATGTGTGCGTTCTCTTCTGAGCGTGAGCTATTGGGGACAGGGGCATTTTAAATTTTTATTTTTATTATTTTTTTATTTTATTTTACTTATTTTTTTTATTTTTACTTTTTTTTTTACACTTTTTTTTTTTATCACTTTTATTCCTATTACAATAAATGTAAACATCCCTTGTAATAGGAATGTGTGTGACAGGTCCTCTTTATGGAGAGATAAGACCCCACATCTCAATAAGACCCCACATCTCTCCTCCAGGCTGGAAAGCATGAGATCGTGAAAAAAAAAAACGATCTCATGCTTACTAGCCGCAAAGGCGGCTTTGTTTACATCTGAGGACCTGGGCGTGATGTCATCACATCGCACCCGGGCCTCCGACGGTCATAGAGAGGACTGGTGACCATCTGGCAAATGTTTTTGGAAAATTTGTTTTTTTTTATTAAAACAAGGATTGGTGATAAAGCATCAGTGGAGAGGAGACACCTTTTTCACATATTAACTCTGTGAGGGGGTTAGCTCGGCAGCGGGTGTGTGTGACCCCCGGGATGGGCTCCCCACACAAAACAGGCCCAGCAAACGGAGGTTGTGGTTTTCAAAATCAAAAGGTGCGGTTTATTTTCTATTTACAGTGACAAAACACAGCAAAGCAAAAGAAACATAACCAAAATAAATCCTGGTCAAGTTGACCTCTGACTAAACATACAGGTTTCCTAACTAACAACTGGGATCAGCCTAGTGCTGTCCTAGTCCCTAAGTCCCTGGTTTAGTAAAAGTCCAAACAAATAGCCACACAGGCTTTGCCTCACCGCACAGGGGTTCACTCTCCCTAGACAGTCCACACAGGTCTGGTTCCAGGCATGAGCTAACATCTAATGAAGCTGGGAGTTCTTATAGAGGCCTAAATGAGCTGACAAGGTTCAGCTGGTCTCCTCATCTCTGTCTGCACGACGCCCCACACTCTCCCTAGAGGTATGAGTCATCCATGAGCCCACTAGCCTTAGCTGGGCCTATACAACTCTCCACCTAGTTGTATAAGTCAGCGTAAAGCCTGAATCTGGGCGAAATATATCTACCCCCCTGGATGCAACCAGGTGACTTTACCTTCCTGCTGTCACATACCCCCCCCCCTCTTGTTTTAACCTCGGGGTTGGAACACCAGCAATCAGGCATTCATGTACTCGAGACAAAGCATCCACATTCCCCATTTGAACGCCAGGGCGATGCTTTACTGTGAAGTTGAATTCCTGGAGGGCCAGGAACCACCTATTCACTCTTCTATTTGTTTCCTTGTTTTGAGCCATCCACTTTAACGGAGCGTGATCCGTAACCATGTCAAAGTGCCTACCTAGCAGGTAGTACCGAAGGGAATCTAGAGCCCACTTCACCGCTAAACACTCCTTTTCAACGGTGGCGTAATTTACCTCATGGGACTTCAATTTCCTGCTGAGGTAAATGACTGGGTGCTCTTCCCCGTTCCAGACCTGGGACAATACTGCTCCTAACCCCACATCTGACGCATCACTTTGTACGACAAAGTCTTTAGAGAAGTCGGGTGAGTACAACACTGGCTGGCTACATAAGGCTTGTTTCAAGAATTGGAATGCTGCCTCAGCCTCGGGGGTCCATTTAATCATGACCGACCCTTTCCCCTTCGTCAGGTTGGTTAGGGGCACAGCCTTAGAAGCAAAGTGGGGAATGAATCGCCGATAATACCCAGCGATTCCCAGAAAGGCTCGTACCTGCTTCTTGCTGTTGGGACGTGGCCAACTCTGGATGGCCTCAACTTTGTTGAGTTGGGGTTTTATTACTCCCCTCCCAATGGTGTACCCAAGATATTTGGCCTCCTCCTGCCCAATGGTACACTTCTTGGGGTTAGCCGTAAACCCCGCTTCCCGAACAGAGTCCAGGACGGCTTGCACTTTTGGCAGATGTGAGGCCCAATCTGTGCTATGGACAATTACGTCATCCAGGTAAGCCGCAGCATACTTCCGATGGGGCCTCAGCATCTGGTCCATTTTCCGCTGGAATGTGGCCGGCGCATTCTGTAACCCGAACGGCATTCTTTTATATTGGAACGCCCCGTCTGGGGTTACAAATGCGGTTTTCTCTTTGGCCGACTTGGCCAGGGGGATTTGCCAATACCCTTTTGTGAGGTCAAGAGTCGTCATGTATCGGGCTGTTCCCAGCCGGTCGATCAACTCATCTATACGTGGCATGGGGTAGGTGTCAAATTTTGTAACTTTGTTCAACTGACGAAAATCGTTACAAAATCGCCAGCTCCCATCCGGTTTAGGCACCAACACGATGGGACTAGACCAATCACTTTGGGACTCCTCTATCACCCCTAAGTTCAGCATTTTCTGTACTTCCTCCCGTATTGCCTCCCGTCGAGCCTCTGGGATCCGATAGGGTTTTAACTTCACCCTTTCACCGGGCGGGGTAATGATGTCATGCTCTACCCCAGATGTTTGTCCCGGCAGCTCAGAGAATACCTCCTTTTTGCGAAGCACAAACTCCTTAACCTCCTGTTGTTGGGGTTGTGACAAGGTGGCTGCTATTCCAACCTCCGGAATCACGCAACCAGTTTGAGCTGGTGACCAAGTGTCTGCGACTAGGGACTCTCTATCCCTCCAGGCTTTCAACAGATTAACGTGATAGATCTGTTCGGGCTTTCGCCTTCCTGGTTGTCTGACCTTGTAATTCACTCCGCTCACTTTTTCCATTATCTCGTAGGGGCCTTGCCATTTGGCAAGGAATTTACTTTCAACCGTAGGGACAAGTACCAATATCCTATCCCCCGGGGAAAAGGTACGGGTCTTGGCTCCACGGTTGTACACTCTCTGCTGTGCCAACTGCGCTTGGGCCAAATGTTCCTTCACGATGGGCATTACCTGTGCAATTCGATCTTGCATCAGGGCGACATGCTCAATCACACTCCTGTGGGGAGAACTCTCACTTTCCCAAGTTTCCTTGGCAATATCCAACAGCCCTCTTGGGTGTCTCCCATACAGTAACTCAAAGGGGGAGAATCCCGTAGAGGATTGGGGCACCTCCCTAATAGCAAACATCAAATAAGGAAGTAAACAGTCCCAATCCTTTCCATCTCTATCCACCACTTTCTTCAACATTTGTTTTAGGGTTTTGTTGAATCTTTCAACCAGCCCATCGGTTTGGGGGTGATACACAGACGTACGCAATTGCGTCACTTTGAACAATTTACACAGCTCTTTCATAACCCGGGACATAAAGGGTGTACCTTGGTCCGTAAGCAGTTCTTTACAAATACCCACCCGGCTAAAAACAAGAGATAGCTCTTTGGCTATGGTTTTGGCCGAGGTATTTCGGAGAGGGATCGCTTCTGGATAACGGGTGGCATAGTCCATTATAACTAATATGTACTGGTGCCCCCTAGCGGACTTGATTATAGGACCTACCAAATCCATGGCGATCCTCTCAAACGGGACCTCAATGATGGGTAGAGGGACCAGCGGGCTACGGAAATGTGGCATCGGGGCCAACCTCTGACACACAGGGCAGGAGGAACAATAATTTTCTACGTCCTTCATCACCCCCGGCCAATAGAATCTCTGTAATACCCTCTCTCGGGTTTTCTCTGTCCCCAGATGACCTCCAAGAATGTGCCCATGGGCCAACTCCAACACCAACTTCCTGTAAGGTTTGGGCACCACAAGCTGCTCAACGGTTTCTTCTGCCCTTTTTGCCACCCGATACAGTAGGTCCTTCTCTACGCTGAAGTATGGGTAAGTGCAGGTATTATCTGGGTTCACTAACTCGCCATCTATTTTCACTACGTTTTCCCGTGCCTTTATTAGGGCGGGGTCTTTCAACTGTTCTGTGGCAAAGTTTTCCCTGTGAACCTCAAGATCAGAAAACTCCACAGACGGTAGGTTTTCGTCTGAGGAGGTGGGCTCCTCTCCAGTTTCTTGAGTCTCCCCTGCCAATACTGATAAGGGAAATTCCGGAGAGTCCTCACCACTCTCAGGGGAGTTCTGGCTATCATATTCCTGGTACATAGGGGCACCAGTGAGGGGCTCAGGATCATCCCACAGTTCCCAGAACTTCGGAAAATCCCTTCCCACAATGGCGTCATGCGGTAACTGAGATACTAAGCCCACTGGATGAGAGAGGGTACCTTTGGGGGTCTCGAAACACACTGTAGTCACTGGATACTCTCGGGTGTCCCCATGCACACAAATAACAGCTACCTTGCTATTCCCAGAGACCTCTGTTTTAACTAACTCAGCCTTTATCAGGGTCACAAGGCTACCTGAATCCAGCAATACCACAACATTTCTACCATTAACACACATTTTGCATAAATGTTTCTCAGTTCCTCGAATGGCAGTGCATGCGACTGTCGCACACAGCGACTGACGTCTGCCCGTCAGAAAGTCACACTGCATGGGTTCCTCCACAACCGGGCAATTGGCTGCAATATGTCCCGCTTGCCGGCAGCGGTAGCAAACGATCCTTCTTGCCGCCTCTTGAGCCGCTGATTTCCCAGGCTGTTCTCGCCAAACTTGGGGTAGAGCTCCCACCCTCTCACTCTCTCCACCCTCACCCCTTGGAATCCTCTTATCCGCCCCTGGGGATGGTCTGGTCTTAGGGTGGAAAGTCCGAGTGTCTCTGGAAGAGGCCGTCAGGTTCTCTGTAGCCAAGTATTTCTCCACACGATCCACAAGACCATCGGCCGTCTCTGGGTCTCCATGGCTTACCCACTTTTGGATGGCAGTAGGAAGAGCTCTCAAAAACCGATCCATTACAACACGTTCCACAATCTTTGGTGCGGACAAAGTCTCTGGCTGTAGCCACTTTCTGCTCAGGTGAATGAGATCATACATTTGAGACCTGGGGGGTTTTCCAAGCTGGAAAGTCCAGTTATGCACACGCTGAGCCCGGACAGCCTGGGTGACACCCAGCCTTGCCAATATTTCAGCTTTTAGCATCACATAGTCTTTTGCTTGGTTAGGCTCTAGGTCATAGTAAGCTTTCTGCGATTCACCAGTTAACAGAGGAGCCACCAGTCCAGCCCACTGCTCCTCAGGCCACTTTTCTCTTTCAGCGGTCCTTTCAAATGTGGTCAAAAATACCTCTGGATCATCCTCTCCAGTCATTTTTGTCAATAAACGACTCACCCCAAAGGACGCGGTATTAGTGGGACGGCTTTCCTCACTGGTCTGCGGACGTTGCTGCATTACTGCTTCCATCTGTTGTTGTAGTCTCTGCTCTTGCTTCTGCAACAGGTCTATGAAGCGGGCCTCAGATTGCTGCTGGGCTCGTTGCTGAGCCTCCAGACTCTGTTGCAAAGTTGCGTTTGTCTGCTGCTGGGCTGCAAGGCTCTGTTGTTGAGCTGCAAGGCTCTTTTGCAAACCTGCATTTGTCTGCTGTTGATTGGCATTTGCTAGAGCCAGCTGCTTCAGTATCTCCTCCATGCTGGCTTTAAAAAAAACTGCCCGCATTCTCCACCAACTGTGAGGGGGTTAGCTCGGCAGCGGGTGTGTGTGACCCCCGGGATGGGCTCCCCACACAAAACAGGCCCAGCAAACGGAGGTTGTGGTTTTCAAAATCAAAAGGTGCGGTTTATTTTCTATTTACAGTGACAAAACACAGCAAAGCAAAAGAAACATAACCAAAATAAATCCTGGTCAAGTTGACCTCTGACTAAACATACAGGTTTCCTAACTAACAACTGGGATCAGCCTAGTGCTGTCCTAGTCCCTAAGTCCCTGGTTTAGTAAAAGTCCAAACAAATAGCCACACAGGCTTTGCCTCACCGCACAGGGGTTCACTCTCCCTAGACAGTCCACACAGGTCTGGTTCCAGGCATGAGCTAACATCTAATGAAGCTGGGAGTTCTTATAGAGGCCTAAATGAGCTGACAAGGTTCAGCTGGTCTCCTCATCTCTGTCTGCACGACGCCCCACACTCTCCCTAGAGGTATGAGTCATCCATGAGCCCACTAGCCTTAGCTGGGCCTATACAACTCTCCACCTAGTTGTATAAGTCAGCGTAAAGCCTGAATCTGGGCGAAATATATCTACCCCCCTGGATGCAACCAGGTGACTTTACCTTCCTGCTGTCACAACTCTTACAGGAGAGAATTTGCCTTCCTAGGGGTAGATTTTCTCTCACTTCCTGTTGTCTCCTTCCGTTTGCAAGTAGGAGTCGTTTGTAAGTTGGATGTTTGAAAGTAGAGGCCTGCCATATATACTCTGCAGAAATTTGCCCCTTAGGTGTTGGTGTTGCCATAACACTGTAAGCCCTCACAGTTACTCTTGGTGGGCGCTGGAACGCCCTGCTGTCAACTATTATATCAGGAATTGTATTTACATGCCACTGTTGAACAGTGGTAGGAAAAATTGGGCCTTTGGTGGTGGTGTTGGTGCCACAACACTGTAAGTCCTCACAGTTACTCTTGGTGGGCGCAGGAATGGGTCCAGCTGTGAAATTTTAGATCAAGAATTGTAATTACATGCCCCTGTTGAACAGGGGCAGAAAAATTGGGCCTTTCATGGTGGTGGTGGTGGTGGTGTTGCCACAACACTGTAAGCCCTCACAGTTACTCTTAGTGTGTGCAGGAATGGGCCCTGCTGTGAATTATTAGAACAAGAATTGTAATTGCATGCCCCTGTTGAACAGGGGCTGAAAAATTGGGCCTTTGGTGGTGGCGGTGGTGCTGGTGCCACAACACTGTAAGTCCTCACAGTTACTCTTGGTGGGCACAGGAATGGGCCCAGCTGTGAAATATTAGATCAAGAATTGTAATTACATGCCCCTGTTGAACAGGGGCATAAAAATTGGGCCTTTAGTGGTGGTGGTGGTGGTGGTGGTGTTGCCACAACACTGTAAGCCCTCACAGTTACTCTTGGTGGGTGCAGGAATGGGCCCTGCTGTGAATTATTAGATCAAGAATTGTAATGGCATGCCCCTGTTGAACAGGGGCTGAAAAATTGGGCCTTTGGTGGTGGCGGTGGTGCTGGTGCCACAACACTGTAAGTCCTCACAGTTACTCTTGGTGGGCGCAGAAATGGGCACAGCTGTGAAATATTAGATCAAGAATTGTAATTTCATGCCCCTGTTGAACAGGGGCAGAAAAATTGGGCCTTAGGCACTGGTGCTGGTGCCACAACACTGCAACCCCTCACAGATACTGTACTTAGAGCGCAGCAATGAGCCCTGTTGCAAAGTATTGCATCAAAAATTGTAATTACACGCCCCTGTTAAACAGGGGCTGAAAAATTGGGCCTTAGCCACTGGTGGCGGTGCCCAGAACCAAAAATGTTCTTTCAAGCTATCAGCGTGATTATTGAGGAGGAAGAGGATAGTCACTCAGCATAACAGTATAGTCACTCTGCATCAGCATAGGCAGTCTTGAAGGGATCTGACATTTCAAAGAAAATTTTTCTGTTACATCAGCATCAGGTGCCTGATAGCTGGTGGTGATTCAAGACTGATTCATTTTTATGAAGGTCAGTCGATTGACCGAGTTGGTTGACAGGCGCACCCTGTGATCGGTTACAAAGCCTCAGCAGCACTGAATGTGCGTTCCGAAAAAACGCTGGATGCAGGACAGGCCAGTATCTCAATTGCATACTGTGCAAGCTCTGGCCAGTGATCCATCCTCAAGACCCAGTAACCCAGAGGATTTTCGGTGGGAAAGGTGTCCAAGTCTGATCTTGCCCCTAGGTATTCCTGCACCATGTAAACCAGACGCTGGCAATGGTTGCTGGAACCGATCATACCTTGGGGCTGCGGACTAAAAAATTGTCTGAATGCATCGGTCAGACAGCCACCTTCTCCACCGCTCCTTCTGTGACTGACCGAAGCCTCAGCAACACGTTGTCCAGAACCAGGAATTTGTAACCTCCCAGTCTCTGGGAACACGTAGCACAGACCTTTCTGCAAGGCCTCGCGAAGTTGCCTCATCCTCTGCTCCCTCTGCGATGGCAAGATAAGGTCCGCAACCTTACCCTTGTAACGTGGATCAAGAAGGGTTGCCAGCCAGTAATGATCCCTCTCTTTGATCACACGAATACGAGGATCCTTACGCAGGCTTTGCAGGATCAGGGAGGCCATGCAGCGTAGGTTTGCTGAGGCATTCCATGCCGAGTCCTCTGGGTAGGGTTGTCCCGATACCACTTTTTTAAGACCGAGTACAAGTACCGATACTTTTTTTCAAGTACTCGCCGATACCAAATACCGATACTTTTTTTTATGTGTCAGTATTTTTTTTTTTTTTTTACAATTTTTTTTTTTTTTTTTTACAATTTTTTTTTTTTTACAATTTTTTGTCATGTTTTTTTACAATGCTTTGTTGGAGTGGGTGGGGATGATCTCAGTGTATTTATTTTTTATTTTTTACAATTTATGTTTTTATTATTTATTGCAATTTTTTTTTATTTCTAGCCCTGTTGGGGGGCTTTGGTGAGATATCAGGGGTCTTAACAGACCTCTGACATCTCCCCTTTGAGACAGAGAAAGGGACTAGGGAAACAGATTCCCCAGTCCCTTTCTCAGCTGCACTGAAAATGAATGGAGAGGAGACAACGGCTCCTCTCCATTCATAAACTGAAGCATCGTAAACACAGGTTACGATGTTTCAGTTATATGAATGGACAGAGTCAGTCACTGACTCTGTACATTCGGAAAAGGTAGGAGCCGGGTTTAGCGGCTCCTACCTCCGCTCTCCATCCTGACAGAGGGAAGCGGAGGAGGATATGGAGGGTGGCACAGAGCTGAGGACAGCAGCAGCGCGGAGGGGGAGAGCAAAATAACAGAGGACAGCAGCAGCATGGAGGGGGGACACGGAGCGGGGGGGGGGGAGAGCAGAAAGACGAAGGACATCAGCAGCATGGAGGGGGGGGGACACGGAGCGTGAAGGGGGAGAGCAGCACGGATGGGGGAACTGGAGGAGGATACAGGGACAGTCAGCGGTGATCGGTGCGGCTTTGGAGGGAGTTACAAGCACCGATCACCGCTGTATAGATTTTACTAAAACAGCTGAAAAGAAGGGGGGGGGGGGTCGGGAGAAGCTGTCGGGCTGTATTGAAATCTATACAGCGGTGATCAGTGCTTGTAACTCCCCCTGCCGCACCGATCATCACTGACTGCCCAAGTATCGGCTGAAGCATCGGAGCATTTTCCCTGAGTACAAGTACTCGGGGAAATGCCTGGTATGGGTACCGATACCGATACTAGTATCGGTATCGGGACATCCCTACCTCTGGGTCACTGAGGACGACATGATCCGCAGCCACCTCCTCCCAGCCACGTACAAGTCCATAGGTGTCTGGGGACTGTAATTCATCCCTTGAAGACTGCTGCTGATGCTGAGTGCTAGTCTCCACCTCCATGCTGACACAATCCTCCTCCTCCTCCTCGTCCTCTTCCTGTGTGATAGCCGGGGCAGCAAGGAACGCTGTCTGGATAAAGGGGGCCTTGAGAGGTAGGGAAGTCCTCCTCTTCCTGCCTCTGTTCTGCCTCAAGTGCCCTGTCCATTATTCCACGCAGCGTGTGCTCCAACAGGTGGACAAGAGGGACAGTGTCACTGATGCATGCACTGTCACTGCTCACCATCCTAGTGGCCTCCTCAAATGGTGCCAGGACAGTGCATGCATCCCTGATCATGGCCCACTGGCATGGGGAAAAAATCCAAGCTCCCCTGACCCTGTCCTGGTGCCATATTGCAACAGATACTCATTGATGGCCCTCTGCTGCGTGTGCAGCCACTGCAGCATGGCCAACGTAAAGTTCGGCCTGATGGGCATGTCACAGATAAGCGGTTCTTGGGCAGGTTGTAATCCTTTTGCAGCTCAGCCAGCCGAGCACTGGCATTATATGACTGGCGGAAATGCCCACAGAGTTTCCTGGCCTGCTTCAGGACCTCCTGTAAGCCCGGGTACCTGCCCAAGAACCGCTGCACCACCAAGTTAAGGACATGAGCCAAACAGGGCACATGGGTCAGTTGTCCCTGTCGGAGGGCGGAGAGGAGGTTGGTGCCATTGTCGAAAACCACCTTTCCTGGCTTAAGCTGGCGTGGCGTCAACCACCTCTGAGCCTGCCCCTGCAGAGCTGACAGAATCTCTGCCCCAGTGTGGCTCCTGTCCCCCAAACACACCAGCTCAAGCACCGCATGGCATCTTTTCGCCTGTGTAGCGGGGTATTGTTTTTTAAACCCCAAGAGACTACAGTTCCCTGCACGCCTTAAGGCACCCAGGGTGCCTTGCCCTGCGTAAGGACTGCTGGGGAGGACTTTATAAGGGAGAGTTGGAGCCGGCCTTTTTCTCTTTGGACACCGCCCTCCCTGCAAGAGGATCCCTGTGCTGAACTGCTGCGCGGACAAGGCCTGAAGCCTGGGCCTTGTGCTTTTCCAAAGAGCCTTCCGGTCCACTGAGGAACCCGCTGAACGTCCGTTCCAGTTGCCGAGCACTGTCACCAGGAGGACCGAATACCCAGGGTCGTGGATACTGTGAATCGAGTCACAGTGACAGAAGAAACAGACAAGGACTGGTCCGGTTGGGTGAGAGAGCACCTGCTCACAACTGCACCATAGTATTTCTTGGCCCACTAACTGTATTCAGGGCCATCCAGTATTGCAGTTAAACTCTGTGGAGACTATCCACAGAACTGAGTTTTTAGTCTCCCTGGTTCTTTGAAGTTATCAATCATCGGTTTTCCCTATTGGATTACAAATTGTTCTTAAAGTGCACCACCGTTCTTGCTAACGAAGATTGTCTACCTTTCCCCCCGAACTATACCCCAATTTATAGTCAGGCCTGACTGGGTAGTATAGGACATTGCTGGGTGCCATATTGTCCACGAGGGACGATAGCTGCAGCGGGGTCTGATAACGTGTATGCTATATTATTGAACGTTTGCTGCTTCACAAGTGTACTTACATTGTAGGGCTCTGCATATGTCATTGCAAGATTGTTTATTATCCAAACCTTTATTAACAGTAAAATATTAGAGTTAAGTATACTGGTTGTCAGTGTCATTTACTGCGCTATACTATTACTGTGTGCCTCACTGTGGGATTGTGTCATAGAGAATATTAGAGTGATTGAAAATTCTATCATCCCCTTTACTAACTGTGCCACGAGAGGTTAGAGCCTATTGCCAGGGGTTGACAGCGGTGCACTACAGGGCCCACAACAATCAAAGCAGCCCTCTTAACTGGGGGTATCGCTACATGTGGGGGCTCAGTTCCGGGATCCCTGTATATTGCACGCTGCAATCAAGCCGGTCAGAAGTATCAGCATGGACCCGCAGGCAGCGACACAGTGGTGCGCAGAGTGGGCTGTCGATTCAACCCGGGCGGTAGTCATTGAACTCCTGGGGGGGATCCGGCAAAAAGAAGAGATAAAGCAGCTAGTGATGTCAATATCGCCGTGCCAGAAAGCATGGGTGATGGATATAAAGCCAGATGCCTCGTGCACATACGCACTAGTGGAATGGGGAAGAGGAATCCCAGAGGAGTTTAGAGGTCAGAGTATAAAGGCCATAGATGACCAAACATTTTGCTTAGTGCATACAGGGGCCGTGAAGAAGGAATCTCCACGAACCTCCCAGCCATCATCTCCGCTACTCTTCCCCAAAATGGAAAGCAGTCGCGAGACGAAAACTCCGGGGTCACCCCTGGCCGCCATAGGGCCGGAACTATTGACTGCTCTGGGAGACTTTGTTACTAAGTGCCAGAAAAGCAATACGGTACATGTAGTGGCCGGGTACCGGAAACTCTGGGTGTTTTCAGGAAAACAACCTGTGCCACCCGGGGAAGAAGACTTCGACACCTGAATTGAGCAGGCAATGCAGGCAGTAGAAGGATGGGAAGTTCCAGAAGCGCAGAAGAAGCAGCGCATCAGTGAAAGTTTGAAGGGTGCTGCTGCTGAGGCTGTGAAAAATCTTAGGGGCAGCAATACTGTTTGTACTGCAATGGATTATCTGTCTCGGTTACAGGAGGAATTTGGCCAGCTGGAAAAGGTGTCTGAACTGGTGTATCAATTTGAGCATACCCTCCAACAGCCAGGGGAGAAGTTGTCTGAACATGTCCGGAGACTGAATAGAATGCTGTGCCAAATTGTACTAAAAAAAGGAATGCTGCCACAAGTCATAGACGCAACCAGGATGAAGCAGATCCTGAGGGGAGCCTTACGTTCGGATCCAGTTTGGCTTCACTTGAAGACCACTGACGGAGTCATGGCTTTGAGTTACCCAGACCTCGTGTGGATCATAAGGGATGAAGAAGCCCTGTTGAAGGATCAACAGGCGGTTGAGAAGACCACTCCACCCACCTCGGTGGGAGTCAGAACAGCAGTAGCTATTGAGCGTGATTTAGAAGTAGAAACCTTGAAGTCCCAGATGGCCCAAGTGCTGGATTTATTGACCTCTTTACTGGCCAAGAACTCAGGAGCCAAAGAGAAAGGGGAGATCAGGAGTGAACCGTGCCAGAATGTTTCCACTCCAACATCCCTGAAGACAAGGAAGGAAACTGTCTGTTTCAACTGTGGAGGAGCCGGCCACATTGGGAAAGTGTGTCCCAGTCCAAGGAAGAACCGAGTCACTCACTACCAGCAGGCGGAAAACTACTTACAGAAAGCTCCAAGAAGATTCAAAAGCAAGCAGAGGCAAAAGAGAAGGGAAACAATGCCCCTCCTAAAACCCTCCATACCACCTGTCGGGAGTTGAAATTTACCAATCTGAGGGAAATCAATGCATACCAGGTCCAAAAAGGGTTGAGGTCCAGAGAAAAATGGAAGAAAAAGAAAACAATAGGAAAATCAAGGAGTCCAAAGAAGGAGACACCCCAGAAGAGGTTTCCAGACAAGCTAATAGGACCCTCCCCTCCAGTCTCTGTTCAAGTGGAGGTAGTTTACACCAAGGCCCTCTTAGATACAGGAGCCCAAGTGACTCTTTTGTACAGAGACTTTTACTGGAAACATCTGAGTCACGTGCCCTTACAGAAGCTGGAAGACCTACAGATAGGGGGAATTGGTACTCATAGCTTTCCCTACGACGGTTATGTCTCAATCAGGCTGGCCTTTGATCCCTCTGTGACAGGAAAGGCGGAAGTCTTTGACACCCTGACGGTAGTTTGCCCTCGCCCGCCAGGGGCCAACACAAGTTCCATGCTAATAGGGACCAACACTGACCTGGTCAGGAGGCTGCTGACCCCTCTAGTGCAGGAGCAGAGTCCTAGCACAGACAAGATTCACCCCATGCTGCAACAGGTCTACCAGAAGCTGGTCCTGGAACAGGAGGCCCCGGAAGAGGGGGTGGGAAAAGTCTGGAGACTGTCAAGAAAAGAGGAGATATTGCAGCCTGGTGAGATGACCTGCCTTCAGGCTACGGTGAAACTCTCCTGGGAGAAGCCCGGCCCCTTTGTGGTCCTGGAGCAAGACCTCTTGGACAGATTCCAGTGAGCATCAGGAATGTCACTAGTTCTCCCATGAAGATTCCAGACCGGGTACTACTGGGCAGAGTGAATCCTGCTACCCCAGTGGCCCTGTCTGACTTGAAGAAAGCTGAAGGAGGGGAACTCACCCTGGAAGGACTCTGCCTGGAAGACACCGCCTTACCACCAAAGCGGAAGGAGAGAGCCAAGGCCCAGCTGACCAGATGGAGAAAAATATTCTCGGAAGACGAGTTTGACGTGGGGTGTGCGAGGAGTGCCACCCATAAGATCTGTCTGCAGGAAGATAAACCCTTCCGGGAGAGGGTCCGGCGAGTCCCCCTGGCTGACTTGGAAGATTTGCGTGAACAGTTGACAGAGCTTAAGAGAACAGGGGTTATTCGAGAGTCCAGGAGTCCATATGCCTCCCCCATCGTGGTGGTCAGGAAAAAGAACGGGTCGTTGAGACTCTGCATAGACTACAGGACTCTCAATAGGAGGACCATACCCAACCAGTACACTACCTTTAGGATAGAAGATGCCTTACAGAGTCTGTCTGGGGCTAAGTGGTTCAGTGTCATGGACCTGAAGAGTGGGTATTACCAAATCCCAATGCACCCTGAAGACAAAGAGAAGATGGCCTTTATCACCCCGGTGGGATTCTATGAGTATAATAGGATGCCTCAGGGCCTGTCAGGGGCCCCCGCCACTTTTTAGAGATTAATGGAGAAGACAGTGGGGGACATGAATCTTATCGAAGTCCTGGTGTACCTAGATGACATCATTGTCTTCGGGAAGACTCTGGAGGAGCATGAAGATAGATTGGATAAAGTCCTGAAGAGACTCAGCGAAGAGAGACTAAAACTTTCCAGGGAGAAGTGTCAGTTTTACCAGTCCTCGGTCCACTATCTGGGACACATAGAGGCTGATTTACGAAACGTTTGCGCCATGAGTTTTGGCAAATCTGCGCACGCAACGGCTGTTTTGGTATTTTCAAAACATTAGCGCCGGTAGCGCAGCCCTATTTCCCATTTACTATAGTGTTCTTGGCGGACGGGAGGAGGCGCTCAGTGCGCCACTATGGACCTGGCGCACGGTATCTTAAAATCGAAATATAAAGAAGCTGGAAGTGGCAATATAATGGGGGTGATGTGGGGTGATGTGAGGAAGTGTAGTGACACCTGCCCAAGTAACAAATATGCCCAAAATAGAGTGAGAAAGTAACTTTTTCAGAACCAGCCCACTGCGCCGGCAAGTACGTTTAGAGCTGCGGGAGGTTATTTAACCACTTAAGCCCCGGACCATTTTGTAGCTAAAGGACCAGAGCTGTTTTCAGAATTTTGCACTGCGCTGCTTTAACTGTAAATTGTGCAGACATGCAATGTTGTACCGAAACAAAATTTGCGTCCTTTTCTTCCCACAAATAGAGCTTTCTTTTAATGGTATTTGATTGCCTCTGCGATTTTAATTTTTTGCGATATAAACGGAAAAAGACCGAAAATTTTGAAAAAAAATGATATTTTTGTTATAAGGAAAATCAAATAAACTCAATTTTAGTCATACATTTAGGCCAAAATGTATTCAGCCACATGTCTTTAGTAACAAAAAATTCAATAAGCGTATATTTATTGGTTTGCGCAAAAGTTATAACGTCTACAAACTAGGGTACATTTTCTGGAATTTACACAGCTTTTAATTTATGACTGCCTATCTCATTTCTTGAGGTGCTAAAATGGCAGGGCAGTACAAAACCCCCCCAAATGACCCAATTTTGGAAAGTAGACACCCCAAGGAAATTGCTGAGAGGCATGTTGAGTCCATTGAATATTTTTTTTTTGTCTCAAGTGATTGAATAATGACTAAAAAAAAAAAAAAATTACAAAAAGTTGTCACTAAATGATATATTGCTCACACATGCCATGGTTATATGTGGAATTACACCCCAAAATACATTCTGTTGCTTCTCCTGAGTACGGGGATACCACATGTGTGGGACTTTTTGGGAGCCTAGCCGCGTACGGGCCCCCGAAAACCAAGCACCGCCTTCAGGATTTCTAAGGGCGCAAATTTTTGATTTCACTCCTCACTACCTATCACAGTTTCGAAGGCCATAAAATGCCAAAATAGCACAAACCCCCCCCCCCAAATGACCCCATTTTAGAAAGTAGACACCCCAAGGAAATTGCTGAGAGGCCTGTTGAGCCCATTGAATATTTTTTTTTGTCCCAAGTGATTGAATAATGACAAAAAAATAAAAATAAAAAAAATTACAAAAAGTTGTCACTAAATGATATATTGCTCACACATGCCATGGTTATATATGGAATTACACCCCAAAATACATTTTGCTGCTTCTCCTGAGTACGGGGATACCACATGTGTGGGACTTTTTGGGAGCCTAGCCGCGTACGGGACCCCGAAAACCAAGCACCGCCTTCAGGATTTCTAGGCACAAATTTTTGATTTCACTCCTCACTACCTATCACAGTTTCGAAGGCCATAAAATGCCAAAATAGCACAAAACCCCCCCAAGTGACACCATTTTGGAAAGTAGACACCCCAAGCTATTTGCTGAGAGGCATGGTGAGTATTTTACAGCTCTCATTTGTTTTTGAAAATGAAGAAAGAATATATATATATATATATATTTTTTTTAAATTTTCAAAACTTTGTGACAAAAAGCGAGATCTGCAAAATACTCACCATACCTCTCAGCAAATAGCTTGAGGTGTCTACTTTCCAAAATGGGGTCATTTGGGGGGGGTTTGTGCCATCTGGGCATTCCATGGCCTCCGAAACTGTGATAGGCAGTGAGAAGTGAAATCGAAAATTTACACCCTTTGAAAGCCTGAAGGCGGTGCTTGGTTTTGGGGTCCCGTACGCGGCTAGGCTCCCAAAAAGTCTCACACATGTGGTATCCCCGTACTCAGGAGAAGCAACAGAATGTATTTTGGGGTGTAATTCCACATATTCCCATGACATGTTTGAGCAATATATCATTTAGTGACAACTTTGTGCAAAAAAAAATAATTTTCTTTTTTCCGCAACTTGTGTCAACATATAAAATATTCCATGGACTCGACATGCCTCTCAGTATATAGCTTGGGGTGTCTACTTTCCAAAATGGGGTCATTTGGGGGGGTTTTGAACTGTTCTGGCATTTTATACACAACATCAGGAAGCTTACATCCACTCTTCTAACCACTTGAAGACAAAGCCCTTTTTGACACTTTTTGTTTACATGAAAATAAATTTTTTTTGCAAGAAAATTATGTTGAACCCCCAAACATTATATATGTTTTTAAAGCAAAGGCCCTACAGATTAAAATGGTGGGTGTTGCATTTTTTTTTCCTACACAGTATTTGCACAGCGATTTTTCAAACGCATTTTTTGGGGAAAAAATACACTTTTTTTAATTTGAATGCACTAAAACACACTATATTGCCCAAATGTTTGATGAAATAAAAAAGATGATCTTAGGCCGAGTACATAGATACCAAACACGACAAGCTTTAAAATTTTGCACAAACGCGCATTGGCGACAAACTACATACATTTTTAAAAGCCTTTAAAAGCCTTTACAGGTTATGCCGTTAGATTTACAGAGGAGGTCTACTGCTAAAATTACTGCCCTCGATCTGACCTTTGCGGTGATACCTTACATGCATGGTGCAATTGCTGTTTACATATGACGCCAGACCGACGCTTGCGTTCGCCATTGGGCAAGAGCAGGGCAGGACAGGGGTGCTTTTTTTTTTTATTATTAATTTTGCTTTTTTTTTTTTTTTTTAAACTGTTGCTTCCAGATTTTTTTTTCTTTTATCATTTTTATTGTTATCTCAGGGAATGTAAATATCCCCTATGATAGCAATAGGTAGTGACAGGTACTCTTTTTTTTAAATAACTGGGGTCTATTGGACCCTAGATCTTTCCTCTGCCCTCAAAGCATCTGACCACACCAAGATCGGTGTGATAAAATGCTTTCCCAATTTCCCAATGGCGCTTTTTATATCCGGGGGGGGGGACATTCCCTCCCACTGCTTGTAAAAGCAGTCCAGAGGCTAATTAGCCACTAGGATTGCTTTTACATGAAAGCCGGCCGCTGGCTGAAAAGAATGATACCAAGATGATACCTAAACCCGCAGGCATCATTCTGGTATAAACATTCAAAGTCCAGCAACATACCAGTATGTTGGACATGTTTTGTAATCTTTTTTTTCATGCAGCCTGTTGGCTGAACGAAAAAAAAAGATTGATCGGTGGGTATGCCCACCATTAGAATACCGCCCTTCATCCACCCACTTCTAATGATGGGCATACATGCACCATTTATATATGCCGAAGCATGGGGGCATCTTCCCGCAAAAGTTATGCCGCGTACACATGGTCAGACTTTTCCACGGGCAAGCCTCCGTCGGAATTTCGACCATATGTACGTGGCATTAGGAGCAAAATCGCTCCTCCGCTCCTCCGCCCCTGCTACCCCAATGCTTCGGCATATATGCTTTTTTTTTTAACTGTGGCGGTGAAATCACCTCCTACAGCACTGGAGTGGCAGAGATCAGGCCTGTCTCTGCGAACGCTGCAGTTATGTGTGTTGTGTTTTGCAAGTGACAGTGATCGATCGATACTGCACTTGGGTGGCCTGGGCTGGATGGAGGGGCAAAACGCAGGTGCTAGCAGGTATCTGGGCTGATCCCGCTAACACTGCGTTTTTGGGAACCCTAATATGCTGGGGATGCTAGTATAGATCTGATCAGATCAGATATTGATCTGTTCAGATACTATACCACTAAGGGGGGTGTATGCTTCACGCGTGGGTGTTAGCATTACTGGCACTAACCTGACGCTGCCTGGGGTGTGACGCAGACCCTCTCTGACGCTAAAACCTAATTGATATCACCCGCCGGGCGATCAGGGGGTTAAACCTTTATTGGGTTATATACGGCGGGTGCCCTGACACTATAAAAAGCAAACTAACTAACCAGCGTCACCCGTAACACTTATATGGTGATTACTGGTAAAAGGGTTAACTAGGGGCAATTAGGGGGTTAAAACCTTTATTAGGTAATATATGGGGGTACCTGACGCTATATAAAAACCTGACGGCGAACCTAAAAAAAAATTACTGGCTACCTATTGGCATCACCGACCCTAAGACAGCAATCAGAAAAACGATCGCTTAGCGACAGTGGTGATAGGGGTGAAAGGGTTACCTGGGGGGTGATCAAGGGGGTTAAACCTTTATTAGATAATATATGGGGGTACCTGACGCTAAAAAAACCTGCGGCGAACCTAAAAAAAATTATTGGTTACCGATCGGCATCACCAACACTAAGACAGCGATCAGAAAAACGATCGCTTAGCGACAGTGGTGATAGGGGGTGAAAGGGTTACCTGGGGGGCGATCAAGGGGGTTAAACCTTTATTAGATAATATATGGGGGTACCTGACGCTATAAAAACCTGCGGCTAACCTAAAAAAAATTACTGGCTACCGATCGGCATCACCGACACTAAGACAGCGATCAGAAAAACTATCGCTTAGCGACAGTGGTGATAGGGGGTGAAAGGGTTACCTGGGGGCGATCAAGGGGATTAAACCTTTATTAGGTAACATATGGGGGTACCCGACGCTATAAAAACCTGCGGCGAACCTAAAAAAAATAACTGGCTACCGATTGGCATCACCGACGCTAAGACAGCGATCAGAAAAATGATCGCTTAGCGACAGTGGTGATAGGGGTGAAAGGGTTATCTGGGGGGTGATCAAGGGGGTTAAACCTTTATTAGGTAATATATGGGGGTACCCGACCCTATAAAAACCTGCGGCGAACCTAAAAAAAATAACTGGCTACAGATCAGCATCACCGACACTAAGACAGCGATCAGAAAAATTATCGCTTAGCGACGGCGGTGCTAGGGGGTGAAGGGTTATCTGGGGGGCGATCAGGGGGTTAAACCTTTATTAGGGGGGTTAGGGGGCTACACTGGACCTAAAACTAACTTTAGTGACACTTTTACAGTCACAAATGTCACTGATTGCAGTGATCACTAAATAAATGGTCACTGCAATCAGTGACACTGTGACTGGGGGCTGGGGGGTGATCTGGGGGGTGATCTGGGGTGTCTGGGGGGGCCTGGGGGGGCGATTTATGTGCCTATGTGTCCTGGTGTCAGTGTAGTGTTTTGTGCACTAACCTGCATCTTCTCCTGTACGGCGCTCGGTATATGTGAGCGCCGCAGGAGAGATGACATCACTTCCTCTGCTATATGTGAGCGCCGCAGGAGAGATGACATCACTTCCTCTGCCTGTGTAAACATCATTCGCCGGGAGCGATCGAGAGGGGATGGCCGGAATCGAACGGCTGTCCCCTCATCCCTGATCGCTCCCAAACGAATAACGGCCTCTCACTGTAAAGAAGGGGGGTCTGATCGGACCCCCCAACTATACAAAGGCAGTCACGTAGATATACGTGATTCTGCCTGTCGGTGCCATTCTGCCGATGTATATTTACAGTGGGCGGTCGTTAAGTGGTTAAAATCAGAGCGGGAATTTTCGTTGTTCAAACGCGCCAAGACACTGCGCCGGCAAAATCTTAGTAAATGTCAAGTCACGTAACTCAATTTGCATAAGTTGAACAGGCGCAGCTCTGAACTTGCCAGTGCGCCAGCAAAATGACATTTCTAAAGGAAAAAAAAGGCATTTAAAAGCACCCGCGGCTATAATGAATTGTCGGCTCCCGGCAATATAGAGAAAAGTCATTGAAAGTCTTTGATACCAAAAAAAAAAAAAGCATGGGGGTCCCCCCAAATTCCATTACCAGGCCCTTCAGGTCTGGAATGGATATTAAGGGGAACTCTGCCGCAAATTAAGAAAAAAAATGCGTGCGGTTCCTCCAAATATCCATACCAGACCCTTCAGATCTGGTATGGATTTTAAGGGGAACTCCACCCCAAATTTTTAAAAAAAATGGCATGGAGTCCCCCCAAAAATCCACACCAGACCCTTATCCGAGCACGCAACCTGGCAGGCCACAGGAAAAGAGGGGGGGGACGAGAGAGCGGCCCCCCTCCCTCCTGAACCGTACCAGGCCACATGCCCTCAACATGGGGAGGATGTCCCCATGTTGATGGGGACAAGGGCCTCATCCCCACAACCCTTGCCCGGTGGTTGTGGGGGTCTGCGGGCGGGGGGCTTATCGGAATCTGGAAGACCCCTTTAACAAAGGGGACCCCCAGATCCCGCCCCCCCTGTGTGAACTGGTAATTGGGTACATTGTACCCCTACCATTTCACAAAGAAAGTGTCAAAAATGTAAAAAATTACAATAGCCGTTTTTTTTTAAATTCCTTTATTAATGTCTTCTCTTTTCTTCCATCTTCTTCCAGCTTCTTCTTCCATCTTCTTCTTTTCTCCATTCGGGTTTCTTCCTCCATCTTCCTCTTCATCTTCATCTTCCTTCTTCCTTCGGTGTTCTCGTCTGCATCTTGCTCCGGCTTCTTGTTCCCCTTCTTCTTTCTTCGCTGGCACCCGGTGACCCCACCCCCCTCTGGGGTCACCAGGTGGGTGCGGACCCAGAGGAGAACTGAAGAACTGAAGCGTCACACAGCGGGAACCTCCAATTCAAACGGAGCGGCCGAAGAAAGAAGAAGGGGAACAAGAAGCCGGAGCAAGATGCGGACCAGAACACCGAAGGAAGAAGGAAGATGAAGATGAAGATGAAGAACAAGATGAAGAACAAGATGGAGGAAGAAACCCGAATGGAGAAAAGAAGAAGCTGGAAGAAGAAGATGGAAGAAGAAGATGGAAGAAAGGAGAAGACATTAATAAAGGAATTGTCAAAAATCGGCTATTGTCATTTTTTACATTTTTTACACTTTCTTTGTGAAATGGTAGGGGTACATTTGTACCCCATTACCATTTCACACAGGGGGGGCAGGATCTGGGGGTCCCCTTTGTTAAGGGGGTCTTCCAGATTCCGATAAGCCCCCCGCCCGCAGACCCCCACAACCACCGGGCAAGGGTTGTGGGGATGAGGCCCTTGTCCCCATCAACGCATGCACGTTTTTGATGCGTTCCAGTGCATTTTTGGTACGTTTTTGATGTAGTCCAGTGCTTTTTTTTCAACCCTCTTTTTAATTAACCATAGATAAGGACAAGTGTGTTCCAGTGCATTTAGGTGTGTTCCGGTGCGTTGCAGTGCATTTATGATGCGTTTTGCTGCGTTCCAGTACAGTCCAGTGCAGGTAAAATGCAGAATGTTCTATGTTTTTGGTGGAACTGGAACGCACTGGAACAAACACTGCCATTTAGAACCATATAATCAACCTTCCATGCATTTTTGATGCATAAAAAATGCAATGGACTGCATGTGGTGTGAAATGTCCCTTAGGTTGGGATCTGGGCCCCCATTTTAAGGCCAATAACTAGAAGATAAGCCAGCCAAGTGGGGACTAGCAAAATTAACAAGTCAGTTCCCATAGACTGCAATAGTATTTGTTGGTAGGGGGGGTGATTGTCCCATCTCTAATTTTGTAGCATGCTGGATGATGTGCTTAATTTTGGACGGGGGGGGGGGGGGGGTTATTTTCTGCTAGCTGCATTTGAGTTGTTCTGAGCATGCCCAGGCAGTTAGATTTTTTTTGGTGCTTTTTGTGTGTGAACAGCACCTGGATATTTCTGCTCAGAGAGTGTTTTTATGGGTTAGTAATTGAAGGACATCCTTAACAGGTGTAGCCACTTTGAAGTTCAGTCTCTACATTGTGTGAACTTGCATTTTGGGTGTATCATGGACTGTGCATGTGTTTTCAATTGCCTCATTAGCTCACAAACCTATGTTATATAAAGCTTGCAGATAGCATCCTCTCCCTTGCCCTGAAAAGAGGCAAGTGTGTGTGCGTCCGGCAAAATGTACATTTTGGTGTCCTTATCGAGTTTGTAACACATGTATTTTATTTGTTATGTCTTTGCAAAACAGGTGTTTGTTTTACTTTTGTGGATTGTATTTTTTTGTGTGGGGGAAATGTTCCCCTGAAATAATTTTGATGTTGTTAATGTGTGTCGTTTGTTCACTTTGATTTAATTGTCTGTGCTGCATTTTTTAGCCAAATCTTTCTCAAGATGTTGTGAGTCTGTAACTAATGTTTCCAATTGACCCTGTTTTGTATTTTGCCTTCCCTTTGTTTTGTTGACCAATAAAATTTGATGCAAAGTTTTGAGGTTTGTTTTGCGTTTTCTTTGCAACAAATGTGACAGCTGATTGGCATGTCAAAACAACAGGTGTGATTTGTCTACCCTGGTGCCTTCATGTTAGCATATGCATGTATTGTGTGCTGCCATGGATAATCACCAGGAAATGAAAAATACAGAGCGGTAAGTATTCATTTTTTCATTTTTACTGCAGTGGTTCTCAGCCTCAGTCCTCAAGTACCCCCAACAGGACATGTTTTGTGAATTTATCTGTAGCGGGTACTTGAATTTAGGGGAAGCATCTGGGTGGTAGTGTAACCCAGATGCCTTGATTGTTAGGGAATTCAAGGTTCCCTTTTTGGGTCTTGGAGGACTCTGGTGGTGTGAGGTCCCCGGCGGCCTACAGGTGGCACTGTCGTCCTGGGCCGGGGCTGAACTCACACCGCAAGACTGTGCCTTTTTGTCTTCCCCTGGCGCTGGTACAGCGGGGCGGGGAACCCGCTGTGATGCAAAGGGAGAGGGGATAAAAGGGGCGGACGCCCTTACCACGGGGTTAGAGTTCGGAGTGGGAGTCGGAGGACTCGGCCGCACCCAGGCACCTTCAGCTTGGGTGCTGGCGTTCCGGTGTTCCAGGCCTAGGTGCCCTTGACCTAGCCGGAGCGGAGATGGAGTCTATCTCAGGCACCTTTAGCCTGGGGTGAGGTACTATGGCAGATGCCTGGGGCTCAGTACCTTCGGTGCCCGTGTCTGAGTTTGTGAGGACTGGTGTGCGGTAACTTCTCTGAAGAGTCTGGCGCAGCATCGCTGATGACAGAGAGGCCTCCACTTCTTCTTTGGATGGATTTCCTTCCCCTGACAGGGGCCGTGCTAGCAAAGGTAATTCACGTTCTACATCACCTAGTCAGTGGCAGTGACTATTAACCACTGGTGACACCACAGTGGTTAGCAGCAGAAGGGAAAGGATTGTGCCTCGATCTATCCCCGTTATCACTCAGTAAAGAAACTGTATGTTTGTGCGCTAAGAAGAATAAAACTGAGTTGGACCTATTCACTGTGTGGAACTCTGGTTACTAGGAGCAAAGGAGTCAGGGACGAAGTACTGGACTTGACTCTAGGACACCTGCACAAAACCCAATCTTCTGGCCTTCACCTTGGTAGCTGGTGGTGATCCAAGACTGGTTCATCTTTATGAAGGTCAGTCGATCAACCGAGTTGGTGGACAGGCGCACCCTGTGATCCGTGACAAATCCTCCAGCAGCACTGAATGTGCGTTCTGAAAGAACGCTAGATGCAGGACAGGCCAGTAGCTCAATTGCATACTGTGCAAGCTTTGGCCAGGGATTTTTGGTGGGAAAGGTGTCCAAGTCTGACCTTGCCCCTAGGTATTCCTGCACCATGTATATCAGACGCTGGCGATGGTTGCTGGAACCGATCATACCTTGGGGCTGCGGACTAAAGAATTGTCTGAACGCATCGGTCAGACAGCCACCTTCCCCACTGCTCCTTCTTTGACTGACCGAAGCCTCAGCAACTCGTTGTCCAGGACCAGGAGTTTGTAACCTCCCAGTCTCTGGGAACGCGTTACACAGACCTTTCTGCAAGGCCTCCCGGAGTTGTCTCATCCTCTGCTCCCTCTGCGACGGTAAGATAAGGTCCGCAACCTTACCCTTGTACCGTGGATCAAGGAGAGTGGCCAGCCAGTAATGGTCCCTCTCCTTGATCCAAAGAATACGAGGATCCTTCCGCAGACTTTGCAGGATCAGGGAGGCCATGCAGCGTAGGTTAGCTGAGGCATTCGGTCCGGAGTCCTCTGGGTCACTAAGGACGACACGTACAAGTCCACGGGTTTCTTGGGACTGTAAATCATCCCTAAAAGACTGCTGCTGATGATGCTGAGTGCCAGGCTCCACCTCCATGCTGACACAATCCTCCTCCTCCTCCTCCTCCTGTGCGATGGGTGGGACAGAAGGAACACTGTCTGGGTAAAGAGGGCCTTGAGAGGCAAGGAAGTCCTCCTCTTCCTGCCTCTGTTCTGCCTCAAGTGCCCTGTCCATTATTCCACGCAGCGTATGTTCCAACAGGTGGACAAGAGGTACAGTGTCACTGATGCATGCACTGTCACTACTCACCATCCTCGTGGCCTCCTCAAATGGTGCCAGGACAGTGCATGCATCCCTGATCATGCCCCACTGGCGTGGTGAAAAAAACCCGAGCTCCCCTGACCCTGTCCTGGTGCCGTAATCACACAGGTACTCATTGATGGCCCTTTGCTGCATGTGCAGCCGCTGCAGCATGGCCAACGTTGAGTTTCACCTGGTGGGCATGTCACATATAAGGCGGTTCTTGGGCAGGTTCAACTCCTTTTGCAGCTCAGCCAGGCGAGCACTGGCATTATAAGATCTGCAGAAATGCACACAGACTTTCCTGGCCTGCCTCAGGACATCCTGTAAGCCCGGGTACCTGCCCAAGAACCGCTGCACCACCAGGTTAAGGACGTGAGCCACACAGGGCACATGGGTCAGTTGTCCCTGTCGGAGGGCAGAGAGGAGGTTGGTGCCATTGTCGCAAACCACCATTCCTGGCTTAAGCTGGCGTGGCGTCAACCACCTCTCGGCCTGCCCCTGCAGAGCAGACAGAACCTCTGCCCCAGTGTGGCTCCTGTCCCCCAAACACACCAGCGCAAGCACAGCATGGCATATTTTTGCCTGCGTACTTGCGTAGCCCCTTGAACGCCTACGGAGCACCGCTGGTTCCGAGGACAAAGCACAGGAAGAGGCTATGGAGGAAGAAGAAGAGGAGGGGGTGGAGGAGAGAGGTGTGTCAAAACCAGTAGTAGCATTTTGGAGGCATGGCGGCGGAACAACCTCCAACACTAATGCACCTTGTCCTGCATCCTTCCCAGCTGCCAAAAGAGTGACCCAATGGGCCGTGAAAGAAAGGTAACGTCCCTGTCCATGCCTGCTGGACCATGAGTCAGCGGTAATATGCACCTTACCGCTGACCGCCCTGTCCAGCGAGGCCAAGACATTGCCTTCCACATGCCGGTAGAGAGCCGGAATCGGCTTCCGTGAGAAAAAGTGGCGTTTGGGAACCTGCCACTGCCGAGTCTACCAACTGAAAAGGTAGCAGTTGAAGCGCTAGCAATTTAGCCAAGCTAGCATTCAACCGCTGGGCATGTGGATGGCTGGGAGTGAACTTCTTTCGATGGTCCAGCAGCTGGGGCAGGGAAATTTGCCTGCTAGAATCAGACGTCTGTGTACTGCTAGCAGAGTGCCCGCAAGTACTTGGCTGTGACACACCTAATTCTACACCTTCATTCCTCTCAGTGCAGGTTTCAGAGAGGACTGAAGGTATAGTGGGGTTGGAGATCCCAGCTGATGCGGTGCGAGGAGAGGTCCGCTTTGTTCTTTGGTGTGGGTCTTTAAGGTAGGCTTGCCAATGAGCTGCATGGCAGGTCAACATATGTCTGGTCAAGCATGTGGTGCCCAAGCGGGTGATGTTTTGGCCACACGATATACGCTTGAGACATATGTTGCAAACAGCAGCTGTGCGATCTGATGCGCTCGACTCAAAAAAGGCCCACACCAAAGAACTTTTTGAATAACGGGCAGAGGCAGCGCCCTGCACAGGCGGAGCTCTGCGGTGTGATTCCGTCGGTGTGCTGCCCTTACGCTGGCCCCCCCAAAGGCATCCTGCCTCGTTGGAGATGTGCCTCCTCCTCATCCTCCTCCTCCTCTCTCCTATTAGGCACCCACGTGGAGTCAGTGACCTCATCATCCCCTCCCTCCTCATCACTGGAGCCAATCCGGCAGTATGCTGCAGCTGCTGGAACATGACTGCCAGATTGGTGTCCTTCTTGAGCATCCCCTTTCTCTGCTCTCACGCTACTGCCTTCCTCTAGCTGGGTATCATCATCAGACCCTTCGAAACGCTGGGCATCCTCCTGGAGCATGTACCCAACACTGTGCTCAAACAGTTCGGGGGACTCCTCAGGAGGATATGGTTGGTCTAGGGAAGGAGTGACTGATGATGACATTGATACCAGGGAAGAGGATGCTTTGGCAGCTGCTTTGCCAGTACCCTGAGCCTGGGTGAGAGAGGATGAGGAGGGCTTGGTCATCCACTCTACCAAGTCTTCGGCATGATGCGGCTCAACACGTCCAGCTGCCGAAAAGAAGGACAAGCGTGTCCCATGGCCACGTGCTGATGGCGATGCACCGCGTCCACGACCAGCACTGTTGTCTCTAGACACAGAGCCTGCTTGCCCTCTTTTATTGGCTCCTGACTGTCTGCCTCTCCTTGTTTGCCTTCCAGACATTCTAATGGCCTGCAGGGAAATGGGAAAACCAGCAATAAGGCCTAGCTTCAGGAGTATATTTTGCAGGAATCACACTATGCCTGCTGTAGGTGCTGCCAATGCCTGTTGGTGTAACACACCAGGAAAACGCAGCAATACAGGCTAACTTCAGGTGTATAATGTGCAGGAGGCACACCCCACCCGCTGTAAGTGCTGCAAATGCCTGTTGGTGTAACACACCAGGAAAACGCAGCAATACAGGCTAACTTCAGGTGTATAAGGTGCAGGAGGCACACTCCGCCCGCTGTAAGTGCTGCAAATGCCTATTGGTGTAACACACCAGGAAAACGCAGCAATACAGGCTAACTTCAGGTGTATAAGGTGCAGGAGGCACACTCCGCGCGCTGTAAGTGCTGCAAATGCCTGTTGGTGTAACACACCAGGAAAACGCAGCAATACAGGCTAACTTCAGGTGTAATATGATCAGGAGGCACACTCCGCCCGCTGTAAGTGCTGCAAATGCCTGTTGGTGTAACACACCAGGAAAACGCAGCAATACAGGCTAACTTCAGGTGTATAAGGTGCAGGAGGCACACTCCGCCCGCTGTAAGTACTGCAAATGCCTGTTGGTGTAACACACCAGGAAAACCCAGCAATACGGGCTAACTTCAGGTGTATAATGTGCAGGAGGCTTAGCAACAATGACACTGACACTGTCCCCTGCCTATCCTTCTCTCTCCCTGCACACAAGGTTTATCAAAGTATATGGCACTGACACTCTCCCTGCCTATCCTTCTCTCTCCCTGCACACAAGGTTTAGCAAAGAATATGACACTGACACTGTTCCCTGCCTATCCTTCTCTCTCCCTGCACACAAGGTTTATTAAAGAATATGACACTGACACTCTCCCTGCCTATCCTTCTCTCTCCCTGCACACAAGGTTTAGCAAAGAATGTGACACTGACACTGTCCCCTGCCTATCCTTCTCTCTCCCTGCACACAAGGTTTAGCAAAGAATATGACACTGACACTCTCCCTGCCTATCCTTCTCTCTCCCTACACACAAGTTTGAGGTACAAATAGCACTGACACTGTCCCTGCCTATGTAACTCTTTCCCTGCGCCGGAACACACTACACAAGGCCGCCGCGCTGGCGGCCTTTTATAGTGTGGGGCGTGTGCTAAACCCCCTGAGCTATAATTGGCCACAGGCAACCTGCCTGTGGCCAGTTATGGCTCTCCTAGCTGCCGCCGCTGTGATTTGCCAAGCATGTGGGGTCACAGTGCATGCTTGGCCAATCACAGCGCCGGGATTGCACTGCGATGGCGCAGTGTATTGTGGGCCGCTCGCGTCACTCGAATTTGGTGCGAATGGCCCAAATCGTTCGATGTTCGCCGAACGGTCGAACAGCCGATGTTTGAGTCGAACGTATGTTCGACTCGAACACCGAGCTCATCCCTAGTCACATCCCTTCAAGACTGATGCTGATGCTGAGTGACTGTCCTGTTATGTTGACTGACTATCCTCCTCCTCCTCAATGATCCGATTGATGATGATAGCTTGGAAGAACATTTTTGTTTCTGGGTGCCGCCACCAGTGGCTAAGGCCCAATTTTTCAGCCCCTGTTTAACAGGGGCATGTAATTACAATTTTTTATGCAATGCTTTGCAGCAGGACTCATTCCTGCACTCCAACTAGAGTATCTGGGAGAGGTTGCAGTGTCGTGGCACCAGCACCAGTGCCTAAGGCCCAATTTTTCAGCCCCTGTTTAACAGGGGCATGTAATTACAATTTTTTATGCAATGCTTTGCAGCAGGGCTCATTCCTGCACTCCAACTAGAGTATCTGGGAGAGGTTGCAGTGTCGTGGCACCAGCACCAGTGCCTAAGGCCCAATTTTTCAGCCCCTGTTTAACAGGGGCATGTAATTACAATTCTTGATCTAATAATTCACAGCAGGGCCCATTCCTGCGCCCACCAAGAGTAACTGTGAGGGCTTACAGTGTTGTGTCAACACCACCACCACCACCACCACCAAAGGCCCAATTTTTCAGCCCCTGTTCAACAGGGGCATGCAATTACAATTCTTGATCTAATAATTCACAGCAGGGCCCATTCATGCACCCACCAAGAGTAACTGTGAGGGCTTACAGTGTTGTGGCAACACCAACATGTAAGGGGCAAATTTCAGCAGAGTATATACGGCAGGCCCCTACTTTCAAACATCCAACTTACAAACGTCTCCTACTTGCAAACGAAAGGAGACAACAGGAAGTGAGAGGAAATCTACCCCATGGAAGGGAAATTCTCTCCTGTGATGCCGTGTACACACGATCCTTATTCACTAGCGGTTAAAAAACCGCCGTGAATAATGTCATTAAAAACGAGGGAATGGCATGTTCCCCACACACGGTCGTTTTTCACATCGTTTTTTCTCTTGTCGAGAAAAACGACCGTCTGTGGGCTCCGCGGCAGTGTTTCCCTATGGGAAACACTGCCGCAGAAAACATGTCGAAAAAAAACGACGAGAAAAATTAGAACATGTTCTAATTTTTCTCGTCGTTTTTAATGCCGTTTTTCTCGTCAAAAAAAACGACAGAAAGCCCACAGACTATCGTTTTTCTCGTCGAATGGGAAAAATGTCATTTTTCTCGACGAGAAAAATGGCCGTGTGTACGCGGCATAAGAGTTAATATGGGAAAAAGGTGTCTCCTCTCTACTGATGCTTTATCACCAATCCTTGTTTCAATAAAAACCCCACTTTTCAAAAACATTTGTCATTGGGACGGAAAGTGAGGTGAAATGTTCTGAACAGGGGCACAGACAGCAAAACAAATGTTACAGGGGTGATAACCCTTCCCTATGTTTTCCAAAAAGCTTAAAAATAGATTTTTTGGCTGGAGCTACACTTAAACAATGTACCTGTTCAAAATTAGAAACAGATTCTACATAAGAACAAACCTACAGTCCCTGTCTTGTATGCACCGCCTGTATACGGCTGTTCAGAGTATATAGGGCCTTTTTTATTTTGTGTGCGGGGTTCCCCGTAATATCCATACAAGACCCAAAGGGGCTGGTAATAGGCTGGGGTAGGGGGGGGGTGATGGGATAGCTATGCCATTTTTCTCAAAGATTTTCATCCATATTACCGGGACCAGACATTACATTGAAGCCGCAAGCAGTTTTAAATGGCTTTTTTTCCTTTAGAAATGTCATTTTGTGCAGGGACAGTTCTAAACACGGGAAACACGTGGCACTTTACAGGCATACTTTAGACACCCCCCAGGTACGATATTTAAAGGAATATTTGACTTTTTTTTTTTTCACTTTATGCATCATTAACCACTTAAGCCCCGGACCATTTGGTAGCTAGAGGACCAGAGGTGAATTCAGAATTTTGCACTGCGCTGCTTTAACTGTAAATTGTGCGGACATGCAATGTTGTACCCAAACGAAATTTGCGTCCTTTTCTTCCCACAAATAGAGCTTTCTTTTAATGGTATTTGATTGCCTCTGCGATTTTTATTTTTTGCGATATAAACGGAAAAAGACCGAAAATTTAGAAAAAAAATGATATTTTCTACTTTTTGTTATAAGAAAAATCGAATAAACTCAATTTTAGTCATACATTTAGGCCAAAATGTATTCAGCCACATGTCTTTAGTAAAAAAAATGTCAATAAGCGTATATTTATCGGTTTGCGCAAAAGTTATAGCGTTTACAAACTAGGGTACATTTTCTGGAATTTACACAGCTTTTAATTTATGACTGCCTATCTCATTTCTTGAGGTGCTAAAATGACAGGGCAGTACAAAACCCCCCCAAATGACCCCATTTTAGAAAGTAGACACCCCAAGGAAATTGCTGAGAGGCATGTTGAGCCCATTGAATATTTTTTTTTTGTCCCAAGTGATTGAATAATGACAAAAAAAAAAAAAAAAAAAAAATTACAAAAAGTTGTCACTAAATGATATATTGCTCACACATGCCATGGTTATATGTGGAATTGCACCCCAAAATACATTCTGCTGCTTCTCCTGAGTACGGGGATACCACATGTGTGGGACTTTTTAGGAGCCTAGCCACGTATGGGACCCCGGAAACCAAGCACCGCCTTCAGGATTTCTAAGGGCGCAAATTTTTGATTTCACTCCTCACTACCTATCACAGTTTTGAAGGCCATAAAATGCCAAAATAGCACAAAACCCCCCCAAATGACCCCATTTTGGAAAGTAGACACCTCAAGCTGTTTGCTGAGAGGCATGGTGAGTATTTTACAGCTCTCATTTGTTTTTGAAAATGAAGAAAGAACATTTTTTTTTTTCTTTTTTTTTTCAAATTTCAAAACTTTGTGACAAAAAGCGAGATCTGCAAAATACTCACAATACCTCTCAGCAAATAGCTTGGGGTGTCTACTTTCCAAAATGGGGTCATTTGGGGGGGTTTTGTGCCATCTGGGCATTCCATGGCCTCCGAAACTGTGATAGGCAGTGAGAAGTGAAATCAAAAATTGACACCCTTAGAAAGCCTGAAGGCGGTGCTTGGTTTTTGGGGTCCCGTACGCGGCTAGGCTCCCAAAAAGTCTCACACATGTGGTATCCCCGTACTCAGGAGAAGCAACAGAATGTATTTTGGGGTGTAATTCCACATATGCCCATGGCATGTTTGAGCAATATATCATTTAGTGACAACTTTGTGCAAAAAAAAAAAAAAAAAAATATTGTATTTTTTCCGCAACTTGTGTCAACATATAAAATATTCCATGGACTCGACATGCCTCTCAGTATATAGCTTGGGGTGTCTACTTTCCAAAATGGGGTCATTTGGGGGGGGGGTTTGAACTGTTCTGGCATTTTATACACAACATAAGGAAGCTTACATCCACTCTTCTAACCACTTGAAGACAAAGCCCTTTTTGACACTTTTTGTTTACATGAAAACATATTTTTTTTTGCAAGAAAATTATGTTGAACCCACAAACATTATATATATTTTTATAGCAAAGGCCCTACAGAATAAAATGGTGGGTGTTGCATTTTTTTTTTCTACACAGTATTTGCGCAGCGATTTTTCAAACGCATTTTTTTGGGAAAAAATACACTTTTTTAATTTTAATGCACTAAAACACACTATATTGCCCAAATGTTTGATGAAATAAAAAAGATGATCTTAGGCCGAGTACATAGATACCAAACACGACATGCTTTAAAATTTCGCACAAACGCGCATTGGCGACAAACTACATACATTTTTAAAAGCCTTTAAAAGCATTTACAGGTTACCCCGTTAGATTTACAGAGGAGGTCTACTGCTAAAATTACTGCCCTCGATCTGACCTTCGCGGTGATACCTCACATGCATGGTGCAATTGCTGTTTACATATGACGCCAGACCGACGCTTGCGTTCGCCATTGGGCAAGAGCAGGGCAGGACAGGGGTGCTTTTTTTTTTTTTTTTTTATTATTAATTTTGCTTTTTTATTTTATTTTTAAACTGTTGCTTCCATATTTATTTATTTTTATCACTTTTATTGTTATCTCAGGGAATGTAAATATCCCCTATGATAGCAATAGGTAATGACAGGTACTCTTTTTTGAAAAAACTGGGGTCTATTGGACCCTAGATCTTTCCTCTGCCCTCAAAGCATCTGACCACACCAAGATCGGTGTGATAAAATGCTTTCCCAATTTCCCAATGGCGCTTTTTATATCCGGGGGGGGACATTCCCTCCCACTGCTTGTAAAAGCAGTCCAGAGGCTAATTAGCCACTAGGATTGCTTTTACATGAAAGCCGGCCGCTGGCTGAAAAGAATGATACCAAGATGATACCTAAACCCGCAGGCATCATTCTGGTATAAACATTCAAAGTCCAGCAACATACCAGTACGTTGCTGGTCCTTGTTGGACATGTATTGTAATCTTTTTTTTCATGCAGCCTGTTGGCTGAACGAAAAAAAAAGATTGATCGGTGGGTATGCCCACCATTAGAATACCGCCCTTCATCCACCCACTTCTAATGATGGGCATACACGCACCATTTATATATGCCGAAGCATGGGGGCATCTTCTCGCAAAAGTTATGCCGCGTACACATGGTCAGACTTTTCCACGGGCAAGCCTCCGTCGGAATTTCGACCGTATATACGCGGCATTAGGAGCAAAATCACTCCTCCGCTCCTGCTGCCCCAATGCTTCGGCAATATATGCTTTTTTTTTTTAACTGTGGTGGTGAAATTACCTCCTACAGCACTGGAGTCACAGGGATCAGGCCTGTCTCTGCGAACGCTGCAGTTATGTGTGTTGTGTTTTGCAAGTGACAGTGATCGATCGATACTGCACTTGGGTGGCCTGGGCTGGACAGAGGGGCAAAACGCAGGTGCTAGCAGGTATCTGGGCTGATCCCACTAACAGTGCGTTTTTGGGAACCCTAAACTGCTGGGGACGCTAGTATAGATCTGATCAGATCAGATATTGAGCTGATCAGATACTATACCACTAAGGGGGGTGTATGCTTCACGTGTGGGTGTTAGCGCTACTGGCACTAACCTGACGCTGCCTGGGTTGTGACGCAGACCCTCTCTGACGCTAAAACCTAACTGATATCACCCGCCGGGCGATCAGGGGGTTAAACCTTTATTGGGTTATATACGGCGGGTGCCCTGACACTATAAAAAGCAAACTAACTAACCAGCGTCACCCGTAACACTTATATGATGATCACTGGTGAAAGGGTTAACTAGGGGCAATTAGGGGGTTAAAACCTTTATTAGGTAATATATGGGGGTACCTGACGCTATATAAAAACCTGACGGCGAACCTAAAAAAAAAATTACTGGCTACCTATCGGCATCACCGACACTAAGACAACGATCATAAAAACGATTGCTTAGCGACAGTGGTGATAGGGGGTGAAAGGGTTACCTGGGGGGCGATCAGGGGGTTAAACCTTTATTAGATAATATATGGGGGTACCTGACGCTATAAAAACCTGCGGCGAACCTAAAAAAAATTACTGGCTACCGATCAGCATCACCGACGCTAAGACATCGATCAGAAAAATTATCGCTTAGTGACAGTGGTGATAGGGGTGAAAGGGTTACCTGGGGGGGCGATCAAGGGGGTTAAACCTTTATTAGGTAATATATGGGGGTACCCGACGCTATAAAAACCTGCGGCGAACCTAAAAAAAATTACTGGCTACCGATCAGCATCACCGACGCTAAGACATCGATCAGAAAAATGATCGCATAGCCACGGCGGTGCTAGGGGGTGAAAGGGTTACCTGGGGGGTGATCAAGGGGGTTAAACCTTTATTAGGTAATATATGGGGGTACCCGACGCTATAAAAACCTGCGGCGAACCTAAAAAAAATTACTGGCTACCGATCAGCATCGCCGACGCTAAGACATCGATCAGAAAAATTATAACTTAGTGACAGTGGTGATAGGGGGTGAAAGGGTTACCTGGGGGGGCGATCAAGGGGGTTAAACCTTCATTAGGTAATATATGGGGGTACCCGACGCTATAAAAACCTGCGGCGAACCTAAAAAAAATTACTGGCTACCGATCAGCATCACCGACGCTAAGACATCGATCAGAAAAATTATTGCTTAGTGACAGTGGTGATAGGGGGTGAAAGGGTTATCTGGGGGGTGATCAGGGGGTTAAACCTTTATTAGGGGGGGTTAGGGGGCTACACTGGACCTAAAACTAAATGTAGTGACACTTTTACAATCACAAATGTCACTGATTGCAGTGATCACTAAATAAATGGTCACTGCAATCAGTGACACTGTGACTGGGGGCTGGGGGGGGGGGGCTGGGGGGTGATCTGGGGGTGTCTGGGGGGGCCTGGGGGGGCGATTTATGTGCCTATGTGTCCTGGTGTCAGTGTGCTGTTTTGTGTACTAACCTGGCATCTTCTCCTGTACGGCGCTCGGTATATGTGAGCGCCCCAGGAGAGATGACATCACTTCCTCCTTCCTGGCAGGCAGGGGAAGCTCTCTCATTCGCCGGGAGCGATCGAGAGGGGGTGGCCGGAATCGAACGGCCGTCCCCTCATGCCGGATCGCTCCCGAAGGTAAAACGACCACTCACTGTAAAGAAGGGGGGTCCGATCGGACCCCCCAACTATACAAAGGCAATCACGTACATATACGTGATTCTGCCTGTCGGTGCCATTCTGCTGACGTATATTTACAGTGGGCGGTCGTTAAGTGGTTAAAATGACTGTTCCCGAAAAACGGCCGTTTTTAAAACTTCTTTTTGCATTGATACATGTCCTCTGGTGCAGAACCCGGGTTCCCAAACCCTTTTTAGGACAATAACATGCATATTAGTCGTTATAATTAGGACTTTAGATTTCGAACGTTCGCATCCATTGTAATTAATAGGGTTCTAACGTTCGTGCGAACTTTCGGTCCGTTGGCGGGTTCTGGTGCGAACCGAACCCGGGGGTGTTCGGCTCATCCCTACTGAAGAGGAAAGTCGGCCTAGTGATGGCCTCGTGTGGTCGCGGAAGAGCTTCGCCCCACTGCTTGCCTGGCCTGGATGAATCCGGTAGAAAAAGTCCTGGACGTCCCTGTTCTTCTGAAGGCCCAGGTGAGCCAGGGGTTGGGACTGTCTGTGTGGTTAAAAGTGGCGGAAGCCCACAGTCGGTAGAGGCCGTCAAGGGGGATAGTTCCGTGACTGGGAATTATCTGCCCGCTGAGTACTATGACACCTCTGACTTGGATTCATTGTCTGACAATGGCGATGATGGGGAGATAGACGAAATCTTCCACCAGAAGGGATGGGACAAGATGAAGCTACCCTTGGCCCGTGTCACAAGGAACCTGCCCATGTCTACTGGAGATAGTACACCTCGGGTGGCGACCTCGGCGCCTGGGGAGGAAGCTGGTCCTCTGTCTGCAATCCCTCTTCTGGATTCAACTTCCATTTCCCCTGCTCCTGTTGCGGGAGTGCAACGTCAGTCCCTGCGAGCTCCTAGGCCCAGATCTACCGAGGTGGTGAACGCACCTCGCCACCCAGAAGCGATTGTTCCGCCAGGAGAAGGAGACCAGGCCACCATGCCACCCTTGTCAAGGCTGCAGCATCTCTTTGGCCAGAAGGTTGCTCAGGAATATGGGTGGGAATACCCATACCTGCCCCGGGAACTGCTCTACGAGGTGGAAGTTTTTCACCAAAGATGGCATGATACCTTTGTGTGGGACAAACTTAAAGTACCGCAAGCACGGCGATACCTTTCTTATTCACCAACGGTCACCAAGAAGTTCCAGGACTGTAAAGCTAAGTGGATGCTGGGAAGGCATATCCATGCGGACAGAGTGGTGATTTGCCGCAAGGAAGGAAGAAATGCTGAGTATCAGATGGAGGCTTTTGACCATCGTTTGAAGCCTGTGTTCCTGCCGCATCCAAGGTTTTACCTTTAGGAGAGAAAAAAAAGACTCCTGTGTGTTCTTCTTCTGCTGTTTATTGCTGAACTTCCTGGAGTGCCTTTGCCGGAGCACAAGGACTGTGCCCTAGTTTTTTTTTTGCATTTGGGTAGTTCTACTCTTTGGAGGAATAGGAGCTGTTTATTGTTTGTTCTCCCTTCTTCTCCTTGCACTTCAAGAGAAAACAGTGACTTTGGGGTTTTCTTAGTCAGCGTAGGGTCACAGAGAAAAATTCATCTGGAAGTGATAAGTGTCTTGACCGCGGCATTGTCACCAGGTGGCAGTGTTGCGCAACGATTGTTTGTTTTTTTGACATTATGCAGCACTTATTGGAGTGAGTGGGTTTCTTTTCGGATAGACCCATTCATTCCAAGCAGACACACATATATTGTCAGGATGTATGTTTCTTTTTCTTTCCCTCTGCAGGAGCCTCGTCTATCAAGGCTGCTGAGAATGGGGTGGTCCTTAGATAGCCAGGGGGGGGGAAGAATGTAAATGTGTGAGATATTTAAAGTGTTTTATTGAAAGGTTTTATGGTTGTGTTGTTTATGTTTTCCCTTTCCCATTCAGGTCTTGGCACAATCCAGGGTTAAGTTTGGTCTCTGGGCTGAACGTATGTCACCACCCTTGTGGGATGTGAGTTTGTACCAGACACTGGGGACCAGTGTTAAATCCCCGGGGGGAGTGTGTAGCGGGTACTTGAATTTAGGGGAAGCATCTGGGTGGTAGTGTAACCCAGATGCCTTGATTGTTAGGGAATTCAAGGTTCCCTTTTTGGGTCTTGGAGGACTCTGGTGGTGTGAGGTCCCCGGCGGCCTACAGGTGGCACTGTCGCCCTGGGCCGGGGCTGAACTCACACCGCAAGACTGTGCCTTTTTGTCCTCCCCTGGCGCTGGTACAGCGGGGCGGGGAACCCGCTGTGATGCAAAGGGAGAGGGGATAAAAGGGGCGGACGCCCTTACCACGGGGTTAGAGTTCGGAGTGGGAGTCGGAGGACTCGGCCGCACCCAGGCACCTTCAGCTTGGGTGCTGGCGTTCCGGTGTTCCAGGCCTAGGTGCCCTTGATCTAGCCGGAGTGGAGATGGAGTCTATCTCAGGCACCTTTAGCCTGGGGTGAGGTACTATGGCCGATGCCTGGGGCTCAGTACCTTCGACTGAGTTCCGCGAGGGTGAAGGAATCCGAGGGGGCCCTAACTCCTTGGGTGCCCGTGTCTGAGTTCGTGAGGACTGGTGTGCGGTAACTTCTCTGAAGAGTCTGGCGCAGCATCGCTGGTGACAGAGAGGCCTCCACTTCTCCCTTGGATGGATTTCCTTCCCCTGACAGGGGCCGTGCTAGCGAAGGTAATTCACGTTCTACATCACCTAGTCAGTGGCAGTGACTATTAACCACTGGTGACACCACAGAGGTTAGCAGCAGAAGGGAAAGGATCGATCTATCCCCGTTATCACTCAGTAAAGAAACTGTATGTTTGTGCGCTAAGAAGAATAAAACTGAGTTGGACCTATTCACTGTGTGGAACTCTGGTTACTAGGAGCAAAGGAATCAGGGACAAAGTACTGGACTTGACTCTAGGACACCTGCACAAAACCCAATCTTCTGGCCTTCACCTCTTAGCTATGGAGGACATGGGCTGTGGTGTATCTCATCCCTCCCCCCAGCACTGAGACCCCTAGACGAAGAAAGACAAGCCGAGTATGAGAAGGGGAGAGAGGGGTGAGGCCGCTACATATCTTATGGAGAATTGCTGTCCAAAATACAAAACCATTGACTGTGATTTAAAGCACATGTGCAAGATGAAGGAAAACCTGCAAACATGGCCTGTTGGGGGTACTTGAGAAGCACTGATTTAGAGCACTGCACTTAAAAATAGCTCAAGGCAATACAATTCTAATTGTGGGCATTTTGAGGGAAACAAAGTAAGTATTAGAACCCCTGCTTGTGTTTTTTAATTTTTTTATTTTATTTTTAGGTTGGGCTTTGTGTCCCCTTTTAGTAAAATTGTCTTCACTTCCTGTCACACAGCTAAACAGGAAGTGAAGGTAAAACCCTACCAATGTCTTTTCTTGGGGACACACAGATCAATCTAACTAGTGTCCCCATTAAGCAAATTGCACTCTAGCACTTTGTTGTGTACACCCCAAATCCTTGGGTAGTTTGGGGTTTAGTAAAGACAAATACACTCTGCAGTAAAAGTGTAGCTGCTTAAAATCTGAGGGGAAGTACTGGTGATTGGATGTTACAATCATTTAAAAGCAAAGATGGTGTTTTTTTTTGTTTGCTTGCATGTCCCCCTCGGATATCCAGCAAGTGCACTTGTAGTGCAAAGTAGATTTGCCTTTAGTAAATAAACCCCAAAGTCCAAAATACCTAATAATTTGGGGTGTACCCCTCAAAATGCTGGAGTACAATGTACATAATGGGGAAAGTATTTAGATTGACCTGTGTGTCCCCAAGGAAAGACATTGGTAGGGATTTACCCTCACTTCCTGTGTGACTATGTGACAGGAAGTGAATTATTTGGAAGGATAAAGTGGCCAAATTTGGAAGTTGTCTTCACCCTATCAGGGGTGCAGACACCCCCAAAAACTGTCTAGACTTGTAATCCCTCTGCACTCTATTCCCAAGCAAAAATAAGAAAGGATTTCATTTAGTTTAACTTTGCAAAGACACATTCCTAAGTTGAATTGTGATGCATGTCAATGGCCCATTTAGACCCTCTTTAATCACTTGAGATCAGCACTATAACTGATCGACGGCCACAGCACGGTCCTCAATTGCCGGGAGTCCGTCAATAGACGTCCTCCCCTTCACGCGTGCGCTGTGGTCACCGAGTCACTGAGACTTGGGTGATGACAGATCCGAGTAAGGGGCCGATCCCTGCCCTATACCATGTGATCAGCTGTCAGCCAATGACAGCTGATCATGTGATGTAAACAAAAGCTGGGTAATGGTTATTGTTTTCTCCTTGTGCTGACAGCGTGAGCATAAAAAAAGGCAATCACCGGCTTATGTGCAAGGGACATCGGGCCCGAAGAGGAAGAGGCAATTCTGCGTCATCTGTGACAATCAGTAGCCCCTGCCAGTGCCACCTATCAATGCCCACCACTGGTGCCAATCAGTGCCACCTAGCAGTGCTGCCTATCAGTGCCCATCGCTGCCAACTATCATTGCCACCTAGCAGTGCCACTTCTGAAGGCCCACCAGTGCCAACTAGCAATGCCACCTCTCAGTGCCCACCCTTGCCACCTTATCGGTGCCCATCAGTTCAGCCCATCAGTGCAGTCTCATCAGTGTACATCAATGTATAATGATATATTATAAAATATTAACCACTTTCCTACTGTCCACCGTCAAATGACATCCTTGGCTTTGTGCGGTGACATCTGAATGATACCTGCAGTTGCAGGCATCATTCAGATATCATTCTTTTCAGCCGGCGATTCTGTGCGCGATAAAAACGATCATAGCGGCAGTTCCGCCGCTTGATCTTTCTTATAGGCGGCGGGAGGGGACGTTCCCATCAGTGCAGTCTCATCAGTGTACATCAATGAAGGAGAAAAATTACCTTTTTTCTAAAGTTTCAAAATATTAACCACTTTCCTACCGCCCACCGTCAAATGACGTCCTTGGCTTTGTGCGGTGACATCTGAATGATGCCTGCAGTTGCAGGCTTCATTCAGATATCATTCTTTTCAGCCGGCGATTCTGTGCACGATAAAAACGATTCATAGCGGCAGTTACGCCGCTTGATTGTTCTTATAGGCGGCGGGAGGTGACGTTCCCCCCCCTCCCGCTACCATCCGGTGCTTCTCCGGGCTCTCCCGTGCCATCTTGGGCTCGGAGAACGATTTGGCCGGCGCCGGATGGGAAGCATAGAGATGACTGGTGACCAGATGGTCACCAGTCATCTCTATGACCGTCGGAGGCCCGGGCGCGACGTTATGACATCACGCTGGGTTCCCGTATGTAAACCAAGCCGTGATCTCGGCTGTCAGCATGAGATTGGTGAATTGTTTGGACCGATCTCATGCTTTCCAGCCTGGAGGAGAGATGTGGGGTCTTATTGACCCTGCATCTCTCCATAAAGAGGACCTGTCACAATAGATTCCTATTACAAGGGATGTTTACATTCCTTGTAATAGGAATAAAAGTGATCCAAAAAACAAAAAAGTTAAAAAAAGAGTTATGCCGCGTACACACGATCGTTTTTTTCGATGGTGAAAACACAGTCGAGAAAATCGGCGTGAAAAACGAGGAACAGCTTGTTCCCCCCACACACGGCCGTTTTAAATTACATTTTTTTTTTGGTCGAAAAAAACTACCGTGTGTGGGCTCCCCGGCAGTGTTTCCCTATGGGAAAACTGCAGCGGAAAAAAACGACGGGAATCACGACGAGAAAAATTAGAGCATGTTCTAATTTTTCTCGTCGTGATTAATGCAGTTTTTCCCGTTGAGAAAAACTACAAAAAGCCCACAGACGATCGTTTTTCTCGTCCAAAGAAAAAAATGTAATTTTTCTCGACGGGAAAAATGATCGTGTGTACGCGGCATAAGAGATACAAAAAAGTAAAAAACAAAAAAAAGAATAATCCAAAAAAAGAAAAAACGCCCATGTCACCGGTAGCTCGCGCTCAGAAGCGAACACACACGTAAGTCCCACCCACATATGTAAACACCGTTCAAACCACACATGTGAGGTATTACTGCGTGAATTAGAATGAGTGCAACAATTCTAGCACTAGACCTCCTCTGTAATGCGAAAATGGTAACGTGTAAAAAATTTTAAAGCATCGCCTAGGGAGATGGTGTCATTCCATGAGTGTGTGCAATTTTTAAGCGTGACATGTTAGGTATCTATTTACTCAGCATAACAACATCTTTCACATTATACAAAAAAATTGGGCTAACTTTACTGTTTTGTAATATTTTTGAATTCATGAAACCATTTTTTTCCAAAAAAAAGGCGTTTGAAAATGTATTGCGCAAATACCGAGCGAGATAAAAATTTGCAATGGCGCCATCTTATTCCCTAGGGTGTCCTGCTAAAAAAACATATACAATGTTTGGGCTTTTGAAGTAATTTTAGAGCCATAAATGTATGATTTTTACATGAAGGAGAGAAGTGCCAGAATAGGCCCAGTGGAAGTGAAGTGGTTAAAATATCCTATTTTTTTTTTTTTAACTTGGTCTTTTGTATGTATCGAAAAAAAAAACCCGCAGAGGTGATCAAATAACACCAAAAGAAAGCTCTATTTGTGTGCAAAAAAATAATACATTTTCATTGGGTTACAGTGTTGTATGAGCGCGCAATTGTCATTCAAAGTGCATCAGCGCTGAAATTTGAAACTTGGTCTGGGCAGTGCGCAAGTGGTTAATATAAGGCTACATGCACACGGACGTTTTTCCAGCCGCTTGTTTGAGCGTTTTTTGCAGTTTGAAAACGTCTCTCCATGTTAGCCTATGGCCTCATGGCCACCATGGCGTTTTTGAGTTGTAAATGGCATAGGCGTTTTTAGGCCCCATGTACACGGGACGCTGCTGGTGCAAAGTGTTCAGAACTAAGGTTGAAAGCGGCATTTAGAAAGGCGAACTTTGTGGCGTTTACCACATTTGCGTCTATATGCGTTTAGTTAGGAAACATGATAAGGAGCCGCCCTAAGCTCCAAAAACATTATTATTAACGATTTGAGCTATTTTGTGAGACCAGAGTGAGTATCAGCAGCTGAGAGAGCAGCAGTGTAGTTGTATTTAGCGTGTCACTTGCCACGTCACCTGCCCCAAGTTGTGGATTGTCCACTTGCCACATCACCTGCCCCAAGTTGTGGATTGTCCACAATGCAATGGAAGCAATTTCATTTTTTTGGGATATATATATATATATATATATATTGTGACAGCAGGAAGGTAAAGTCACCTGGTTGCATCCAGGGGGGTAGATATATTTCGCCCAGATTCAGGCTTTACGCCGACTTATACAACTAGGTGGAGAGTTGTATAAGGCTAGTGGGCTCATGGATGACTCATACCTATAGGGAGAGGGCTGGGCGTCGTACAGACAGGGAGTTGATGAGGCCAGCTGAAGCTTGTCAGCTCATTTAGGCCTCTATAAGAACTCCCAGCTTCATTAGATGTTAGCTCATGCCTGGAACCAGACCTGTGTGGACTGTCTAGGGAGAGTGAACCCCTGTGCGGTGAGGCAAAGCCTGTGTGGCTATTTGTTTGGACTTTTACTAAACCAGGGACTTAGGGACTAGGACAGCACTAGGCTGATCCCAGTTGTTAGTTAGGAAACCTGTATGTTTAGTCAGAGGTCAACTTGACCAGGATTTATTTTGGTTATGTTTCTTTTGCTTTGCTGTGTTTTGTCACTGTAAATAGAAAATAAACCGCACCTTTTTTTTGATTTTGAAAACCACAACCTCCGTTTTGCTGGGCCTGTTTTTGTGTGGGGAGCCCATCCCGGGGGTCACACACACCCGCTGCCAAGCTAACCCCCTCACAGTTGGTGGAGAATGCGGGCAGTTTTTTTTTAAGCCAGCATGGAGGAGATACTGAAGCAGCTGGCTCTAGCAAATGCCAATCAACAGCAGACAAATGCAGGTTTGCAAAAGAGCCTTGCAGCTCAACAACAGAACTTCGCAGCCCAGCAGCAAGCTCACCAACAGAGTCTGGAAGCTCAGCAACAAGCCCAGCAGCAATCTGAGGCCCGCTTCATAGACCTGTTACAGAAGCAAGAGCAGAGACTACAACAAATGGAAGCAGTAATGCAGCAACGTCCACAGACCAGTGAGGAAAGCCGTCCCACTAATACCGCGTCCTTTGGGGTGAGTCGTTTATTGACAAAAATGACTGGAGAGGATGATCCAGAGGTATTTTTGACCACATTTGAAAGGACTGCTGAAAGAGAAAAGTGGCCTGAGGAGCAGTGGGCTGGACTGGTGGCTCCTCTGTTAACTGGTGAATCGCAGAAGGCTTACTATGACCTAGAGCCTGACCAAGCAAAAGACTATGTGATGCTAAAAGCTGAAATATTGGCAAGGCTGGGTGTCACCCAGGCTGTCCGGGCTCAGCGTGTGCATAACTGGACTTTCCAGCTTGGAAAACCCCCCAGGTCTCAAATGTATGATCTCATTCACCTGAGCAGAAAGTGGCTACAGCCAGAGACTTTGTCCGCACCAAAGATTGTGGAACGTGTTGTAATGGATCGGTTTTTGAGAGCTCTTCCTACTGCCATCCAAAAGTGGGTAAGCCATGGAGACCCAGAGACGGCCGATGGTCTTGTGGATCGTGTGGAGAAATACTTGGCTACAGAGAACCTGACGGCCTCTTCCAGAGACACTCGGACTTTCCACCCTAAGACCAGACCATCCCCAGGGGCGGATAAGAGGATTCCAAGGGGTGAGGGTGGAGAGAGTGAGAGGGTGGGAGCTCTACCCCAAGTTTGGCGAGAACAGCCTGGGAAATCAGCGGCTCAAGAGGCGGCAAGAAGGATCGTTTGCTACCGCTGCCGGCAAGCGGGACATATTGCAGCCAATTGCCCGGTTGTGGAGGAACCCATGCAGTGTGACTTTCTGACGGGCAGACGTCAGTCGCTGTGTGCGACAGTCGCATGCACTGCCATTCGAGGAATTGAGAAACATTTATGCAAAATGTGTGTTAATGGTAGAAATGTTGTGGTATTGCTGGATTCAGGTAGCCTTGTGACCCTGATAAAGGCTGAGTTAGTTAAAACAGAGGTCTCTGGGAATAGCAAGGTAGCTGTTATTTGTGTGCATGGGGACACCCGAGAGTATCCAGTGACTACAGTGTGTTTCGAGACCCCCAAAGGTACCCTCTCTCATCCAGTGGGCTTAGTATCTCAGTTACCGCATGACGCCATTGTGGGAAGGGATTTTCCGAAGTTCTGGGAACTGTGGGATGACCCTGAGCCCCCCACTGGTGCCCCTATGTACCAGGAATGGGATAGCCAGAACTCCCCTGAGAGTGGTGAGGACTCTCCGGAATTTCCCTTATCAGTATTGGCAGGGGAGACTCAAGAAACTGGAGAGGAGCCCACCTCCTCAGACGAAAACCTACCGTCTGTGGAGTTTTCTGATCTTGAGGTTCACAGGGAAAACTTTGCCACAGAACAGTTGAAAGACCCCGCCCTAATAAAGGCACGGGAAAACGTAGTGAAAATAGATGGCGAGTTAGTGAACCCAGATAATACCTGCACTTACCCATACTTCAGCGTAGAAAAGGACCTACTGTATCGGGTGGCAAAAAGGGCAGAAGAAACCGTTGAGCAGCTTGTGGTGCCCAAACCTTACAGGAAGTTGGTGTTGGAGTTGGCCCATGGGCACATTCTTGGAGGTCATCTGGGGACAGAGAAAACCCGAGAGAGGGTATTACAGAGATTCTATTGGCCGGGGGTGATAAAGGACATAGAAAATTATTGTTCCTCCTGCCCTGTGTGTCAGAGGTCGGCCCCGATGCCACATTTCCGTAGCCCGCTGGTCCCTCTACCCATCATTGAGGTCCCGTTTGAGAGGATCGCCATGGATTTGGTAGGTCCTATAATCAAGTCCGCTAGGGGGCACCAGTACATATTGGTTATAATGGACTATGCCACCCGTTATCCAGAAGCGATCCCTCTCAGAAATACCTCGGCCAAAACCATAGCCAAAGAGCTATCTCTTGTTTTTAGCCGGGTGGGTATTTGTAAAGAACTGCTTACGGACCAAGGTACACCCTTTATGTCCCGGGTTATGAAGGAGCTGTGTAAATTGTTCAAAGTGACGCAATTACGTACATCTGTGTATCACCCCCAAACCGATGGGCTGGTTGAAAGATTCAACAAAACCCTAAAGCAAATGTTGAAGAAAGTGGTGGATAGAGATGGAAAGGATTGGGACTGTCTACTTCCTTATCTGATGTTTGCTATTAGGGAGGTGCCCCAATCCTCTACGGGATTCTCCCCCTTTGAGTTACTGTATGGGAGACACCCAAGAGGGCTGTTGGATATTGCCAAGGAAACTTGGGAAAGTGAGAGTTCTCCCCACAGGAGTGTGATTGAGCATGTCGCCCTGATGCAAGACCGAATTGCACAGGTAATGCCCATCGTGAAGGAACATTTGGCCCAAGCGCAGTTAGCACAGCAGAGAGTGTACAACCGTGGAGCCAAGACCCGGACCTTTTCCCCGGGGGATAGGATACTGGTACTTGTCCCTACGGTTGAAAGTAAATTCCTTGCCAAATGGCAAGGCCCCTACGAGATAATGGAAAAAGTGAGCGAAGTGAATTACAAGGTCAGACAACCAGGAAGGCGAAAGCCCGAACAGATCTATCACGTTAATCTGTTGAAAGCCTGGAGGGATAGAGAGTCCCTAGTCGCAGACACTTGGTCACCAGCTCAAACTGGTTGCGTGATTCCTGAGGTTGGAATAGCAGCCACCTTGTCACAACCCCAACAACAGGAGGTTAAGGAGTTTGTGCTTCGCAACAAGGAGGTATTCTCTGAGCTGCCGGGACAAACATCTGGGGTAGAGCATGACATCATTACCCCGCCCGGTGAAAGGGTGAAGTTAAAACCCTATCGGATCCCAGAGGCCCGACGGGAGGCAATACGGGAGGAAGTACAGAAAATGCTGAACTTAGGGGTGATAGAGGAGTCCCAAAGTGATTGGTCTAGTCCCATTGTGTTGGTGCCTAAACCGGATGGGAGCTGGCGATTTTGTAACGATTTTCGTCAGTTGAACAAAGTTACAAAATTTGACACCTACCCCATGCCACGTATAGATGAGTTGATCGACCGGCTGGGAACAGCCCGATACATGACGACTCTTGACCTCACAAAAGGGTATTGGCAAATCCCCCTGGCCAAATTGGCCAAAGAGAAAACCGCATTTGTAACCCCAGACGGGGCGTTCCAATATAAAAGAATGCCGTTCGGGTTACAGAATGCGCCGGCCACATTCCAGCGGAAAATGGACCAGATGCTGAGGCCCCATCGGAAGTATGCTGCGGCTTACCTGGATGACGTAATTGTCCATAGCACAGATTGGGCCTCACATCTGCCAAAAGTGCAAGCAGTCCTGGACTCTGTTCGGGAAGCGGGGTTTACGGCTAACCCCAAGAAGTGTACCATTGGGCAGGAGGAGGCCAAATATCTTGGGTACACCATTGGGAGGGGAGTAATAAAACCCCAACTCAACAAAGTCGAGGCCATCCAGAGTTGGCCACATCCCAACAGCAAGAAGCAGGTACGAGCCTTTCTGGGAATCGCTGGGTATTATCGGCGATTCATTCCCCACTTTGCCTCTAAGGCTGTGCCCCTAACCAACCTAACGAAGGGGAAAGGGTCGGTCATGATTAAATGGACCCCCGAGGCTGAGGCAGCATTCCAATTCTTGAAACAAGCCTTATGTAGCCAGCCAGTGTTGTACTCACCCGACTTCTCTAAAGACTTTGTCGTACAAAGTGATGCGTCAGATGTGGGGTTAGGAGCAGTATTGTCCCAGGTCTGGAACGGGGAAGAGCACCCAGTCATTTACCTCAGCAGGAAGTTGAAGTCCCATGAGGTAAATTACGCCACCATTGAAAAGGAGTGTTTAGCGGTGAAGTGGGCTCTAGATTCCCTTCGGTACTACCTGCTAGGTAGGCACTTTGACATGGTTACGGATCACGCTCCGTTAAAGTGGATGGCTCAAAACAAGGAAACAAATAGAAGAGTGAATAGGTGGTTCCTGGCCCTCCAGGAATTCAACTTCACAGTAAAGCATCGCCCTGGCGTTCAAATGGGGAATGTGGATGCTTTGTCTCGAGTACATGAATGCCTGATTGCTGGTGTTCCAACCCCGAGGTTAAAACAAGAGGGGGGGTATGTGACAGCAGGAAGGTAAAGTCACCTGGTTGCATCCAGGGGGGTAGATATATTTCGCCCAGATTCAGGCTTTACGCCGACTTATACAACTAGGTGGAGAGTTGTATAAGGCTAGTGGGCTCATGGATGACTCATACCTATAGGGAGAGGGCTGGGCGTCGTACAGACAGGGAGTTGATGAGGCCAGCTGAAGCTTGTCAGCTCATTTAGGCCTCTATAAGAACTCCCAGCTTCATTAGATGTTAGCTCATGCCTGGAACCAGACCTGTGTGGACTGTCTAGGGAGAGTGAACCCCTGTGCGGTGAGGCAAAGCCTGTGTGGCTATGTGTTTGGACTTTTACTAAACCAGGGACTTAGGGACTAGGACAGCACTAGGCTGATCCCAGTTGTTAGTTAGGAAACCTGTATGTTTAGTCAGAGGTCAACTTGACCAGGATTTATTTTGGTTATGTTTCTTTTGCTTTGCTGTGTTTTGTCACTGTAAATAGAAAATAAACCGCACCTTTTTTTTGATTTTGAAAACCACAACCTCCGTTTTGCTGGGCCTGTTTTTGTGTGGGGAGCCCATCCCGGGGGTCACACACACCCGCTGCCAAGCTAACCCCCTCACAATATTCAATGGTTTTTCCACATTTGCCATAATTTTTGAGTTTATCAATGTAAAAAAAGAGGTCACATTTAAAAACGCTTCTAAACTAAAATGCGGCTAAACGCCGGTACCGCGTCTGAAACACGGAAATCTTTGGCGTCTGAAGGCATTTTTAGGCTTTGTGAAAAACGAGGTTAAACGCAACTGCAGATTTTTTTTTTCAAGGCCAAAAACAGTGTTTTGGATGTAATAGAATTCAATGGGCTCGCATCCAAAACGCAAGTACCACGATTTTGCGGCAATTTTTTTTGTTAACCTGTTTATAGCTGGTTGCTAAAGTAAATGTAAAAATAAATAAACATTGCCGGCTCTAAAAAAAAAAAACTTTAAAAAAAACTGCGTGGGGTCCCCCCCCAGGTCCATACCAGGCCCTTGGGTCTAGTATGGATTCAAAGGGAACCCTCCCCCACCAAAATGTACCCCATACTCATTCACATAGGGTGGGGGGGCCCGGATTCCGAAAAGCCCATCCGCCCGCAGACCCCGACAACCAACGGCCAGGGTTGTCGGGAAGAGGCCCTTGTCCCCATCAACATGTCCCCATGTTGAGGGCATGCGGCCTGGTACGGTTCAGGAGGAAGGGGAGGCCGCTCTCTCATCCCCCCTCTTCCCCTGCGGCCTGCCAGGTTGCGTGCTCGGATAAGGGTCTGGTTTGGATTTTGGGGGGACCCCCATGCCGTTTTTTGGCTTAGGGGGTTCCCCTTAAAATCCATACCAGACCTAAGGGCCTGGTATGCTCCTGAAGGGGAACCCATGCCGTTTTTTTCATTAAAATTTGGCGTGGAGTTCCCCTTCATGATTCATACCAAACACGGGACAGCGAGCGCGAGGCTGCCGAGAACCAGCGCGATGGCATCGCGCTGGAGACATTCTCGGCCAGGTAGTCGCCTCTAGGACATGACTTGAGTGGCTGCTTCACTCTCAGGTCGTGTCCAAGTTGCCTCGCAAAGTCGCGCTGTCCCTGTGTCAGTCGGCACACGAGACGCCCCGAGAAGTCGGATCGGCTTCATCCGACTTCCCGGGCGACCTCTATTCAAATCAATGGGATCCCATAGGGAACCATTCATTTTCAATAGAGCGCCGCTGACATTTTTATTTACTATAACAGTGCGCCGCTGGTTCCTGCGCCCAGTGAAGGAGTTATCCGGCGCACCAATTAAGGTATCAACCAGCGCAGCGCACTGTTATTAGTAAATCACCCCCATAGTGTCTGAAGAAGGAGTGTCCACAGATCCCGACAAACTGGACGCAGTTACCTCCTGGCCCAGACCAACTACAGTGACTGAGCTCAGATCCTTCCTGGGGTTCTTCTCTTACTACCGTAGATTTGTGGAAGGGTTTGCGAAAATTTGGGGTGGTAAATGTGTTATTTCTATTTTTTGTGGAGAGTGGCACAAAGGTGGAAGGAAAAGAAGATACATCAAAATGTAAAGAAGAGATGTGTGAAAGGGAAGGATATATTTAAAGTAGTTAAAACACTAAAACACAAAATGATAGGAGTGAAAGGGGGAATACTCACCTCAAGAGTAAGAAAGGTCACTTTAGAAGCCCTGTATACGGGCCCCAAACAGGGCAACAAGGGAAGGGGAGGGACATGGGGGGGTGGGAGGGAGGGGGATGGGGTGGGAGGAATGGGGGGAAGATATGTGTGTATGGGGCTCCAGAAAAAGGAGATCCACTAAAAATATGTTTTCATGAACAGATATTACTAATGCACAGTTTGATAAGGTGGGAAGTACACTGAAAGGATGAAACTAAATAGGGGTAGATGATGGAGAATAGAGAAGATGGGAAAGGGACCCCAAATCAAGGTAAAGGCATAAAGGTGAGTTCATGGAATGTGCGAGGGGTAAAGGACCCAATTAAAAGACAGAAAATCTTTTCAACAGCAGAAATAAGTAATATAAAAAGTGCTGTGTCTGCAGGAGACGCATCTGGATAAAGATAAAATATAAAAATATAAAAAAATAAGAAATACAAAGTACGATACCACTCCACTCACACCTACTATTCAAGGGGTGTGAGTATCCTGATAGATACCAGCGTGGTGTTCTCCTGCAGACAGAGCAAGATAGATGCTAAGGGACATTATGTGTTTCTTCATTGCTGGATAGAAACAAAGGAATATGTAGTGGCGAATGTATATATCCACCCCCGTTTAATACCGAGCTGCTTTGGGAATTAATAGAGTTTACCATGGACAGGGCGGGTGTGCCCGTAATAGTGGTGGGGGATTTTAACATAACTATGGATAGAAAAATGGATAGATTCCCGGCGGGTGGCTCCAGGGGACATGCGCCCAGCAGCCCTCTCCGCCAATTTTGTGTGGAGGTGGGTCTGGTGGACGTGTGGAGGAGGAGGCACCCGGAAGAGAGACAATTCTCCTGCCACTCGAGGACGCACGCGACCCTGTCCCGGATAGACCTCGTACTTTGTAATGAGGAGGCACTGGGTGAGGTGGGGGAGGTGGTATACGAACCAAGAAGCATTTCAGACCATTCCCCAGTTAACTTTGAAATAAAGATGAATGGAGGATATAGGAAAGGGGACTGGAAAATAAATCCATTTTGGCTGGAAGTAATTGAGGACCCGGGGGAAATAGAGACTAGTCTGAAGGAATTTATAAAAATAAATAATGGATCAGCCTCTATGGGAGTGATTTGGGATACTCTGAAGGCGTTCCTATGGGGAATCTTTTTTTTTTTTTATTTGCTTTATTAAAGTTTTCTGCGTTATTGAGATACAAAACATGGCCGTTGGGGCATACCCCTGCCTAACCTTGCACATTACCACGTGCACATCAAAGAAAGAAGAAAGAACACAAAATAAAAATAAATAAATAAATAAATTTAAAAAAAAAAAAGGGGGAGGGAAAAAGAAAAAGGGGGGAACACCCCCAAAAACACAAGGGGACATAAAGAAAAAGAAAACAAAAAACAGCTTATCATCACATCTTAACGCTAAATATATCTAACTAACATAACAGGGACACCTCTCGGGATACACATGGTAGGATTACAACTGGAGTTGTTATTCCTTGCGGGACCACTACTCGTTCCTAGATGTCTGGGTTGGGCTTATCAGGAGCATGCAGGGGTAGGTGCTATGAATTTGAGCTATGCTTACACCTCCATTCATTTATTCAGAGTACGGACCTTAGCTCCTATCAGGACTGATGAGTGCGGAGGAGATCTGATGAATTACTCCTCTTGGGGTCGGTCATCTGTTGTGGACTCCGAATCAGTCCACAGATGCCAGACTTTTTCATATTTTCTGGGGCATCCACGAGACAGATACGTCGCTTTATAGAGGGGGACCACTGAATTGACTAGATGCTTCCATGAGGTCAGGGTGGGGGGGTGGCTGACTTCCACTTTAGTACTATGGCTTTCCTTGCGTAAAACAGGAGGATACCTATTAGGGTACGTGGGGCTTTGGCAAGTGCCAGTTGCTCCACCAGGCCAAGGAGGCATACACTAATTGTCAGGGGAATAGAAATGGTAGTTAGGCTATGGATGAATTGTGTTACCTCCCGCCAATAATCCCGAATCTGTAGGCAATCCCAGAATATGTGTGTGAAATCTGCAGGAGTATCAGATCATCTCCAGCAGTTAGCTGTCAGGGCCGGGTATATGCGGTGGAGGCGTTGGGGTGTGTAATAGATCCTGTGGAGGATCTTGAATTGGATCAGTTTGTCCCTGGTAGCCACCAGCGGCTGAAATGGGTAGTCCCACATATCCTCCCAGTCTTCGCTGTCCAGCTCCTGCACCTCCGCCCGCCACAAATCACACAGACCATCCAGACCCTCCTGGATGGATGGCAGGAGTGCTCGATAGATTTGGGACAGGGGCTTTGAGAGCTCGGCATCGTCCAGGAGAATCTCCAAGGTATCAAGCTCCAGCCGGAGCTGAACCGACTTGAACTGCGAGCTGAAGGCGTGGCGGAGCTGCAGGAACCTGAAAAAGAAAGAGTTCGGAAGCTGGAATTTATTCTTTAACCTATCGAATGTAAATAGCCCCAGCTCATCGCAGATATCCCTCAAATACTTGATGCCCTTGCCGGCCCACAGACCCGGATCCTGCAAACAGTGGAACTCCCTGAGCCTCGGATTGCACCAAAGTGGTGTGTTAAGGGACCACCTGGCCTTCGCCAAATTAGGTTTAATCACTACCGTGAACCATGCCTTAATGATCGCTTTCATAGCTAGGGTCGAGGGTACCGCAGAGCCCCCTGACCCCCTATAGAGTGCATTACGAAGGGCCTCAAAAGATCCTAGGTGTGCCGCCTCCAGGACAACTGACGCATTGGTGTCGTCTGAAACCAGCCAGTTATGTGCATGGGTGAGCATTGCTGCTAAGTAGTAGGTGTGGAAGTCCGGGCAGGCAAGTCCCCCCTGTGTCCATGGTCTACACAAAATCTTTTTACTAAATCTGGCCGGGTGTGATTGCCACAAGAAAGAAGCCACTGAGGAGTCTAGTTGCCGGAGAAGAGAATTGGGGATCCATACCGGAGAGTGCCGTAAGGTATACAGCAAGACCGGGAGTAATTTCATTTTTATTAAGTTAATTCTTCCTATTAGAGATAATGGGAGGTTTGACCAAGCCTTCAGTTTTAGTTTACACCACTGCAGCACCGGGGACAGGTTAAGTTTGAAAAAGTCTTTAGTATTGGACGAGATATTTATCCCTAAGTATCTGATGGTATCTGCCCATTGTAGAGGCGAAGTAGGATCACTCAGCCTCCTTGCCCCGGGGTCTATGGGTAGAATTAGTGATTTGCTCCAGTTGGTTCTGAGGCCAGAGAGAGTCGCGAAACGGTCCAGAAGCCGAAGCGCCCCGGCGAGCGAGGGACCGGGGTCCCCGAGGAAGAGAATCAAATCATCGGCATACAATGCCAGCTTCTCGGTCACCGAGCCGACCCGTACTCCAGACACCTCCCCCGACCTCCGCAGGGCCTCGGCCAGAGGCTCCATTACCAGGGCGAACAATGCAGGTGATAGAGGACACCCCTGTCTTGTTCCCCTCCTAATCGGGAAAGAGGGCGAGAGACTACCATTCAGTTTGATACGAGCGGTGGGTGCCCTATATAGTAGGCCGATCCATTTCCGGAAAGTTGGGCCGAAGCCAAAACCCTCCAGAACATGCATCATATAGGACCATCTGACTGTATCGAAAGCCTTTTCGATGTCGAGGGATACCAGTACCCGGGAGGCATTCTCTTTGGATGGGAGCTGGAGATGGGTAAAGACTCGCCTAAGATTAATGTCCGTGGACTTGCCCGGCATAAAGCCTGTCTGATCTATGTTGACTAGGGATGGTAAAACCTTCATGAGTCTATTGGCTAGTACTTTCGTGAGTATCTTAAGGTCATAGTTCAGCAACGAGACGGGTCTGTAGGATGAGCAACAGGTGGGGTCCTTCCCTGGTTTGGGCAGCAGCACTATATGTGCCTGGTACATGCTGTCTGGAAGCCTGTCGGATTCCAGGCAGTCTGTGTATAACTGATTTAGTTTAGGAACCAGTAAAGTAGCGTTAGTTTTATACCAGTCCCCAGGTAGACTATCTGGGCCCGGGGATTTATTGTTGGGCAGGGAGTATATTGCGGCCTCTATTTCCAGACGTGTTAATGGCTTATCTAACGCTATCCTGTCCTCCTCAGAGAGGAGAGGCAAAGTATTTCCCCCCATTTCCTCCAGCCCAGCAGCAGCTGAGCCAGAGAATGGGTCGGCATACAGGTTGCTATAGAAGAGATGGAATTCCCGCAGTATACCTTTGGGGTCCGTAACCTGGCAACCAGTGGAAGTCTGAAGTCTAGGGATTACTGTTTGGAGCGTAGGTTCTGCTACGAGGTTGGCCAGTAGTTTGCCGTTCTTGTCCCCTGACTCGAAAAGCTTGGCTACAAGCTTTCGCGCATCTGAGTGTACCAGCGAGGTGTAGTGGAGCTTCAGGTCTCTCCTCGTTTGGGCTAGGGTAGAATAATTTTCAGGCGTTGGATGCCTTGTGAAAAGATCCAATGCCGCCCCTTCACTTTGTTCCAGTTGAGCGGTCTGTAACGCAAAGCCGGATCTCACTGCCTTGATAGAGGAGATGTATTCTCCTCTGGCATGAGCCTTGCCCGCCTCCCAGACCACGTCAAGGGAAGCCAAACCCTCGTTTGTCTGCTAGTATTCCTCGAGCCTGGGCCCCACCAGCTCCTGGACCTGTGGGTCGGCTATCCAATGGGATGCCAACTTCCAGCATCCCGGCTCGCGGGGGGTACCCAGACCCAAGCCAAGCTCTAGCGGTGAGTGATCCGAAAGACCTGCCGGGAGGTAGGAGACCGTTCTGACTTGAGACAGTGCAGAAGCCGACCCGAACATGAAGTCTATGCGGGACCCAGACCTATGTGCTGCTGAGATATGTGAATATGTCCTTTCCTCCGGATGCTTCCACCGCCAGAGCTCCTGGAGACCAAAGGTGTCTGCCCAGAGATCCAAATCGGGGGGGGCAAGTCTAAGGGGGTTAGTAGTATCTTTGTTGTGGTCTAGAATGGCATTAAAATCCCCTCCAACTAGAATATTATGGACCCGAAGGGGAGCTATTTTTGTAAGGACCGTGTACAGGATGGAGGAGTTAAATGGAGGAGGGACATACACATTAATTATTGCCCAGCGTTGGGCAAACATTTCGAGGATAAGGATGACGTACCTTCCCCCAGGGTCCATGAAGACCTGTTCCACTGTGCAGGGGAGTGACTTGTTCAACAGAACAGTCACGCCCCTCGCGTAGGAGGAATATGTGGCATGAAACCCTTGTTTGACCCATGCCCGCCTGAGTGTTAGGATTTTGCTACCCGTCAGGTGGTTTCCTGGAGAAACAAGATGTGAGGTTTGTGGGACTGCAGAAATTTAAATACTAATGATCTTTTTACCTTGTCATTCAAACCCCTAACATTCCAAGATATCAGCCTTAAATCTATACCCATTTGAATTAGAGAAGTTCAATAACATAAGGATCATAGAAGACCCATACCCAGTTATGTCCCGGCCATGGGCCCTCTGCAGAGGTAGTCCATAGGGTATAGCAATCAAGTGGAACTGGAGAGAACATAAAGTGAATACACAGGAGATAATATGTGAACCAGAAAAGTAGCAAAATTAAGACAACATAGTCCAGCAAGAAAAATAGTGTGGAACCCGAGCAGGTGTGATAACTTATAAACAGCACAAATAACGCCCTACCGCCTGGCATATCCCCAACTTTTGCCAAGGCAGTTTCTTACCCTTAACTTGATTGTAGATGTCGCCTTCTGGAGGCTCAAAGTCTCTGAGGCAACCTCAGCGTGAGTTCAACCTAGAACAGTAGGCGAGAGTGAGGGAACTTGCATCCCATTACAGTGGGAGGAGACCGGCCCTCCGGAGCAGCAGGGCAGACCCTTCAAGTCGCGAGCTGCCCCAGGTAGAGACAAGTCACCTGGTCCCTCACTTGGGAGTAAACAACGAAACCAAACAAAACAGGGGGGGTCGACTGTGTTTCACTTGTAGAGGTACGCTTGGGGTAACTCCGGTGTTTGCAGGAAGTTAAGTAGGATAGAGCAAACCAGGATGTGAAAGAATCGTGCATCTAATAGATCAGTGGGAGGAATCTTTCATTGCAGGGTGGTCAGCCAGCTATCAGCATCCACAGGGTTGTCGAAGAAGCGGACCTCTCCACCATGTTGGACACGCAGGCGGCTGGGGTATAGCATGCCGTATTTAATGTTCTTGTCTCTGAGCCGCCTGCGGACATCATTGAAGGCCTTTCTCTTCCTCTGCAGCTCTGCCGAGAAGTCGGGAAAAAGAAGAACTGAGGCGTTGCCGTATTTGAGTGCGGCGTGTCTGCGGGCCTCAGAGAGGATCCTGTCCCTGTCCCGGTAATTGAGGAAGCGGACCAGGAAAGGTCTGGGGATATTCCCCGGGATGGCTCTGCCCGTAGGCACTCGGTGGGCCCTTTCAACAACGTCGGTAGGGGGAACATCCGTCAGGTCAAGTCAATTTTTAAAGAACTCCTCCACAAATACAGCAGGGTGGTCCCCCTCTTCTCCCTCAGGCAGACCGAGGACTCTGACATTGTTGCGTCGCAGCCTATTTTCTGCGTCGTCCGACTTTGCGACCAGGGACTGCACTGTGCGTTGTAGCTCAGCAATGGAGGTGGAGTGATTGGCCGTTAGATCCTCCGTGGCCGACACTCTTGACTCTGTCTCAGACATCCTCCCCCTTATCTTGTCTAGATCATTCCGTATGAAATTGCACTCCGCAGCAAGGTGGTCGATGCGTACCAGGAGCGATCGCAGCAAGGATTGTGGCCGTGTTATCATGAGAAGGTGGGGCCGCCCCCTCTACCTCCGGGGCCTCACCGGGGTCCATGTCCAGGCCGGCTAGCAAGGCCCGGATTCGCCCCAGACCAGGACGGGATCCGTGTGCGGGGAAGATGGCGGTGGTACCCGGGGGGGTGTGTGGGCCCTTGTGGCTTTAGAGCTCCCTTTGCCCTTCTTAGAGGAGGAGGGCATCTGGCAGGTTACACAGGGGTAGGATTTGCAGCCGTGCTCAGAGGAGGCTTTGGAAAACAGTGAGAGCCCAGCCAGGCTTGCCGCAGCGATCGAAACACAGGGGGGTCTCCAAGCACCTGTCGCTCAGCAGCCAACACCCGGCTGACAGGTAGGGAGGATGTGAGGCTGGAGGTACAGGGGTGAGGGTGACTCAGAGCGGTGTATCATAGGCAGGCAGGCAACAGAGGACTCTAGGATCAATCACCCAGGCCACCCCAGCAGCAGGCACAGTTCTTGCAGGGCAGCACACTAGGCCAAGGCAGCGGTGGGCAGAGAGGACAGGGCAGAGGGATGGAAGCCAAGGATCCGAGTTCCGGAAGCACTCGCGGGGGCCGCGGCTCAGGAAACAGCGGTGCTTTGCAGGCCGCACTAGGCCGCACTCGGCCGGACGAAACCGCGGCCTCCACGGACATCCCCGACGGCCAGACAGGTCCCCGGGTCCCGCTAGATGGGCAGGCAGGGGAGAGTGGATGACCCTCCTTACCTTCAGGTAGGCCTCAATTCGTTCGTCCAGGAAGGCCGGAACGGCAAGATGGCGGCGGCCGCGGACGAGAGGATCAGTGCTGGGCAGGCGTCCCCCGGCAGAGCTGCTGCTCGATACTGGCCCAGGATGCTCCAGAGGACCGAGAGGGACCCGCTGGCAGGCAGGTAGATGCTTGTTCAGCTGTAGATTGTAAGAATGGCAGCGGATGGAATGTAGGATTCCCGGAGCTCCCCTCTGGCACGTCGGCCGCTGATCACATCAGGACACGCCCCCCTCTCCTACGGGGAATCTTAATAAAAAAAATATCATTTATTAAAAAACAATCAAGTGCCAAAGAAACTGCAGCAAGGGAAAAGGTCAGAGATGAATTACATAAGAAACCCAACCACAGAGAAATATAAGGAGTGGTCAGAGACACAGGAAGACTATAAAAAAATAGTATTAAGAAAAGCAGAAAATAAAACATTATTTCAGAAACAGACTTTCTATGGGGAGGGTGAGAGAGTGGGGAGAATTTTGGCCCTAATAGCTAGGGCCAACGCTCCCCTATCTGTCATCCCGGCGGTCCGTGATGAGGAGGGGGAAATTAGGAGAGGCACATCAGAAATTAAAGAAGTTTTTAAGAAATACTATCAGAACCTGTATAGTAGCACACTACATGGTAATGAGGAGGGAGAGATGAGAACCTTTTTTTCGGGTTTGCAGATTCCACGGTTATCAGGGGAAGATAGGGAGGGCCTGGAGGCACCGCTCACACTGGAAGAGATACAAAAGGCAACAACAGAGATGGCAAATCAAAAGGCTCCAGGGCCTGATGGCTTGCCAACAGAAATATATAAAAAGTACAGTGAGGTGCTACTCCCAAGTAGGGATGAGCTCGGTGTTCGAGTCGAACATACGTTCGACTCGAACATCGGCTGTTCGATCGTTCGACGAAGATCGAACGATTTGGGCCGTTCGCACCTAATTCGAGTGACGCGAACGGCCCACAATGCACTACGCCATCGCAGTGTCATCCAGGCGCTGTGATTGGCCAAGCATGCACTGTGACCCCGCATGCTTGGCCAATCACAGCGCCGGCAGCGAGGAGAGCAATGATTGGCCACAGGCAGGATGCCTGTGGCAAATTATTGCTGAGGGTGTTTAGTACACGCCCCACACTATAAAAGGCCGCCAGCACGGCGGCCTAGTGTAGTGTGTTCCGGAGCAGGGAAAGAGAAGCATAGGCAGGGACAGTGACATTTTTTTTTCTTGCTTAACCTGGATTCCTTTAGTTTAGGGAAAGAGAAGGATAGGTAGGGAGAGTGTCAGTGTGTTTTAGTGTGCTAATCCTTGTTTGTAGGGACAGGGAAGGACAGTGAGGGAAATTCTCCTTGTGCTATACTGTGCTAAAGCATTGATCATCAACCATCTTTAAAAAAAACATTTTTTCTAGGGACAGAAAACTATAGGTAGTGTGACAGCAGGAAGGTAAAGTCACCTGGTTGCATCCAGGGGGGTAGATATATTTCGCCCAGATTCAGGCTTTACGCCGACTTATACAACTAGGTGGAGAGTTGTATAAGCCCAGCTGAGGCTAGTGGGCTCATGGATGACTCATACCTCTAGGGAGAGTGTGGGGCGTCGTGCAGACAGGGAGTTGATGAGACCAGCTGAAGCTTGTCAGCTCATTTAGGCCTCTATAAAAACTCCCAGATTCATTAGGTGTTTGCTCATGCCTGGACCCAGACCTGTGTGGACTGTCTAGGGAGAGTGAACCCCTGTGCGGTGAGACAAAGCCTGTGTGGCTATTTGCTTGGACATTTAAAACCAGGGACTTAGGGACTAGGACAGCACTAGGCTGATCCCAGTTGTTAGCTAGGAAACCTGTATGTTTAGTCAGAGGTCAAGTTGACCAGGATTTATTTTGTTTATGTTTCTTTTGGCTTTGCTGTGTTTTGTCACTGTAAATAGAAAATAAACCGCACTTTTTTTGATTTTGAAAACCACAACCTCCGTTTGCTGGTCCTGTTTTTGTGTGGGGAGCCCATCCCGGGGGTCACACACACCCGCTGCCGAGCTAACCCCCTCACAGTAGGGAGAGTGTCAGTGTGTTTTACTGTGCTAATCCTTGTTTCTAGGGACAGGGAAGGACAGTGAGGGAAATTCTCCTTGTGCTATACTGTGCTAAAGCATTGATCATCAACCATCTTTAAAAAAACATTTTTTCTAGGGACAGAAAACTATAGGTAGGGAGAGTGTCAGTGTGTTTTACTGTGCTAATCCTTGTTTCTAGGGACAGGGAAGGACAGTGAGGGAAATTCTCCTTGTGCTATACTGTGCTAAAGCATTGATCATCAACCATCTTTAAAAAAACATTTTTTCTAGGGACAGAAAACTATAGGTAGGGAGAGTGTTAGTGTGTTTTACTGTGCTAATCCTTGTTTCTAGGGACAGGGAAGGACAGTGAGGGAAATTCTCCTTGTGCTATACTGTGCTAAAGCATTGATCATCAACCATCTTTAAAAAAACATTTTTTCTAGGGACAGAAAACTATAGGTAGGGAGAGTGTCAGTGTGTTTTACTGTGCTAATCCTTGTTTCTAGGGACAGGGAAGGACAGTGAGGGAAATTCTCCTTGTGCTATACTGTGCTAAAGCATTGATCATCAACCATCTTTAAAAAAACATTATTTCTAGGGACAGAAAACTATAGGTAGGGAGAGTGTCAGTGTGTTTTACTGTGCTAATCCTTGTTTCTAGGGACAGGGAAGGACAGTGAGGGAAATTCTCCTTGTGCTATACTGTGCTAAAGCATTGATCATCAACCATCTTTAAAAAAACATTTTTTCTAGGGACAGAAAACTATAGGTAGTGTGACAGCAGGAAGGTAAAGTCACCTGGTTGCATCCAGGGGGGTAGGTATATTTCTCCCAGATTCAGGCTTTATGCCGACTTATACAACTAGGGAGAGAGTTGATGAAGCCCAGCTGAGGCTAGTGGGCTCATGGATGATTCATACCTCTAGGGAGAGGGCTGGGCGTCGTGCAGGCAGGGAGTTGATGAGACCAGCTGAAGCTTGTCAGCTCGTTTAAGGCCTCTATAAAAACTCCCAGATTCATTAGGTGTTTGCTCATGCCTGGACCCAGACCTGTGTGGACTGTCTAGGGAGAGTGAACCCCTGTGCGGTGAGACAAGCCTGTGTGGCTATTTGCTTGGACATTTACTAAACCAGGGACTTAGGGACTAGGACAGCACCAGGCTGATCCCAGTTGTTAGTTAGGAAACCTGCATGTTTAGTCAGAGGTCAAGCTGACCAGGGTTTATTTTGTTTATGTTTCTTTTTGCTTTGCTGTGTTTTTTGTCACTGTAAATAGAGAAATAAACCGCACCTTTTTGATCTTGAAAACCACAACCTCCGTCTGCTGGGCCTGTTTTTGTGTGGGGAGCCCATCCAGGGGATCACACACACCCGCTACCGAGTTAACCCCCTCACAGTTGGTGGAGAACCAGTGGCAGTTTTTTTTTAAGCCAGCATGGAGGAGATACTGAAACAGCTGGCTCTAGCAAATGCCAATCAACAGCAGACAAATGCAGGTTTGCAAAAGAGCCTTGCAGCTCAACAACAGAGCTTCGCAGCCCAGCAGCAAGCTCATCAACAGAGCCTTGCAGCCCAGCAGCAAGCTCACCAACAGAGTCTGGAAGCTCAGCAACAAGCCCAGCAGCAATCTGAGGCCCGCTTCATAGACCTGTTACAGAAGCAAGAGCAGAGACTGCAACAAATGGAAGCAGTAATGCAGCAACGTCCGCAGACCAGTGAGGAAAGCCACCCCACTAATACCGCGTCCTTTGGGGTGAGTCGTTTATTGACAAAAATGACTGGAGAGGATGATCCAGAGGTATTTTTGACCACATTTGAAAGGACTGCTGAAAGAGAAAAGTGGCCTGAGGAGCAGTGGGCTGGACTGGTGGCTCCTCTGTTAACTGGTGAATCGCAGAAGGCTTACTATGACCTAGAGCCTGACCAAGCAAAAGACTATGGGATGCTAAAAGCTGAAATATTGGCAAGGCTGGGTGTCACCCTGGCTGTCCGGGCTCAGCGTGTGCATAACTGGACTTTCCAGCTTGGAAAACCCCCCAGGTCTCAAATGTATGATCTCATTCACCTGAGCAGGAAGTGGCTACAGCCAGAGACTTTGTCCGCACCAGAGATTGTGGAACGTGTTGTAATGGATCGGTTTTTGAGAGCTCTTCCTACTGCCATCCAAAAGTGGGTAAGCCATGGAGACCCAGAGACGGCCGGTGGTCTTGTGGATCGTGTAGAGAAATACTTGGCTACAGAGAACCTGACGGCCTCTTCCAGAGACTCTCGGACTTTCCACCCTAAGACCAGACCATCCCCCAGGGGCGGATAAGAGGATTCCAAGGGGTGAGGGTGGAGAGAGTGAGAGGGTGGGAGCTCTACCCAAAGTTTGGCGAGAACAGCCTGGGAAGTCAGGGGCTCAAGAGGCAGCCAAAAGGATTGTTTGCTACCGCTGCCGGCAAGCGGGACATATTGCAGCAAATTGCCTGGTTGTGGAGGAACCCATGCAATGTGACTTTCTGACGGACCGACGTCAGTCGCTGTGTGCGACAGTCGCATGCACTGCCATTCGGGGAACTGAGAAACATTTATGCAAAATGTGTATTAATGGTAGAAATGTTGTGGTATTACTGGATTCAGGTAGCCTTGTGACCCTGATAAAGGCTGAATTAGTTAAAACAGAGGTCTCTGGGAATAGCAAGGTAGCTGTTATTTGTGTGCATGGGGACACCCGAGAGTATCCAGTGACTACAGTGTGTTTCGAGACCCCCAAAGGTACCCTCTCTCATCCAGTGGGGTTAGTATCTCAATTACCGCATGATGCCATTGTGGGAAGGGATTTTCCGAAGTTCTGGGAACTGTGGGATGATCCTGAGCCCCCCACTGGTGCCCCTATGTACCAGGAATGTGATAGCCAGAACTCCTCTGAGAGTGGTGAGGACTCTCCAGAATTTCCCTTGTCAGTATTGGCAGGGGAGACTCAAGAAACTGGAGAGGAGCCCACCTCCTCAGACGAAAACCTACCGTCTGTGGAGTTTTCTGATCTTGAGGTTCACAGGGAAAACTTTGCCACAGAACAGTTAAAAGACCCCGCCCTAATAAAGGCACGGGAAAACGTAGTGGAAATAGATGGCGAGTTAGTGAACCCAGATAATACCTGCACTTACCCATACTTCAGCGTAGAGAAGGACCTACTGTATCGGGTGACAAAAAGGGCAGAAGAAACCGTTGAGCAGCTTGTGGTGCCCAAACCTTACAGGAAGTTGGTGTTGGAGTTGGCCCATGGGCACATTCTTGGAGGTCATCTGGGGACAGAGAAAACCCGAGAGAGGGTATTACAGAGATTCTATTGGCCTGGGGTGATGAAGGACATAGAAAATTATTGTTCCTCCTGCCCTGTGTGTCAGAGGTCGGCCCCGATGCCACATTTCCGTAGCCCGCTGGTCCCTCTACCCATCATTGAGGTCCCGTTTGAGAGAATCGCAATGGATTTGGTAGGTCCTATAATCAAGTCCGCTAGGGGGCACCAGTACATATTGGTTATAATGGACTATGCCACCCGTTATCCAGAAGCGATCCCTCTCAGAAATACCTCGGCCAAAACCATAGCCAAAGAGCTATCTCTTGTTTTTAGCCGGGTGGGTATTTGTAAAGAACTGCTTACGGACCAAGGTACACCCTTTATGTCCCGGGTTATGAAAGAGCTGTGTAAATTGTTCAAAGTGACGCAATTGCGTACATCTGTGTATCACCCCCAAACCGATGGGCTGGTTGAAAGATTCAACAAAACCCTAAAACAAATGTTGAAGAAAGTGGTGGATAGAGATGGAAAGGATTGGGACTGTCTACTTCCTTATTTGATGTTTGCTATTAGGGAGGAGCCCCAATCCTCTACGGGATTCTCCCCCTTTGAGTTACTGTATGGGAGACACCCAAGAGGGCTGTTGGATATTGCCAAGGAAACTTGGGAAAGTGAGAGTTCTCCCCACAGGAGTGTGATTGAGCATGTCGCCCTGATGCAAGATCGAATTGCACAGGTAATGCCCATCGTGAAGGAACATTTGGCCCAAGCGCAGTTGGCACAGCAGAGAGTGTACAACCGTGGAGCCAAGACCCGTACCTTTTCCCCGGGGGATAGGATATTGGTACTTGTCCCTACGGTTGAAAGTAAATTCCTTGCCAAATGGCAAGGCCCCTACGAGATAATGGAAAAAGTGAGCAAAGTGAATTACAAGGTCAGACAACCAGGAAGGCGAAAGCCCGAACAGATCTATCACGTTAATCTGTTGAAAGCCTGGAGGGATAGAGAGTCCCTAGTCGCAGAAACTTGGTCACCAGCTCAAACTGGTTGCGTGATTCCGGAGGTTGGAATAGCAGCCACCTTGTCACAACCCCAACAACAGGAGGTTAAGGAGTTTGTGCTTCGCAACAAGGAGGTGTTCTCTGAGCTGCCGGGACAAACATCTGGGGTAGAGCATGATATTATTACCCCGCCCGGTGAAAGGGTGAAGTTAAAACCCTATCGGATCCCAGAGGCCCGACGGGAGGCAATACGGGAGGAAGTACAGAAAATGCTGAACTTAGGGGTGATAGAGGAGTCCCAAAGTGATTGGTCTAGTCCCATTGTGCTGGTGCCTAAACCGGATGGGAGCTGGCGATTTTGTAACGATTTTCGTCAGTTGAACAAAGTTACAAAATTTGACACCTACCCCATGCCACGTATAGATGAGTTGATCGACCGGCTGGGAACAGCCCGATACATGACGACTCTTGACCTCACAAAAGGGTATTGGCAAATTCCCCTGGCCAAGTCGGCCAAAGAGAAAACCGCATTTGTAAACCCAGACGGGGCGTTCCAATATAAGAGAATGCCGTTCGGGTTACAGAATGCGCCGGCCACATTCCAGCGGAAAATGGACCAGATACTGAGGCCCCATCGGAAGTATGCTGCGGCTTACCTGGATGACGTAATTGTCCATAGCACAGATTGGGCCTCACATCTGCCAAAAGTGCAAGCAGTCCTAGACTCTATCCGGGAAGCGGGGTTTACGGCTAACCCCAAGAAGTGTACCATTGGGCAGGAGGAGGCCAAATATCTTGGGTACACCATTGGGAGGGGAGTAATAAAACCCCAACTCAAAAAAGTCGAGGCCATCCAGAGTTGGCCACGTCCCAACAGCAAGAAGCAGGTACGATCCTTTCTGGGAATAGCGGGGTATTATCGGCGCTTCATTCCCCACTTTGCTTCTAAGGCTGTGCCCCTAACCAACCTGACGAAAGGGAAAGGGTCGGTCATGATTAAATGGACCCCCGAGGCTGAGGCAGCATTCCAATTCTTGAAACAAGCCTTATGTAGCCAGCCAGTGTTGTACTCACCCGACTTCTCTAAAGACTTTGTCGTACAAAGTGATGCGTCAGATGTGGGGTTAGGAGCAGTATTGTCCCAGGTCTGGAACGGGGAAGAGCACCCAGTCATTTACCTCAGCAGGAAGTTGAAGTCCCATGAGGTAAATTACGCCACGGTTGAAAAGGAGTGTTTAGCGGTGAAGTGGGCTCTAGATTCCCTTCGGTACTATCTGCTAGGTAGGCACTTTGACATGGTTACGGATCACGCTCCGTTAAAGTGGATGGCTCAAAACAAGGAGACAAATAGAAGAGTGAATAGGTGGTTCCTGGCCCTACAGGAATTCAACTTCACAGTAAAGCATCGCCCTGGCGTTCAAATGGGGAATGTGGATGCTTTGTCTCGAGTACATGAATGCCTGATTGCTGGTGTTCCAACCCCAAGGTTAAAACAAGAGGGGGGGGGTATGTGACAGCAGGAAGGTAAAGTCACCTGGTTGCATCCAGGGGGGTAGGTATATTTCTCCCAGATTCAGGCTTTATGCCGACTTATACAACTAGGGAGAGAGTTGATGAAGCCCAGCTGAGGCTAGTGGGCTCATGGATGATTCATACCTCTAGGGAGAGGGCTGGGCGTCGTGCAGGCAGGGAGTTGATGAGACCAGCTGAAGCTTGTCAGCTCGTTTAAGGCCTCTATAAAAACTCCCAGATTCATTAGGTGTTTGCTCATGCCTGGACCCAGACCTGTGTGGACTGTCTAGGGAGAGTGAACCCCTGTGCGGTGAGACAAGCCTGTGTGGCTATTTGTTTGGACATTTACTAAACCAGGGACTTAGGGACTAGGACAGCACCAGGCTGATCCCAGTTGTTAGTTAGGAAACCTGCATGTTTAGTCAGAGGTCAAGCTGACCAGGGTTTATTTTGTTTATGTTTATTTTTGCTTTGCTGTGTTTTTTGTCACTGTAAATAGAGAAATAAACCGCACCTTTTTGATCTTGAAAACCACAACCTCCGTCTGCTGGGCCTGTTTTTGTGTGGGGAGCCCATCCAGGGGATCACACACACCCGCTACCGAGTTAACCCCCTCACAGTAGGGAGAGTGTCAGTGTGTTTTACTGTGCTAATCCTTGTTTCTAGGGACAGGGAAGGACAGTGAGGGAAATTCTCCTTGTGCTATACTGTGCTAAAGCATTGATCATCAACCATCTTTAAAAAAACATTTTTTCTAGGGACAGAAAACTATAGGTAGGGAGAGTGTCAGTGTGTTTCACTGTGCTAATCCTTGTTTCTAGGGACAGGGAAGGACAGTGAGGGAAATTCTCCTTGTGCTATACTGTGCTAAAGCATTGATCATCAACCATCTTTAAAAAAACATTATTTCTAGGGACAGAAAACTATAGGTAGGGAGAGTGTCAGTGTGTTTTACTGTGCTAATCCTTGTTTCTAGGGACAGGGAAGGACAGTGAGGGAAATTCTCCTTGTGCTATACTGTGCTAAAGCATTGATCATCAACCATCTTTAAAAAAACATTTTTTCTAGGGACAGAAAACTATAGGTAGGGAGAGTGTCAGTGTGTTTTACTGTGCTAATCCTTGTTTCTAGGGACAGGGAAGGACAGTGAGGGAAATTCTCCTTGTGCTATACTGTGCTAAAGCATTGATCATCAACCATCTTTAAAAAAACATTTTTTCTAGGGACAGAAAACTATAGGTAGGGAGAGTGTCAGTGTGTTTTACTGTGCTAATCCTTGTTTCTAGGGACAGGGAAGGACAGTGAGGGAAATTCTCCTTGTGCTATACTGTGCTAAAGCATTGATCATCAACCATCTTTAAAAAAACATTTTTTCTAGGGACAGAAAACTATAGGTAGGGAGAGTGTCAGTGTGTTTCACTGTGCTAATCCTTGTTTCTAGGGACAGGGAAGGACAGTGAGGGAAATTCTCCTTGTGCTATACTGTGCTAAAGCATTGATCATCAACCATCTTTAAAAAAACATTTTTTCTAGGGACAGAAAACTATAGGTAGGGAGAGTGTCAGTGTGTTTTACTGTGCTAATCCTTGTTTCTAGGGACAGGGAAGGACAGTGAGGGAAATTCTCCTTGTGCTATACTGTGCTAAAGCATTGATCATCAATTATCTTTAAAAAAACATTTTTTCTAGGGACAGAAAACTATAGGTAGGGAGAGTGTCAGTGTGTTTCACTGTGATAATCCTTGTTTCTAGGGACAGGGAAGGACAGTGAGGGAAATTCTCCTTGTGCTATACTGTGCTAAAGCATTGATCATCAACCATCTTTAAAAAAAACATTTTTTCTAGGGACAGAAAACTATAGGTAGGGAGAGTGTCAGTGTGTTTTACTGTGCTAATCCTTGTTTCTAGGGACAGGGAAGGACAGTGAGGGAAATTCTCCTTGTGCTATACTGTGCTAAAGCATTGATCATCAACCATCTTTAAAAAAACATTTTTTCTAGGGACAGAAAACTATAGGTAGGGAGAGTGTCAGTGTGTTTTACTGTGCTAATCCTTGTTTCTAGGGACAGGGAAGGACAGTGAGGGAAATTCTCCTTGTGCTATACTGTGCTAAAGCATTGATCATCAACCATCTTTAAAAAAACATTTTTTCTAGGGACAGAAAACTATAGGTAGGGAGAGTGTCAGTGTGTTTTACTGTGCTAATCCTTGTTTCTAGGGACAGGGAAGGACAGTGAGGGAAATTCTCCTTGTGCTATACTGTGCTAAAGCATTGATCATCAACCATCTTTAAAAAAAACATTTTTTCTAGGGACAGAAAACTATAGGTAGGGAGAGTGTCAGTGTGTTTTACTGTGCTAATCCTTGTTTCTAGGGACAGGGAAGGACAGTGAGGGAAATTCTCCTTGTGCTATACTGTGCTAAAGCATTGATCATCAACCATCTTTAAAAAAACATTTTTTCTAGGGACAGAAAACTATAGGTAGGGAGAGTGTCAGTGTGTTTCACTGTGCTAATCCTTGTTTCTAGGGACAGGGAAGGACAGTGAGGAAAATTCTCCTTGTGCTATACTGTTCTAAAGCATTGATCATCAACCATCTTTAAAAAAAACATTTTTTCTAGGGACAGAAAACTATAGGTAGGGAGAGTGTCAGTGTGTTTTACTGTGCTAATCCTTGTTTCTAGGGACAGGGAAGGACAGTGAGGGAAATTCTCCTTGTGCTATACTGTGCTAAAGCATTGATCATCAACCATCTTTAAAAAAACATTTTTTCTAGGGACAGAAAACTATAGGTAGGGAGAGTGTCAGTGTGTTTTACTGTGCTAATCCTTGTTTCTAGGGACAGGGAAGGACAGTGAGGGAAATTCTCCTTGTGCTATACTGTGCTAAAGCATTGATCATCAACCATCTTTAAAAAAACATTTTTTCTAGGGACAGAAAACTATAGGTAGGGAGAGTGTCAGTGTGTTTTACTGTGCTAATCCTTGTTTCTAGGGACAGGGAAGGACAGTGAGGGAAATTCTCCTTGTGCTATACTGTGCTAAAGCATTGATCATCAACCATCTTTAAAAAAACATTTTTTCTAGGGACAGAAAACTATAGGTAGGGAGAGTGTCAGTGTGTTTTACTGTGCTAATCCTTGTTTCTAGGGACAGGGAAGGAAAGTGAGGGAAATTCTCCTTGTGCTATACTGTGCTAAAGCATTGATCATCAACCATCTTTAAAAAAACATTTTTTCTAGGGACAGAAAACTATAGGTAGGGAGAGTGTCAGTGTGTTTCACTGTGCTAATCCTTGTTTCTAGGGACAGGGAAGGACAGTGAGGGAAATTCTCCTTGTGCTATACTGTGCTAAAGCATTGATCATCAACCATCTTTAAAAAAAACATTTTTTCTAGGGACAGAAAACTATAGGTAGGGAGAGTGTCAGTGTGTTTTACTGTGCTAATCCTTGTTTCTAGGGACAGGGAAGGACAGTGAGGGAAATTCTCCTTGTGCTATACTGTGCTAAAGCATTGATCATCAACCATCTGTAAAAAAACTTTTTTTCTAGGGACAGAAAACTATAGGTAGGGAGAGTGTCAGTGTGTTTTACTGTGCTAATCCTTGTTTCTAGGGACAGGGAAGGACAGTGAGGGAAATTCTCCTTGTGCTATACTGTGCTAAAGCATTGATCATCAACCATCTTTAAAAAAACATTTTTTCTAGGGACAGAAAACTATAGGTAGGGAGAGTGTCAGTGTGTTTTACTGTGCTAATCCTTGTTTCTAGGGACAGGGAAGGACAGTGAGGGAAATTCTCCTTGTGCTATACTGTGCTAAAGCATTGATCATCAACCATCTTTAAAAAAACATTTTTTCTAGGGACAGAAAACTATAGGTAGGGAGAGTGTCAGTGTGTTTTACTGTGCTAATCCTTGTTTCTAGGGACAGGGAAGGACAGTGAGGGAAATTCTCCTTGTGCTATACTGTGCTAAAGCATTGATCATCAACCATCTTTAAAAAAACATTTTTTCTAGGTACAGAAAACTATAGGTAGGGAGAGTGTCAGTGTGTTTCACTGTGCTAATCCTTGTTTCTAGGGACAGGGAAGGACAGTGAGGGAAATTCTCCTTGTGCTATACTGTGCTAAAGCATTGATCATCAACCATCTTTAAAAAAACATTTTTTCTAGGGACAGAAAACTATAGGTAGGGAGAGTGTCAGTGTGTTTTACTGTGCTAATCCTTGTTTCTAGGGACAGGGAAGGACAGTGAGGGAAATTCTCCTTGTGCTATACTGTGCTAAAGCATTGATCATCAACCATCTTTAAAAAAACATTTTTTCTAGGGACAGAAAACTATAGGTAGGGAGAGTGTCAGTGTGTTTCACTGTGCTAATCCTTGTTTCTAGGGACAGGGAAGGACAGTGAGGGAAATTCTCCTTGTGCTATACTGTGCTAAAGCATTGATCATCAACCATCTTTAAAAAAACATTTTTTCTAGGGACAGAAAACTATAGGTAGGGAGAGTGTCAGTGTGTTTTACTGTGCTAATCCTTGTTTCTAGGGACAGGGAAGGACAGTGAGGGAAATTCTCCTTTTGCTATACTGTGCTAAAGCATTGATCATCAACCATCTTTAAAAAAACATTTTTTCTAGGGACAGAAAACTATAGGTAGGGAGAGTGTCAGTGTGTTTCACTGTGCTAATCCTTGTTTCTAGGGACAGGGAAGGACAGTGAGGGAAATTCTCCTTGTGCTATTCTGTGCTAAAGCATTGATCATCAACCATCTTTAAAAAAAACATTTTTTCTAGGGACAGAAAACTATAGGTAGGGAGAGTGTCAGTGTGTTTTACTGTGCTAATCCTTGTTTCTAGGGACAGGGAAGGACAGTGAGGGAAATTCTCCTTGTGCTATACTGTGCTAAAGCATTGATCATCAACCATCTTTAAAAAAACTTTTTTTCTAGGGACAGAAAACTATAGGTAGGGAGAGTGTCAGTGTGTTTTACTGTGCTAATCCTTGTTTCTAGGGACAGGGAAGGACAGTGAGGGAAATTCTCCTTGTGCTATACTGTGCTAAAGCATTGATCATCAACCATCTTTAAAAAAACATTTTTTCTAGGGACAGAAAACTATAGGTAGGGAGAGTGTCAGTGTGTTTTACTGTGCTAATCCTTGTTTCTAGGGACAGGGAAGGACAGTGAGGGAAATTCTCCTTGTGCTATACTGTGCTAAAGCATTGATCATCAACCATCTTTAAAAAAACATTTTTTCTAGGGACAGAAAACTATAGGTAGGGAGAGTGTCAGTGTGTTTTACTGTGCTAATCCTTGTTTCTAGGGACAGGGAAGGACAGTGAGGGAAATTCTCCTTGTGCTATACTGTGCTAAAGCATTGATCATCAACCATCTTTAAAAAAACATTTTTTCTAGGGACAGAAAACTATAGGTAGGGAGAGTGTCAGTGTGTTTTACTGTGCTAATCCTTGTTTCTAGGGACAGGGAAGGACAGTGAGGGAAATTCTCCTTGTGCTATACTGTGCTAAAGCATTGATCATCAACCATCTTTAAAAAAACATTTTTTCTAGGGACAGAAAACTATAGGTAGGGAGAGTGTCAGTGTGTTTCACTGTGCTAATCCTTGTTTCTAGGGACAGGGAAGGACAGTGAGGGAAATTCTCCTTGTGCTATACTGTGCTAAAGCATTGATCATCAACCATCTTTAAAAAAAACATTTTTTCTAGGGACAGAAAACTATAGGTAGGGAGAGTGTCAGTGTGTTTTACTGTGCTAATCCTTGTTTCTAGGGACAGGGAAGGACAGTGAGGGAAATTCTCCTTGTGCTATACTGTGCTAAAGCATTGATCATCAACCATCTTTAAAAAAACATTTTTTCTAGGGACAGAAAACTATAGGTAGGGAGAGTGTCAGTGTGTTTTACTGTGCTAATCCTTGTTTCTAGGGACAGGGAAGGACAGTGAGGGAAATTCTCCTTGTGCTATACTGTGCTAAAGCATTGATCATCAACCATCTTTAAAAAAACATTTTTTCTAGGGACAGAAAACTATAGGTAGGGAGAGTGTCAGTGTGTTTTACTGTGCTAATCCTTGTTTCTAGGGACAGGGAAGGACAGTGAGGGAAATTCTCCTTGTGCTATACTGTGCTAAAGCATTGATCATCAACCATCTTTAAAAAAACATTTTTTTCTAGGGACAGAAAACTATAGGTAGGGAGAGTGTCAGTGTGTTTTACTGTGCTAATCCTTGTTTGTAGGGACAGGGAAGGACAGTGAGGGAAATTCTCCTTGTGCTATACTGTGCTAAAGCATTGATCATCAACCATCTTTAAAAAAACAATTTTTCTAGGGACAGAAAACTATAGGTAGGGAGAGTGTCAGTGTGTTTTACTGTGCTAATCCTTGTTTCTAGGGACAGGGAAGGACAGTGAGGGAAATTCTCCTTGTGCTATACTGTGCTAAAGCATTGATCATCAACCATCTTTAAAAAAACATTTTTTCTAGGGACAGAAAACTATAGGTAGGGAGAGTGTCAGTGTGTTTCACTGTGCTAATCCTTGTTTCTAGGGACAGGGAAGGACAGTGAGGGAAATTCTCCTTGTGCTATACTGTGCTAAAGCATTGATCATCAACCATCTTTAAAAAACATTTTTTCTAGGGACAGAAAACTATAGGTAGGGAGAGTGTCAGTGTGTTTTACTGTGCTAATCCTTGTTTCTAGGGACAGGGAAGGACAGTGAGGGAAATTCTCCTTGTGCTATACTGTGCTAAAGCATTGATCATCAACCATCTTTAAAAAAGCATTTTTTCTAGGGACAGAAAACTATAGGTAGGGAGAGTGTCAGTGTGTTTTACTGTGCTAATCCTTGTTTCTAGGGACAGCGAAGGACAGTGAGGGAAATTCTCCTTGTGCTATACTGTGCTAAAGCATTGATCATCAACCATCTTTAAAAAAACATTTTTTCTAGGGACAGAAAACTATAGGTAGGGAGAGTGTCAGTGTGTTTTACTGTGCTAATCCTTGTTTCTAGGGACAGGGAAGGACAGTGAGGGAAATTCTCCTTGTGCTATACTGTGCTAAAGCATTGATCATCAACCATCTTTAAAAAAACATTTTTTCTAGGGACAGAAAACTATAGGTAGGGAGAGTGTCAGTGTGTTTCACTGTGCTAATCCTTGTTTCTAGGGACAGGGAAGGACAGTGAGGGAAATTCTCCTTGTGCTATACTGTGCTAAAGCATTGATCATCAACCATCTTTAAAAAAACATTTTTTCTAGGGACAGAAAACTATAGGTAGGGAGAGTGTCAGTGTGTTTTACTGTGCTAATCCTTGTTTCTAGGGACAGGGAAGGACAGTGAGGGAAATTCTCCTTGTGCTATACTGTGCTAAAGCATTGATCATCAACCATCTTTAAAAAAACATTTTTTCTAGGGACAGAAAACTATAGGTAGGGAGAGTGTCAGTGTGTTTCACTGTGATAATCCTTGTTTCTAGGGACAGGGAAGGACAGTGAGGGAAATTCTCCTTGTGCTATACTGTGCTAAAGCATTGATCATCAACCATCTTTAAAAAAAACATTTTTTCTAGGGACAGAAAACTATAGGTAGGGAGAGTGTCAGTGTGTTTTACTGTGCTAATCCTTGTTTCTAGGGACAGGGAAGGACAGTGAGGGAAATTCTCCTTGTGCTATACTGTGCTAAAGCATTGATCATCAACCATCTTTAAAAAAACATTTTTTCTAGGGACAGAAAACTATAGGTAGGGAGAGTGTCAGTGTGTTTCACTGTGCTAATCCTTGTTTCTAGGGACAGGGAAGGACAGTGAGGGAAATTCTCCTTGTGCTATACTGTGCTAAAGCATTGATCATCAACCATCTTTAAAAAACATTTTTTCTAGGGACAGAAAACTATAGGTAGGGAGAGTGTCAGTGTGTTTTACTGTGCTAATCCTTGTTTCTAGGGACAGGGAAGGACAGTGAGGGAAATTCTCCTTGTGCTATACTGTGCTAAAGCATTGATCATCAACCATCTTTAAAAAAGCATTTTTTCTAGGGACAGAAAACTATAGGTAGGGAGAGTGTCAGTGTGTTTTACTGTGCTAATCCTTGTTTCTAGGGACAGCGAAGGACAGTGAGGGAAATTCTCCTTGTGCTATACTGTGCTAAAGCATTGATCATCAACCATCTTTAAAAAAACATTTTTTCTAGGGACAGAAAACTATAGGTAGGGAGAGTGTCAGTGTGTTTTACTGTGCTAATCCTTGTTTCTAGGGACAGGGAAGGACAGTGAGGGAAATTCTCCTTGTGCTATACTGTGCTAAAGCATTGATCATCAACCATCTTTAAAAAAACATTTTTTCTAGGGACAGAAAACTATAGGTAGGGAGAGTGTCAGTGTGTTTCACTGTGCTAATCCTTGTTTCTAGGGACAGGGAAGGACAGTGAGGGAAATTCTCCTTGTGCTATACTGTGCTAAAGCATTGATCATCAACCATCTTTAAAAAAACATTTTTTCTAGGGACAGAAAACTATAGGTAGGGAGAGTGTCAGTGTGTTTTACTGTGCTAATCCTTGTTTCTAGGGACAGGGAAGGACAGTGAGGGAAATTCTCCTTGTGCTATACTGTGCTAAAGCATTGATCATCAACCATCTTTAAAAAAACATTTTTTCTAGGGACAGAAAACTATAGGTAGGGAGAGTGTCAGTGTGTTTCACTGTGATAATCCTTGTTTCTAGGGACAGGGAAGGACAGTGAGGGAAATTCTCCTTGTGCTATACTGTGCTAAAGCATTGATCATCAACCATCTTTAAAAAAAACATTTTTTCTAGGGACAGAAAACTATAGGTAGGGAGAGTGTCAGTGTGTTTTACTGTGCTAATCCTTGTTTCTAGGGACAGGGAAGGACAGTGAGGGAAATTCTCCTTGTGCTATACTGTGCTAAAGCATTGATCATCAACCATCTTTAAAAAAACATTTTTTCTAGGGACAGAAAACTATAGGTAGGGAGAGTGTCAGTGTGTTTTACTGTGCTAATCCTTGTTTCTAGGGACAGGGAAGGACAGTGAGGGAAATTCTCCTTGTGCTATACTGTGCTAAAGCATTGATCATCAACCATCTTTAAAAAAACATTTTTTCTAGGGACAGAAAACTATAGGTAGGGAGAGTGTCAGTGTGTTTTACTGTGCTAATCCTTGTTTCTAGGGACAGGGAAGGACAGTGAGGGAAATTCTCCTTGTGCTATACTGTGCTAAAGCATTGATCATCAACCATCTTTAAAAAAACATTTTTTCTAGGGACAGAAAACTATAGGTAGGGAGAGTGTCAGTGTGTTTTACTGTGCTAATCCTTGTTTCTAGGGACAGGGAAGGACAGTGAGGGAAATTCTCCTTGTGCTATACTGTGCTAAAGCATTGATCATCAACCATCTTTAAAAAAACATTTTTTCTAGGGACAGAAAACTATAGGTAGGGAGAGTGTCAGTGTGTTTCACTGTGCTAATCCTTGTTTCTAGGGACAGGGAAGGACAGTGAGGAAAATTCTCCTTGTGCTATACTGTTCTAAAGCATTGATCATCAACCATCTTTAAAAAAAACATTTTTTCTAGGGACAGAAAACTATAGGTAGGGAGAGTGTCAGTGTGTTTTACTGTGCTAATCCTTGTTTCTAGGGACAGGGAAGGACAGTGAGGGAAATTCTCCTTGTGCTATACTGTGCTAAAGCATTGATCATCAACCATCTTTAAAAAAACATTTTTTCTAGGGACAGAAAACTATAGGTAGGGAGAGTGTCAGTGTGTTTTACTGTGCTAATCCTTGTTTCTAGGGACAGGGAAGGACAGTGAGGGAAATTCTCCTTGTGCTATACTGTGCTAAAGCATTGATCATCAACCATCTTTAAAAAAACATTTTTTCTAGGGACAGAAAACTATAGGTAGGGAGAGTGTCAGTGTGTTTTACTGTGCTAATCCTTGTTTCTAGGGACAGGGAAGGACAGTGAGGGAAATTCTCCTTGTGCTATACTGTGCTAAAGCATTGATCATCAACCATCTTTAAAAAAACATTTTTTCTAGGGACAGAAAACTATAGGTAGGGAGAGTGTCAGTGTGTTTTACTGTGCTAATCCTTGTTTCTAGGGACAGGGAAGGAAAGTGAGGGAAATTCTCCTTGTGCTATACTGTGCTAAAGCATTGATCATCAACCATCTTTAAAAAAACATTTTTTCTAGGGACAGAAAACTATAGGTAGGGAGAGTGTCAGTGTGTTTCACTGTGCTAATCCTTGTTTCTAGGGACAGGGAAGGACAGTGAGGGAAATTCTCCTTGTGCTATACTGTGCTAAAGCATTGATCATCAACCATCTTTAAAAAAAACATTTTTTCTAGGGACAGAAAACTATAGGTAGGGAGAGTGTCAGTGTGTTTTACTGTGCTAATCCTTGTTTCTAGGGACAGGGAAGGACAGTGAGGGAAATTCTCCTTGTGCTATACTGTGCTAAAGCATTGATCATCAACCATCTTTAAAAAAACTTTTTTTCTAGGGACAGAAAACTATAGGTAGGGAGAGTGTCAGTGTGTTTTACTGTGCTAATCCTTGTTTCTAGGGACAGGGAAGGACAGTGAGGGAAATTCTCCTTGTGCTATACTGTGCTAAAGCATTGATCATCAACCATCTTTAAAAAAACATTTTTTCTAGGGACAGAAAACTATAGGTAGGGAGAGTGTCAGTGTGTTTTACTGTGCTAATCCTTGTTTCTAGGGACAGGGAAGGACAGTGAGGGAAATTCTCCTTGTGCTATACTGTGCTAAAGCATTGATCATCAACCATCTTTAAAAAAACATTTTTTCTAGGGACAGAAAACTATAGGTAGGGAGAGTGTCAGTGTGTTTTACTGTGCTAATCCTTGTTTCTAGGGACAGGGAAGGACAGTGAGGGAAATTCTCCTTGTGCTATACTGTGCTAAAGCATTGATCATCAACCATCTTTAAAAAAACATTTTTTCTAGGTACAGAAAACTATAGGTAGGGAGAGTGTCAGTGTGTTTCACTGTGCTAATCCTTGTTTCTAGGGACAGGGAAGGACAGTGAGGGAAATTCTCCTTGTGCTATACTGTGCTAAAGCATTGATCATCAACCATCTTTAAAAAAACATTTTTTCTAGGGACAGAAAACTATAGGTAGGGAGAGTGTCAGTGTGTTTTACTGTGCTAATCCTTGTTTCTAGGGACAGGGAAGGACAGTGAGGGAAATTCTCCTTGTGCTATACTGTGCTAAAGCATTGATCATCAACCATCTTTAAAAAAACATTTTTTCTAGGGACAGAAAACTATAGGTAGGGAGAGTGTCAGTGTGTTTCACTGTGCTAATCCTTGTTTCTAGGGACAGGGAAGGACAGTGAGGGAAATTCTCCTTGTGCTATACTGTGCTAAAGCATTGATCATCAACCATCTTTAAAAAAACATTTTTTCTAGGGACAGAAAACTATAGGTAGGGAGAGTGTCAGTGTGTTTTACTGTGCTAATCCTTGTTTCTAGGGACAGGGAAGGACAGTGAGGGAAATTCTCCTTTTGCTATACTGTGCTAAAGCATTGATCATCAACCATCTTTAAAAAAACATTTTTTCTAGGGACAGAAAACTATAGGTAGGGAGAGTGTCAGTGTGTTTCACTGTGCTAATCCTTGTTTCTAGGGACAGGGAAGGACAGTGAGGGAAATTCTCCTTGTGCTATTCTGTGCTAAAGCATTGATCATCAACCATCTTTAAAAAAAACATTTTTTCTAGGGACAGAAAACTATAGGTAGGGAGAGTGTCAGTGTGTTTTACTGTGCTAATCCTTGTTTCTAGGGACAGGGAAGGACAGTGAGGGAAATTCTCCTTGTGCTATACTGTGCTAAAGCATTGATCATCAACCATCTTTAAAAAAACTTTTTTTCTAGGGACAGAAAACTATAGGTAGGGAGAGTGTCAGTGTGTTTTACTGTGCTAATCCTTGTTTCTAGGGACAGGGAAGGACAGTGAGGGAAATTCTCCTTGTGCTATACTGTGCTAAAGCATTGATCATCAACCATCTTTAAAAAAACATTTTTTCTAGGGACAGAAAACTATAGGTAGGGAGAGTGTCAGTGTGTTTTACTGTGCTAATCCTTGTTTCTAGGGACAGGGAAGGACAGTGAGGGAAATTCTCCTTGTGCTATACTGTGCTAAAGCATTGATCATCAACCATCTTTAAAAAAACATTTTTTCTAGGGACAGAAAACTATAGGTAGGGAGAGTGTCAGTGTGTTTTACTGTGCTAATCCTTGTTTCTAGGGACAGGGAAGGACAGTGAGGGAAATTCTCCTTGTGCTATACTGTGCTAAAGCATTGATCATCAACCATCTTTAAAAAAACATTTTTTCTAGGGACAGAAAACTATAGGTAGGGAGAGTGTCAGTGTGTTTTACTGTGCTAATCCTTGTTTCTAGGGACAGGGAAGGACAGTGAGGGAAATTCTCCTTGTGCTATACTGTGCTAAAGCATTGATCATCAACCATCTTTAAAAAAACATTTTTTCTAGGGACAGAAAACTATAGGTAGGGAGAGTGTCAGTGTGTTTCACTGTGCTAATCCTTGTTTCTAGGGACAGGGAAGGACAGTGAGGGAAATTCTCCTTGTGCTATACTGTGCTAAAGCATTGATCATCAACCATCTTTAAAAAAAACATTTTTTCTAGGGACAGAAAACTATAGGTAGGGAGAGTGTCAGTGTGTTTTACTGTGCTAATCCTTGTTTCTAGGGACAGGGAAGGACAGTGAGGGAAATTCTCCTTGTGCTATACTGTGCTAAAGCATTGATCATCAACCATCTTTAAAAAAACATTTTTTCTAGGGACAGAAAACTATAGGTAGGGAGAGTGTCAGTGTGTTTTACTGTGCTAATCCTTGTTTCTAGGGACAGGGAAGGACAGTGAGGGAAATTCTCCTTGTGCTATACTGTGCTAAAGCATTGATCATCAACCATCTTTAAAAAAACATTTTTTCTAGGGACAGAAAACTATAGGTAGGGAGAGTGTCAGTGTGTTTTACTGTGCTAATCCTTGTTTCTAGGGACAGGGAAGGACAGTGAGGGAAATTCTCCTTGTGCTATACTGTGCTAAAGCATTGATCATCAACCATCTTTAAAAAAACATTTTTTTCTAGGGACAGAAAACTATAGGTAGGGAGAGTGTCAGTGTGTTTTACTGTGCTAATCCTTGTTTGTAGGGACAGGGAAGGACAGTGAGGGAAATTCTCCTTGTGCTATACTGTGCTAAAGCATTGATCATCAACCATCTTTAAAAAAACAATTTTTCTAGGGACAGAAAACTATAGGTAGGGAGAGTGTCAGTGTGTTTTACTGTGCTAATCCTTGTTTCTAGGGACAGGGAAGGACAGTGAGGGAAATTCTCCTTGTGCTATACTGTGCTAAAGCATTGATCATCAACCATCTTTAAAAAAACATTTTTTCTAGGGACAGAAAACTATAGGTAGGGAGAGTGTCAGTGTGTTTCACTGTGCTAATCCTTGTTTCTAGGGACAGGGAAGGACAGTGAGGGAAATTCTCCTTGTGCTATACTGTGCTAAAGCATTGATCATCAACCATCTTTAAAAAACATTTTTTCTAGGGACAGAAAACTATAGGTAGGGAGAGTGTCAGTGTGTTTTACTGTGCTAATCCTTGTTTCTAGGGACAGGGAAGGACAGTGAGGGAAATTCTCCTTGTGCTATACTGTGCTAAAGCATTGATCATCAACCATCTTTAAAAAAGCATTTTTTCTAGGGACAGAAAACTATAGGTAGGGAGAGTGTCAGTGTGTTTTACTGTGCTAATCCTTGTTTCTAGGGACAGCGAAGGACAGTGAGGGAAATTCTCCTTGTGCTATACTGTGCTAAAGCATTGATCATCAACCATCTTTAAAAAAACATTTTTTCTAGGGACAGAAAACTATAGGTAGGGAGAGTGTCAGTGAGTTTCACTGTGCTAATCCTTGTTTTTAGGGACAGGGAAGGACAGTGAGGGAAATTCTCCTTGTGCTATACTGTGCTAAAGCATTGATCATCAACCATCTTTAAAAAAACATTTTTTCTAGGGACAGAAAACTATAGGTAGGGAGAGTGTCAGTGTGTTTTACTGTGCTAATCCTTGTTTCTAGGGACAGGGAAGGACAGTGAGGGAAATTCTCCTTGTGCTATACTGTGCTAAAGCATTGATCATCAACCATCTTTAAAAAAACATTTTTTCTTGGGACAGAAAACTATAGGTAGGGAGAGTGTCAGTGTGTTTCACTGTGCTAATCCTTGTTTCTAGGGACAGGGAAGGACAGTGAGGGAAATTCTCCTTGTGCTATACTGTGCTAAAGCATTGATCATCAACCATCTTTAAAAAAACATTTTTTCTAGGGACAGAAAACTATAGGTAGGGAGAGTGCCAGTGTGTTTCACTGTGCTAATCCTTGTTTCTAGGGACAGGGAAGGACAGTGAGGGAAATTCTCCTTGTGCTATACTGTGCTAAAGCATTGATCATCAACCATCTTTAAAAAAACATTTTTTCTAGGGACAGAAAACTATAGGTAGGGAGAGTGTCAGTGTGTTTTACTGTGCTAATCCTTGTTTCTAGGGACAGGGAAGGACAGTGAGGGAAATTCTCCTTGTGCTATACTGTGCTAAAGCATTCCTCATCAACCATCTTTGAAATCCTTGTTTTTTGGACAGTCAGGGAAATTGTCATTGTGCTATTCTGTGCGAAAGCAATCATCCTCAACCATATTTAGAAATCCTTAAGTAAAGGGACAGAGAAGGACACCTGAAGGTAGCCCTTATTGCTTTTTTCCCATCTCCCTGCAGGCCATCCATTAGAATGTCTGGAAGGCAAACAAGGAGAGGCAGACAGTCAGGAGGCAATAAAAGAGGGCAAGCAGGCTCTGTGTCTGGGGCAACAGTGCTGGTCGTGGACGCGGTGCATTGTCATCAGCACATGGCCATGGGACACGCTTGTCCTTCTTTTCGGCAGCTGGACATGTTGAGCCACATCATGCCGAAGACTTGGTAGAGTGGATGACCAAGCCCTCCTCCTCCTCCTCATCCTCTCTCACCCAGGCTCAGGGTACTGGCAAAGCAGCTGCCAAAGCGTCCTCTTCCCTGGTATCAATGTCAGACTCATCATCAGTCACTCCTTCCCTAGACCCACCATGTCCTCCTCCTGAGGAGTCCCCCGAACTGTTTGAGCACAGTGTTGGGTACATGCTCCAGGAGGATGCCCAGCGTTTCGAAGGGTCTGATGATGAAACCCAGCTACAGGAAGGCAGTAGCGTGAGAGCAGACAGAGGGGATGCTCAAGAAGGACACCAATCTGGCAGTCATGTTCCAGCAGCTGCAGCATACTGCCAGATTGGGTCCAGTGATGAGGAAAGAGGGGATGATGAGGTCACTGACTCCACGTGGGTGCCTAATAGGAGAGAGGAGGAGGAGGAGGATGAGGAGGAGGCACATCTCCAACGAGGCAGGATGCCCTTTGGTGGCCAGCGTAAGGGCAGTACACCGACGGAATCACACCGCAGAGCTCCGCCTGTGCAGGGCGCTGCCTCTGCCCGTCATTCAAAAAGTTCTTTGGTGTGGGCCTTTTTTGAGGCTAGTGCATCAGATCGCACAGCTGCTGTTTGCAACATATGTCTCAAGCGTATATCGCGTGGCCAAAACATCAGCCGCTTGGGTACCACATGCCTGACCAGACATATGTTGACCTGCCATGCAGCTCGTTGGCAAGCCTACCTCAAAGACCCACACCAAAGAACAAAGCGGACCTCTCCTTGCACCGCATCAGCTGGGATCTCCAACCCCACTATAACTTCAGTCCTCTCTGAAACATGCACTGAGAGGAATGAAGGTGTAGAATTAGGTGTGTCACAGCCAAGTACTTGCGGCCACTCTGCTAGCAGTACACCGACGTCCGATTCTAGCAGGCAAATTTCCCTGCCCCAGCTGCTGGACCGTCGAAAGAAGTTCACTCCCAGCCATCCACATGCCCAGCGGTTGAATGCTAGCTTGGCTAAATTGCTAGCGCTTCAACTGCTGCCTTTTCAGTTGGTAGACTCGGCCCCCTTCCGTGAGTTTGTGCAATGTGCGATTCCTCAGTGGCAGGTTCCCAAACGCCACTTTTTCTCACGGAAGGCTATTCCGGCTCTCTACCGGCATGTGGAAGGCAATGTCTTGGCCTCGCTGGACAGGGCGGTCAGCGGTAAGGTGCATATTACCGCTGACTCATGGTCCAGCAGGCATGGACAGGGACGTTACCTTTCTTTCACGGCCCATTGGGTCACTCTTTTGGCAGCTGGGAAGGATGCAGGACAAGGTGCAGTAGTGTTGGAGGTTGTTCCACCGCCACGCCTACAAAATGCTACTAGTGGTTGTGACACACCTCTCTCCTCCACCCCCTCCTCTTCTTCTTCCTCCATGGCCTCTTCCTGTGCTTTGTCCTCTGAACCAGCGGTGCTCCGTAGCCGTTCAAGGGGCTACGCAAGTACGCAGGCAAAAAGATGCCATGCCGTGCTTGCGCTGGTGTGTTTGGGGGACAGAAGCCACACTGGGGCAGAGGTCCTGTCTGCTCTGCAGGGCCAGGCCGAGAGGTGGTTGACGCCACGCCAGCTTAAGCCAGGAATGGTGGTTTGCGACAATGGCACCAACCTCCTCTCCGCCCTCCGACAGGGACAACTGACCCATGTGCCCTGTGTGGCTCACGTCCTTAACCTGGTGGTGCAGCGGTTCTTGGGCAGGTACCCGGGCTTACAGGATGTCCTGAGGCAGGCCAGGAAAGTCTGTGTGCATTTCCGCAGATCTTATAATGCCAGTGCTCGCCTGGCTGAGCTGCAAAAGGAGTTGAACCTGCCCAAGAACCGCCTTATATGTGACATGCCCACCAGGTGGAACTCAACGTTGGCCATGCTGCAGCGGCTGCACACGCAGCAGAGGGCCATCAATGAGTACCTGTGCGACTACGGCACCAGGACAGGGTCAGGGGAGCTTGGTTTTTTTTCTCCACGCCAGTGGGGCATGATCAGGGATGCATGCACTGTCCTGGCACCATTTGAGGAGGCCACGAGGATGGTGAGCAGTGACAGTGCATGCATCAGTGACACTGTACCTCTTGTCCACCTGTTGGAGCACACGCTGCGTGGAATAATGGACAGGGCACTTGAGGCAGAACAGAGGCAGGAAGAGGAGGACTTCCTTGCCTCTCAAGGCCCCCTTTACCCAGACAGTGTTCCTTCTGTCCCACCCATCGCACAGGAAGAGGAGGAGGAGGAGGAGGAGGAGGATTGTGTCAGCATGGAGGTGGAGGCTGGCACTCAGCATCATCAGCAGCAGTCTTTTAGGGATGATTTACAGTCCCAAGAAACCAGTGGACTTGTACGTGGCTGGGAGGAGGTGGCTGCGGATCATGTCGTCCTTAGTGACCCAGAGGACTCCGGACCGAATGCCTCAGCTAACCTACGCTGCATGGCCTCCCTGATCCTGCAAAGTCTGCGGAAGGATCCTCGTATTCTTCGGATCAAGGAGAGGGACCATTACTGGCTGGCCACTCTCCTTGATCCACGGTACAAGGGTAAGGTTGCGGACCTTATGTTACCGTCGCAGAGGGAGCAGAGGATGAGACAACTCCGGGAGGCCTTGCAGAAAGGTCTGTGCAACGCGTTCCCAGAGACTGGGAGGTTACAAACTCCTGGTCCTGGACAACGAGTTGCTGAGGCTTCGGCCAGTCAAAGAAGGAGCGGTGGGGAAGGTGGCCGTCTGACCGATGCGTTCAGACAATTCTTTAGTCCGCAGCCCCAAAGTATGATCGGTTCCAGCAACCATCGCCAGCGTCTGATAAACATGGTGCAGGAATATCTAGGGGCAAGGTCAGACTTGGACACCTTCCCCACCGAAAATCCTCTGGCTTACTGGGTCTTGAGGATGGATCACTGGCCAGAGCTTGCACAGTATGCAATTGAGCTACTGGCCTGTCCTGCATCCAGCGTTCTTTCGGAACGCACATTCAGTGCTGCTGGAGGATTTGTCACGGATCACAGGGTGCGCCTGTCCACCGACTCGGTTGATCGACTGACTTTCATCAAGATGAACCAGTCTTGGATCACCACCAGCTACCACACACCTGATGCTGATATAACAGACTAATTGATTTTAACATCTCACATCCCTTCAAGACTGATGCTGATGCTGAGTGCCTGTGCTGTTATGTTGACTGGTTATCCTCCTCCTCCGAGTCCTCAATGATACGATTGATGATGATAGCTTGGAAGATCATTTTTGTTTATGGGTGCCGCCACCAGTGGCTAAGGCCCAATTTTTCAGCCCCTGTTTAACAGGGGCGTGTAATTACAATTTTTGAAGCAATACTTTGCAACAGGGCTCATTGCTGTGCTCCAAGTACAGTATCTGTGAGGGGTTGGAGTGTTGTGCCACCAGTGCCTAAGGCCCAATTTTTCAGCCCCTGTTTAACAGGGGCGTGTCATTACAATTTTTGAAGCAATACTTTGCAACAGGGCTCATTGCTGTGCTCCAAGTACAGTATCTGTGAGGGGTTGCAGTGTTGTGCCACCAGTGCCTAAGGCCCAATTTTTCAGCCCCTGTTCAACAGGGGCATGTAATTACAATTCTTGATCTAATAATTCACAGCAGGGCCCATTGCTGCACCCACCAAGAGTAACTCTGAGGGCTTACAGTGTTGTGGTAACGCCACCACCACCACCACCACGAAAGGCCCAATTTTTCAGCCCCTGTTCAAAAGGGGCATGTAATTACAATTCTTGATCTAATAATTCACAGCAGGGCCCATTCCTGCACCCACCAAGAGTAACTCTGAGGGCTTACAGTGTTGTGGCAACACCACCACCACCACCACCACCACGAAAGGCCCAATTTTTCAGCCCCTGTTCAACAGGGGCATGCAATTACAATTCTTGATCTAATAATTCACAGCAGGGCCCATTGCTGCACCCACCAAGAGTAACTGTCAGGGCTTACAGTGTTGTGGCACCAGCACCACCATCAAAGGCCCAATTTTTACTACCACTGTTCAACAATTATATGTAATTACAATTCCTGATATAATAGTTGACAGCAGGGCGTTCCAGCACCAACCAAGAGTAACTGTGAGTGCTTACAGTGTTGTGCCAACACCAACAACTAAGGGGCCTATTTCTGCAGCGTATATACGGCAGGTCCCTACTTTCAAACATCCAACTTACAAACGACTCCTACTGGCAAACGCAAGAAGACAACAGGAAGTGAGAGGAAATCTACCCCTAGGAAGGAAAATTCTCTCCTGTAAGAATTAATATGGGAGAAAGGTGTCTCCTCTGTACTGATGCTTTATCACCAATCCTTGTTTCAAGAAAAACACCACATTTCAAAAACAGTTGTCATTGGGACGGAAAGTGAGGTGAAATGTTCTGAACAGGGGCACAGACAGCAAAACAAATGTTACAGGGGTGATAACCCTTACCTATGTTTTCCAAAAAGTTTAAAAATAGATTTTTGGGCTGGAGCTACACTTAAACAATGTACCTGTTCAAAATTACAAACAGATTCTACATAAGAACAAACCTACAGTCCCTGTCTTGTATGCACCGCCTGTATACGGCTGTTCAGAGTATATAGGGCCTTTTTTATTCTATGTGCGGGGTTCCCCTTAATATCCATACAAGACCCAAAGGGGCTGGTAATGGGCTGGGATGGGGGGGGGGGGTCATGGGGTAGCTATGCCATTTTTCTTAAAGATTTTCATCCATATTATCGGGACCAGACATTACATTAAAGCCGCAAGCAGTTTTAAATGGCTTTTTTTTCCTTTAGAAGTGTCATTTTGTGCAGGGACAGTTCTAAACACGGGAAACACGTGGCACTTCACAGGCATACTTTAGACACCCCCCAGGTACGATATTTAAAGGAATATTTGACTTTTTTTTTTCACTTTATGCATCATTAAAATGACTGCTCCCGAAAAACGACCGTTTTTAAAACTTCTTTTTGCATTGATACATGTCCCCTGGTGCAGAACCCGGGTTCCCAAACCCTTTTTAGGACAATAACATGCATAATAGTCGTTATAATTAGCACTTTAGAATTTGAACGTTCGCATCCATTGTATTTAATAGGGTTCTAATGTTCGTACGAACTTTCGGTCCGTTCGCGGGTTCTGGTGCGAACCGAACCCGGGGGTGTTCGGCTCATCACTACTCCCAAGACTCCTGGTGGTATTTAACAGGGCAGTAGAGGAAGGAAAGCTACCTATGTCCATGACGGAAGCACCAATTATAGTATTACTGAAAGAAGGGAAAGATCAGTTGGAGACAGCCTCGTACAGACCAATATCTTTACTGTGTGCTGATGTAAAAATTCTGGCCAAAATCTTGGCAATGAGGCTAAACAAGATAATCTCAAAATTGGTACACCCGGACCAGTTCTAATATAAGGAGTACATTTTTGAACACTCAATTGCCAATAGAAGGAGAAGGGTCAAGGGCCATTTTATCCTTAGATGCAACCAAGGCGTTTGATAGCCTTGAGTGGCACTACCTTTGGAAAGTTCTGGTAGAGTTCCAGTTTGGTCCTAAATTTATCCAATGGATCAAAATATTGTATGAAAGTCCCAGAGCAAAGGTAAGGATAAATGGCGAATGTTCAGACTGGTTCCAGTTGGCGAGGGGGACAAGGCAGGGATGCCCGCTGTCACCCCTGCTTTTCGCCCTTGCCATGTAGCCACTGGCCATTTCTATAAGGGCATCTCCGAGTATAATGGGTTTCAAGAGAAGACTGAGGGAGGAGAAGGTAGCCATGTACGCGGATGATGTCCTGCTTTTTTTGGGGATACACAAACCTCATTGGAGAACGCAATAGATATAATAGGGGAATTCGGTAAATTCTCGGGGCTGACAATTAATTGGGATAAGTCAGCGCTCTTGCCGATAGACCCATTGATAGGGCAGATTGCTCAAGTGAAGGTGGTAGTTCAAATGAGATATCTAGGAGTAAATATAACAAGGGATCCAGGTCAGTATATAGATGGAAACTTAGTGCCACTGTTGACAAAACTCAGACAAAAATGTCGGGTCTGGAATAGGCTCCCTCTTTCAGTGGCCGGCAGGAGTTATCTGGTAAAAATGGTATGGATGCCACAAATTCTATACATCCTCCATAATTCCCCAGTATTGATCCCAAAACAGTGGTTCAAAAAAATAGATGGGGTGTTTAGAGAATTGATTTGGAGGAATGGAGCAGCAAGGATCAGCCTCCGAGCCCTACAACAACCTAAAGAGAAGGGAGGATTGGCCCTTCCGAATCCCAGATACTATTTTTTAGCCGCTCAGGTGCAGTACATGAGGGGCAGTAACCGAATAGCAGGAAAGGAAGGGCTAATCTTGAATGATACATGCCATGATACAGAGGTGGAGGCAGTGGAGGCAGACTCTTTTAGTTCTAGATGCATGACGGCCCAATTAATGGTTAAATGTTGGAAGGAGGTTAAGAAGATCCTGGGATATAAGGGATTCTCTGAATTTTCTCCCATATGGCATAACAGTAACTTGCAGGAACTTAAAGCTATGGGGAAGGTAGAGGAGTGGGATAGATTAGGAATACATTTACTGGCACAACTCTTTAAGGCAGGAAGAATAAAATCATTCCAAGAAATAAGGGAGGATTCTGCTGTCCCAAATAGATCCTTTTATAGATACTTACAAATCAGGCATGCGCTGTATGTACAGTTTGGACAGAGTCCACCAGAATGGAGTGACATGCCCCTTCTCCAAGAATTAGTAAATACAGAGGCCTCTAGAGGAGCAATCTCCGATATGTATAACTCCTTAGTAAAGGCTGATTGGAGGGAGACACCAGACAATAAAAACAAGAGTGAAGCATCGTACACACGACCGAGTTTCTTGTCGTTAAAACACGTCGTTTTTTTCGACGAGATTCTTGTTAACCTTGACGAGTTTCTCGTCAAGCTTTCTATGCGTACACATTGACATTTCCCAATTTCCTCATTGTTCTCCGTGCTCACGTCCAGCACGTACGACGGCAATATAAAGGGGAAGATCGATTTTCTTGGCGCCACCCCTTGGGCTGCTTTTGCTGATCTCGTGTTACCGCGTGTGAAGTAAAAGTTTGGGAAGAGACGATTCGCGCTTTTCAGTCTTCGTGCTTTTCAGTTCGTTTTCTGAGGTTCAGTTTGTGCTTGTGGGTTCGTATCTTGACTTTCAGGGCGTCTAGGCAGGTCGTATCTGTTTTACAGTGCGTTCTTGCCCGTTCGTTTCTGATTTTCAGTTCGTTATTCATAGGCCTTGCTGTTCTAAAGTGTGTTCTGTTCTGTACGTTCTGATAAGACGACCGTTTCCTAGCCATGTCGCCTGGACGTTCTCGTCTTCGAGTTCGTGCTGTGCGTGCGCTTGGTGTTGGTCTGCTTGTTTTGGACCAAGACCAGTCCATGAATGTTGTGAGGAGGAGTTCATGGACCAAGAATTGGTTGCTCCAGCGGGACCAATTCTGCCACATGCCTCTGCTGCGGGAGATAGTCGAGAATAATCCTGAGGACTACAGGAATTTTCTGCGGATGTCTGACCCCGTTTTTCAGGAACTGTTGGCTTTGGTGTCCCCCTATATTACCAGGCAGGACACCGTTATGCGGGAAGCCATCAGTGCTGAGCAGAGGCTCATCACCACGTTACGTTATCTGGCGACAGGGAGAAGTCTTCAGGACTTGAAGTTCACGACAGGCATCTCCTCCCAGGCTCTGGGCCCCATAATCCCAGACACCTGTTCTGCCATCATCCAAGTCCTGCAGGAGGACTATATTAGTGTAAGTTTTCTCCTTTAACATCACATTTTATGTATTTCATGTATGCTAATGTATTGTATTTCTTTCATCCTTCCCTAATTACCATGATTGTAATATGCTGAGAATGTCCCCTTTGTCCTCATGCATGCTGGAAGCTTTAGATTGCCCCTTTTTTCTCCTCCATGCATATTTCCCTTCACTAACCTTTCCAGCAGGGGCGCCTGTTGCAACAAATGTTTGGGGGTCCAACCCCAATTTAGGAAATAAACTTCCTCCATTTTTGCAAAGGTGCCTATTAAACGCCCCCAGTTGTCCCCTCCAATGCAGCCATTTTGTCCCCTCCAATGCAGCCATTTTGTCCCCTCCAATGCAGCCATTTTGTCCCCTCCAATGCAGCCATTTTGTCCCCTCCAATGCAGCCAGTTTCCCCCCAGCCCTGCACATACCTTCTTCTGGTCAGCACCATCCTTCTTCTGTCCTTGATGTCTTCTCCTTCCCTTGATGTTGCATCAGCCAATCATGTTACCATTAAACAGACTTGGTGAACATGATTGGCAGAGCAGCTTGTCAGTGTTTACCCAAGGAATGCTCCCCCCCCCTGCGTCCCCTATTTAACTTTTATGAAGCCAATTACATCCCTCAGGCTGTAATGTGCAAGCCTATTTGCCTCCCTGTTTCTGATATGCAATTTTCACCCCATAAATGCCGCAGTTATTCATATGTTGGTCGCTTAACAGGGGGCCATCCACCTGAATAGTGGGCGGCATTGACAATACATAGGTTAATGCAAGGCATGAACCTATGTATTGTTCTGAGTGACGGGCACAGGAGAGAGGGGGCAGTGCTCCAGCGCCCACTCTGGACGCACCGCCACTGCACTGCTATCCTGTGGCCAAACACATCTACCCCCCCCCAAAAATAATGTATTAATGGACCATCAGAGGGGGTGATGAATATGAAACATGAGCCTTCCATTATACTTATTTAAAACACCTTAATAAACGTAGAATTTGATTGATGTTGGCCTCTAATGTTTTTTTTTATAATCTCCTTGTAATGTAATATTTTTAAATTCTAATTTTCTTTCATCTTGTTTGACTCCCAAGCTTCCTTCCAGCCACAGGAATGGCAAACTGTGGCATCGGAGTTTGCCACGCGGTGGGACTTCCCCAACTGTGGTGGTGCCATAGACGGTAAGCACGTCCGCATCGTGCCGCCACCCCGTTCTGGGTCCTACTACTTCAATTACAAGGGGTTTCATAGCATTGTGCTGATGGCGGTGGTGTCAGCACAGTATGGATTCCTCTATGTTGATGTAGGGAAGAATGGCCGGATGTCCGATGGGGGATCCTTCATCCAGACGGAGTTTGCCCTCCGTCTCCAGAGTGACGACCTTGCATTGCCACCGGATGCAGGGAATATTGAAGGACTCCCCTTTGTTTTCTTGGCTGATGAAGCCTTTGGACTCGGACCGTATCTTATGAGGCCATTTCCTCACAGGACCCTGACCCCAGAGAAGAGGGTGTTCAATTACCGGCTGGCCAGGGGCCAAAGAGTCGTTGAAAATGCCTTCGGCATAATGGCCAGCCGGTTCCGCATTTTTATGACTTCCATACACTTGGCGGACTACAAAATAAACTATGTAGTTTTATGCTGCTGTGTGCTACACAATTTTCTCAGCAGAAAATCCAATTCATATATGGCCTCAGTATTGCCTGAGGCTGGACTTTCACCTGCTAATCCCCTGCCGGGCCTAGAATCTGCCCGTCCTGGCTTGCCCCCCCAAAATGCCCGTGAGGTTCGGGACAAATATATGCAATATTTCACAGGTAGGGGGGCAATTCCTATGCCAGGCTATGGCTAAAGATTCCTGGAGAATGAGCTAAATAAAATTCTGAATTCAAATTTTAACTTTGGTTTGTTTCCTGTCTCCTAGTTTGTCTTAGTGCATTTGTAGTTCCAAGTGTATTTTCCTTTAGTAAATAACAACCATTTCACTATGTAACCTTAAAAAAAACACAAATAAGGTTAGAGCGTATTGAAAAAAGAAGCTACACGTTGTTTCTGTTCAAACATTTTACTCTGTGCACATTCACACACATGTTTCCTTTTTTTTTTTTGTCCTGGCCACAAAATTCTTTTCTTAGAAAAATACAAAAACAACAGTTGCATTCCAAAAATTACAACATTGGATACCTCTGAGCAATCTGACACATTCACTTACACAAACTATGTCTCTATGTGCCCGTCCTAATATGGGGTCTTGCCACCCCTTGCCCAGCCAAAAATTGAATATGCACACATTTTGTATTATTTTCCACTAGGGATTTTAGACTCCTGATCCCTATTGTCAACATGTGCTATCTGCCATCAGGGGTGATCAATGGACGTGTTTTGGGGGTGCAACCCCTTCCTCAGTTCACCTACTTTAGATACGAGAAAGGGGTTGCACCCCCAAAAGACGTACATGGATATCCCCTGATGGCAGATGGCACATGTTGACACACTGTGTGCATATTCAATTTTTGGCTGGTTGCATTGTCAAAAACAGTTTAAAAGGTTGATGAACAGTCATTCCTGAGAAAAAAATGGGGGTTTGGTTGACTTATTCGATTCTCCCCAAAACATCTAGAATGTCTTTAAATGTTTGATCCATCACATGAATTATTTGTTTTATTCTGTCCAGTTCCGTGCTACATTCCATCACTTGCTGTATTATTCGGAGGGCACTGTCAGCAGAGAAACGTGTACTATCCTTCACCACAACATTTACATCCCCTAAAAACAAAATAAAAAGGTATTATAACTCTGCAGGCCTACATCTCTTACCTGAAGCTGTGGTGTCAGATACTGACCTGTTGTGGTGACCAGTTCCACAACGTCATCCACCTCTCCTTCCTGCACTTCTCCTTCCTCCACCTCAACTTCCTTGGGAGTTTGGGGTTGTTGTGAAGCTGTGGGGTTCCTGTGCTCCCTGGAGTGTTCTCCTCCCAGTCTTCTCTTCCCTATGAGAATAAAACAAAAGGTCTATTTATCACACTGAAATTCTCTATGAAAAATAAAAACAGGCTAAATTGCTTGGAAGTGGGGTACAAGTGTGTGTTTGGGCAGAAGTTAAAGATGAATGCATTATTTCTGACCAATAATATGTTTAGTATTCACCTTTGGCTGTCAGTTTTTAGACATGGAGGCACCACAAAAAATCACTAATGCACCTGTGTGGGACACCCAAAAAAGGCGGGTCTGGTGGCCCACACTATAGTGCTCCAAAGTACAGATGTGGAAGCAGCTGCTGAGTGTCCTCTCCTTTACACTGACTAAAGTTTGCATTTCATTCTCTTTACAAACACATCATCTAGCCTAAAAATTTGGAACCAAATTTTTTTAAACACACGCAGATGTCTAATTACTTTTGTGGCTATAAAATAAGGCAAAACAGCGGATAGTGGCCGAACGAAGTGTCTGTAACGTAACGAACGATTACTGTGCCAAACCAAGTTCAAATTATTAAATTATGGAAGGGAGTCCAATATGATAAAATTTAAAAAAGGAGCAACATGTAAGTTGAGAAAAACATTAATAGCAGAAAAGTGTACATTTTACTTACTTTTTGATAGCATTCTCTTAATGCTCCTTAACTGCTCTGGCTCCCTCAGTTTGAGGTCTGACCACCTCTTTCTGAGCTGCTCATTTGAGCGTTTCACCCCGAAATTCGTCTTCAGACTCTTCACAACTTTCTTCAGGATTTTGGCCTTCCTTCTATTTGGTTTGCTATACGGCCCATGCTTTGCGTCATAATCAGACTTGAGCAAGATGTCCACCATCTCCGCCATCTCCGCAAAAGACATATTAGATGCCTTGAATCTCCTCCTTGATCGTGACGTTTCCTCGGTCTCCGGGCTTGTCTCCTCCTCGTTAGTTGCGGAATTATCAGACACCTGCTGTAAATCCGCCATATCTGTCTGCGCGCCGAAAGAGAAGGGGCGGGGAAAAGATGTTAGTTAGAACGTCATGGGCGGGCGACGTGTGCGGAGCGACGTGTTCGTAGTTTGACGCATGCGTGGTGTATATATAGCAAACACACATGTGACTATACTACGTTCAGTGTGCGGAGAGAGGAGTTCAAGTTACGGACGTGCGAACGAAGGTATGTGATTTTGTGAGTTGGACAAATTGTTGGCCTATACTGTCTTGAGAATGTTGTAGGATATATATGGTGACTACGATGTTAAGGAGGTTAGACTGTTTGCCTCACATTAGTTATATATTATTTATTTTACTTGCAGATACAATATGAATGTCTTCATTAGTGATAGAGATTTCCTGGCGGAATTTATAGACCGGGTAAGGGAGCTGCCCGCTCTGTGGGAGACGAAAAACCCCATCCACAAAAAAAGAGGGGTGAGAAAAGCAGCGCTGGAGACCCTGCTCCCATTTGTGCATACCAAGGTGCCCACAGCCACAGCAAAACAGGTGGCCACTAAAATTGGGAGCTTGAGAGGCACCTACAGGACTGAACGCTCTAAGGTCCTGGCTTCTCAGAGGTCAGGAGCAGCAGCAGATGATGTTTATGTCCCGAATTTGTGGTACTACAGCAGGATGTCCTTTCTGGATGACCACATTGAGGCAAGGCCATCACTCTCCACTCTTCCCCCCAGACTTCCCTGCAGCCAACCTGAGCCTTCTCTGGAGCAAGAGGAGGCAGCCATCCTGGATGATCCTGATTTGGCCATCTGGAGCCAGGTATAGTATTAAATGAAAATGTATTGGGATAAACTTAATATTTGACAAATATGTCAAGATGACAAACATAAACTATTTAGAGTTCCACAAGTGAAATCAAGATCTCTAGACATTAGTCTGCACTTAATTGGCTGCTAAATAGTCAATCTGATGTAGTTGTAAATTTTAGAAACTGATTTCAGGATTTACATTCTAATTGCTTCAATCATGATTATAAATTTTGAGGCAAAGATTAAAGCAACATATTAAACTATGGCCCTTTTTCATACACAGGATGAAATCAGCCAGGAGGAGGGTCTGGAAACTGTCAGGCAGGAGGAGGCAGGGCCCAGTGGCAGCCAGGAGGTGGCAGGGCCCAGTGGAAGGCAGGAGGTGGCAGGGCCCAGTGGCAGCCAGGAGGTGGCAGGGCCCAGTGGCAGGCAGGAGGTGGCAGGGCAAAGGAGAAGCACCAGATCACAGGTGCCTCCCATCCGATTTCCCAAAAGAGGCAGGAGGGACAGGACCACCAGTGAGGCAGCAATGACCCTTATTAAAGAGGCCCATGCCACCCTCAAGGAGCCCACATCCCCTGAAGAGGCCATTGCCGGCCTAGTGAAGGCAAAGTTCAAGGTGATGAGCATGGAGCAACGCCTCCTATGCGAGCCCCTGCTCATCACCTTGCTCAACAAGGGGGTGATGGGAAAAATTACCCCCAATACAGCAATTTGTGAGGTGGCCCAACTGTCCCAACCTCAACCTCCTCCTCCACCTCCACCTTCTTCTGCCCCACCCCCTTCTCCTCCACCTCCACTTTGTTCTTCCGCCCCACCGTCTTCTCCTCCACCTCCACCTTGTTCTTCCGCCCCACCCCCTTTTCCTCCACCTCCACCTTGTTCTTCCGCCCCACCCCCTTCTCCTCCACCTCCACGTCCACCTTGTTCTTCCGCCCCACCCCCTTCTCCTCCACCTCCACCTTGCTCTTCTGCGCCACCCCCTTCTCCTCCACCTCCTCCTCCTCCTGACAGGAGTACCCCTCCAGTGGCCCAGCCTCCAGCCAAACGAAGAAGGAAGGCTGCAGGGAAGGCTTCAGGGAAGGTTGCAGGGAAGGTTGCCAGGAAGACGAGGAAGTGATGGCCTTGCTTCATTGTGGTCGGACAGAAGGCAGCCTGTTGTAGTACCACACACTTGGGACATATATCTCACCTGCTGCTGTTCCTGACCTCTGGGAGGCCAGCATCAGATTGTGCTCAGAAATGTTGGCCTTCTCAAGCTCCCAATTTTAGTGTCCACACAGGGTTGATGTGTGGTCTGGGGTCCCTGGGATGCACAAATGGCAGCAGGTTCTCCAGCGCTGCCTTCTCTTTATTTTTTACAAAACATGAATAAATGTTATTTTTGTTTAAGTTCATACTTGACTATGTGTATTTGTAAAAATTTAAAATTTAGCTTTGGAGTAAGCAGAGACATTTGACTGACAAAAAAAGGGACAGATAACAACCCCCCTAAAAAATAAAATAATCTGATTTCCCAAAAAGAGGGTATAAAATTTAACAACTATATATTAAAATATTCAATGGGAGATCACTATCAAAACATTGCGAAATTAAAATTAACATCAGTTTGAAAAATATAAAAATGTTAAATATTCATAAAAACTTGCACGATATAATACACATAAATCTTCTTAAGAGCAGCATGAAAAAGGTTAAAACAAGATAGTCATAACTCTGTGTGAATATCAGCAGCAAAAAAAGTTCTTTCGTTTTGATTAATGTAACATTCTAAAGAAGATTTCAATGCACAACATTTAAACGATGCAATAATTTCGAGCGTGACGAATGTGCTATCTCCATTACGAAGGCTTGTTTTACCAGAAGATGCGCTCCCGTCTCATACTTGCTTCTGAGCATGCACGCTTTTGAAAGACTCGTTAAAGCATACACACAAACCATTTTCTCGTCACAAAACAGGCCGACGAGAAACACGACGAGGAAATCAGGTATCCTGACGAGAAAATAGCGAGCAGGTTCTCTATTTTCTCGTCGAGATTCATGGCAATTTTCTCGTCGTAAAACCATACACACGAACGGTTTTCTCGAGAAAAAAGCTCTCGTGGCACTTTTCTTGCCGATTTTGGACGAGAAAATCGGTCGTGTGTACGAGGCTTGAATGGGAGAAAGAAGTGGGCCCACTTTCACAGGAACAATGGGAAAGGATATTAGCAATTGGACCTAATGTATCATTGTCATCATCCCAAATAATCTCCCATCTTTACCTGATACACAGAGTGTATTTTACACCCCATAGGATGTTCCAGTTTGGTAGGAGATCGGATTTGAGATGTCAGAGATGTGGGGACGATAGGGGAGACCTAATACACATGTTCTGGAGGTGTGCCAAGCTATGTCAATACTGGAAGCAAATAGTTGAAAAGATAAATACAGTGTTTGTGACATCTTTGCAACCAGTAGTCAGGCTATGTGTATTGGGTCTCCTGGAAGAAAGGGGACTTTCGGGAGATGTTTGAACAGCAATAACAAGATGTTTGTTTCAGGGAAGGAAACTCATTGCGCAGAAGTGGCAGGCAGAAAAATCCCCTACAGTGACAGAATGGAGGAGGGTGATAGATAACACTGTGGCAAAATAACAATTTATATACATTAAGAGAGGAAACGAAAATAAATTAAAAAATATATGGGGAAAATGGTTAGAGGTGGAAACACGTTAGAGGGTGGGTGATGGTTAAGTAAGTGAGTAAGGAGGTTGGATGGTTGCGAATGAGGGATAAAGTGAGGAATAAACGGTTAATTTATATATGTATTATTGTATATGGGAAAATAGATGTATGTTTTTATTATGTGGAAAAGAAATAAGGAATATTGGAATTTAAAAAAAAGAAGTTATCAATCATCGGTTTTCCCTATTGGATTACAAATTGTTCTTAAAGTGCACCACCGTTCTTGCTAGCGGAGATTGTCTACCTTTCCCCCTGAACTATACCCCAATATATAGTCAGGCCTGACTGGGTAGTATAGGACATTGCTGGGCGCCATATTGTCCACGAGGGAGGATAGCTGCAGCGGGGTCTGATAACGTGTATGCTATATTATTGAACGTTTGCTGCTTCACAAGTGTACTTACATTGCAGGGCTCTGCATATGTCATTGCATGATTGTTTATTATCCAAACCTTTATTAACAGTAAAATATTAGAGTTAAGTATACTGGTTGTCAGTGTCATTTACTGCGCTATACTATTACTGTGTGCCTCACTGTGGGATTGTGTCATAGAGAATATTAGAGTGATTGCAAATTCTATCAACCCCCTTACTAACTGTGCCACGAGAGGTTAGAGCCGATTGCCAGGGGTTGACAGCGGTGCACTACAGGGCCCAAAACAATCAAAGCAGCCCTCTTAACTGGGGGTATCGCTACACCTGCGTACTGGCGTAGCCCCTTGAATGCCTACGGAGCACCGCTGGTTCCGAGGACAAATCAGCGCAGGAAGAGGCCATGGAGGAAGAAGAAGAGGAGGGGGTGGAGGAGAGAGGTGTGTCAGAATCACCAGTAGTAACATTTTGGAGGCGTGGTGGTGGAACAACCTCCAACACTACTGCACCTTGTCCTGCATCCTTCCCAGCTGACAGCAGAGTCACCCAATGCGCCGTGAAAGATAGGTAACGTCCCTGTCCATGCCTGCTGGACCATGAGTCATCGGTAATATGCACCTTACCGCTGACCGCTCTGTCTAGCGAGGCCAAGACATTGCCTTCCACATGCTGGTAGAGAGCCGGAATCGCCTTCCGTGAGAAAAAGTGGCGTTTGGGAACCTGCCACTGAGGAACCGCACATTCCACAAACTCACGGAAGGGGGCAGAGTCTACCAACTGAAAAGGCAGCAGTTGAAGTGCTAGCAATTTAGCCATGCTAGCATTCAACCGCTGGGCATGTGGATGGCTGGGAGCGAACTTCTTGCGGCGGTGCAGCAGCTGGGGCAGGGAAATTTTCCTGATATAATTGGACGTCGGTGTACCGATAGCAGATTGCCCGCAAGTACTTGGCTGTGACATTCTACACCTTCATTCCTCTCAGTGCAGGTTTCAGAGAGGACTGAAGGTATAGTGGGGTTGGCGATCCCAGCTGATGAGGAGCAAGGAGAGGTCTGCCTTATTCTTTGGTGGGGGTCTTTTAGGTGTTCTTGCCAAGGGACTGCATGGCAGGTCAACATATGTCTGGTCAAGCACGTGGTGCCCAAGCGGCTGATGTTTTGGCCACCCGAGATACGCTTTAGACATATGTTGCAAATGGCAATGGTGCGATCTGCTGCACACGTCTGAAAAAAGGCCCACACCAAAGAACTTTTGGAATAACGCGCAGAGATAGCAGCGCCCTGCACATGCGGAGCTCTGCGGTGTGATGCAGTCGGTGTGCTGCCCTTAAGCTGGCCCCTAGAGGGCATCCTGCCTCGTTGGAGATGTGCCTCCTCCTCCTCCTCCTCTTCCTCCTCCTCTCTCCTATCAGGCACCCATGTGGAGTCAGTGACCTCATCATCCCCTCCCTCCTCATCACTGGAGCCAATCTGGCAGTATGCTGCAGCTGGGGGAACATGACTGCCAGATAGCTGACCTTGTTGGGCATCCCCTCTCTCTGGGCTCACGTTACTACCCCCTCTCTCTGAGCTCACATTACTGCCTTCCTCCAGCTGGGTTCCATCATCAGAGCCTTCAAAACGCTGGGCATCCTCCTGGAGCATGTACCCAACACTGTGGTCAAACAGTTCGGGGGACTCCTCAGGAGGACATGGTGGGGCTAGGGAAGGAGTGACTGATGCCATTGACCTGAGGGAAGAGGCCGCTTTGGCAGCTGCTTTGCCAGACAAAGTACCCTGAGCCTGGGTGAGAGAGGATGAGGAGGAGGAGGACGACTTGGTCATCCACTCTACCAAGTCTTCGGCATGTTGCGGCTCAACATGTCCAGCTGCCGAAAAGAATAACAAGCGTTTCCCACGGCCACGTGCTGATGAGAATGCACCGTGTCCACGACCAGCATCACTGTTCCCTTTAGACACAGAGCCTGCTTGCCCAATTTTATTGCCTCGTGACTGTCTGCCTCTCATTGTTTGCCTTCCAGACATACTAATGGCCTGCTGTGGTGTTAGTATGGGAAAAGCAGCAATTGTTTTCAGTTAGTTTTATGTGAAAACTGTGCAGAAGACACAGTACACTGAAAATACTTGCAGCTCTCTGCTTGTGGTTTTATTATGAGAACACCACTATAATAGTATTAGTCACTAACTGTTTTCAGGTGAGCTTTAGGTTAATGCTATGCAAAGCACACAGTAGTACACTAAGTGAAACACTGACTGTCTGCAGCTAGCACAATCACCGGCCTGCCTGTCACAGTATAGAGAATAACTGTATCCAGGTGAGCTTTAGGTGAATGCTATGCAAAGCACACAATAGTACACAAAGTGAAACACTGACTGTCTGCAGCTAGCACAATCACTGGCCTGCCTGTCACAGTATAGAGAATAACTGTATCCAGGTGAGCTTTAGGTGAATGCTATGCAAAGCACACAGTAGTACACTAAGTGAAACACTGACTGTCTGCAGCTAGCACAATCACTGGCCTGCCTGTCACAGTATAGAGAATAACTGTATCCAGGTGAGCTTTAGGTGAATGCTATGCAAAGCACACAGTAGTACACTAAGTGAAACACTGACTGTCTGCAGCTAGCACAATCACTGGCCTGCCTGTCACAGTATAGAGAATAACTGTATCCAGGTGAGGTTTAGGTGAATGCTATGCAAAGCACACAGTAGTACACTAAGTGAAACACTAACTGTCTGCAGCTAGCACAATCACCGGCCTGCCTGTCACAGTATAGAGAATAACTGTATCCAGGTGAGCTTTAGGTGAATGCTATGCAAAGCACACAGTACACAGTAGTACACTAAGTGAAACACTGACTGTCTGCAGCTAGCACAATCACCGGCCTGCCTGTCACAGTATAGAGAATAACTGTATCCAGGTGAGCTTTAGGTGAATGCTATGCAAAGCACATAGTAGTACACTAAGTGAAACACTGACTGTCTGCAGCTAGCACAATCACCGGCCTGCCTGTCACAGTATTGAGAATAACTGTATCCAGGTGAGCTTTAGGTGAATGCTGTGCAAAGCACACAGTAGTACACTAAGTGAAACACTGACTGTCTGCAGCTAGCACAATCACTGGCCTGCCTGTCACAGTATAGATAATAACTGTATCCAGGTGAGGTTTAGGTGAATGCTATGCAAAGCACAAAGTAGTACACTAAGTGAAACACTGACTGTGTGAAACTAGCACAATCACTGGCCTGCCTGTCACAGTATAGAGAATAACTGTATCCAGGTGAGCTTTAGGTGAATGCTATGCAAAGCACACAGTAGTACACTAAGTGAAACACTGACTGTCTGCAGCTAGCACAATCACCGGCCTGCCTGTCACAGTATAGAGAATAACTGTATCCAGGTGAGCTTTAGGTGAATGCTATGCAAAGCACACAGTAGTACACTAAGTGAAACACTGACTGTCTGCAGCTAGCACAATCACCTGCCTGCCTGTCACAGTATAGAGACTAAAGCCCTGTACACACGATCGGTTTGACTGATGAAAAACATCCGATGGATGGTTTTCATCAGACCAACCGATCGTGTATGGGACCCATCGGTCTTTTTTCCATCGGTTTTAAAAAATAGAACATGTTTTAAAATTTTCCGATGGATAAAAAACCGATCGAAAACTCTGATCGTCTATGGGCAAGTCCATCGGATCAAAAACCCACGCATGCTCAGAATCAAGTCGACGCATGCTCAGAAGCATTAAACTTAATTTTTCTCGGCTCATCGGAGTGTTTTACGTCACCGCGTTTGGAACGGTCGGTTTTTTGACTGATGGTGTGTGGGCAAGACTGATGAAAAACAGTTTCATCGGATTTCCGATGGACAAAACCATCGGACGAAAATCCATAGGTTATCCGATCGTGTGTACAGGGCTTAACAGGAAAGGATCTAGCTAAACTCAATACAGTGTATAAATATATATATACAACACCTAGGATGCATATATATCCTCTACACACTGTAACAGCAGCTAACTGACTCGCCTGCCTGCTCTATCTAACTCAATATAAATGACACTGTCTCTCTCTCTGTAACTGTCACTTTCACAAATGCCAACACACTACACAAGGTCGACTTCCAGGCGGCCTTATATAGTGTGGAGCGTGTACCTACTCCTCTGAGCCATGATTGTCCAAAGCCACCCTGGCTTTGGCCAATTACGGCTCTCTGTACAGACGGCGCTGTGATTGGCCAAGCATGCGGGTCATAGTGCAAGCTTGGCCAATCATCAGCCAGCAATGCACTGCGATGCCGCAGTGAATTATGGGCCGTGACATGCCACTCGAATTTGTCGCGAACGGACCATAACGTTCGATCTTCGTCGAACGATCGAACAGCCGATCTTCGAGTCGAACGTGTGTTCGGCTCGAACACGAAGCTCATCCCTAATCATGAGCCACTGGCGTGGCGAAAAAAAGCCAAGCTCCCCTGACCCTGTACTGGTGCCATAGTCGCACAGGTACTCGTTGATGGCCCTCTGCTGCGTGTGCAGCCGCTGCATCATTGCCAACATTGAGTTCCACCTGGTGGGCATGTCACAGATGAGGCGGTTCTTGGGCAGGTTGCATTCCTTTTGGAGGTCAGCCAGCCGAGCACTGGCATTATATGACCGGCGGAAATGCCCACAGACTTTCCTGGCCTGCCTCAGGAGATCCTGTAAGCCCGGGTACCTGCACAAGAACCGCTTCACCACCAAATTAAGGACGTGAGCCAAACTGGGCACATGGGTCAAGTGTCCCTGTCGGAGGGCGGAGAGGAAGTTGGTGCCATTGTCGCAAACCACCATTCCTGGCTGAAGCTGGCGTGGCATCAACCACTTCTGAGCCTGCCCCTGTAGAGCTGTCAGAATCTCTGCCCCAGTGTGGCTCCTGTCCCCTAAACAGACCAACTCAAGCACTGCATGGCATCTTTTTGCCTGAGTGCTTGCGTAGCCCCTAGAACGCCTACGAAGCACCGCTGGTTCCGAGGACAAATCAGCACAGGAAGAGGCCATAGAGGAAGAAGAAGAGGAGGAGTGTGGCAGAATCACCACTACCAGCATTTTGGAGGCGTGGTTGGCGTAACAAGAACAAACAATACTGCACCCTGTATGCATCCTTCCCAGCTGCCATGAGAGTTACCCAGTGCGCCATGAAAGAAAGGTAACGTCCCTGTCCATGCCTGCTGGACCATGAGTCAGCGGTAATGTGCACCTTACCGCTGACCGCCCTGTCCAACAAGGCCAAGACATTGTCTTCCACATGCGGGTAGAGAGCCGGAATCGCCTTCCGTGAAAAAAATTGGCGTTTGGGAACCTGCCACTGAGGTACCGCACATTCCACGAATTCACGAAAGGGGGAAGATTCTACCAGCTGAAAAGGCAGCAGCTGGAGTGCTAGCAATTTAGCCAAGCTAGCATTCAGCCGCTGGGCATGTGGATGGCTGGGACCAAATTTTTTTCGCTGGTTTGGCAACTGGGGTAGGAAAATTTGCCTGCTACAATCGGACGTTGGTGTAGCGATAGCAGATTGCCCGCAAGTAGTGATGAGCCGAACACCCCCGGGTTCGGTTCGCACCAGAACCCGCGAACGGACCGAAAGTTCGAACGAACATTAGAACCCTATTAAATACAATGGATGCGAACGTTCGAATTCTAAAGTGCTAATTATAACAACTATTATGCATGTTATTGTCCTAAAAAGGGTTTGGGAACCCGGGTTCTGCACCAGGGGACATGTATCAATGCAAAAATAAGTTTTAAAAACGGTCGTTTTCCGGGAGCAGTCATTTTAATGATGCATAAAGTGAAAAAAAAAAAGTCAAATATTCCTTTAAATATCGTACCTGGGGGGTGTCTAAAGTATGCCTGTGAAGTGCCACGTGTTTCCCGTGTTTAGAACTGTCCCTGCACAAAATGACACTTCTAAAGGAAAAAAAAGCCATTTAAAACTGCTTGCGGCTTTAATGTAATGTCTGGTCCCGGTAATATGGATGAAAATCTTTAAGAAAAATGGCATAGCTACCCCATGACCCCCCCCCTACCCCAGCCCATTACCAGCCCCTTTGGGTCTTGTATGGATATTAAGGGGAACCCCGCACATAAAATAAAAAAGGCCCTATATACTCTGAACAGCCGTATACAGGCGGTGCATACAAGACAGGGACTGTAGGTTTGTTCTTATGTAGAATCTGTTTGTAATTTTGAACAGGTACATTGTTGAAGTGTAGCTCCAGACCAAAAATCTATTTTTAAACTTTTTGGAAAACATAGGTAAGGGTTATCACCCCTGTAACATTTGTTTTGCTGTCTGTGCCCCTGTTCAGAACATTTCACCTCACTTTCCGTCCTAATGACAACTGTTTTTGAAATGTGGTGTTTTTCTTGAAACAAGGATTGCTGATAAAGCATCAGTACAGAGGAGACACCTTTCTCCCATATTTATTCTTACAGGAGAGAATTTTCCTTCCTAGTGGTAGATTTCCTCTCACTTCCTGTTGTCTTCTTGCGTTTGCAAGTAGGAGTCGTTTGTAAGTTGGATGTTTGAAAGTAGGGACCTGCCGTATATACTCTGCAGAAATAGGCCCCTTAGTTGTTGGTGTTGGCACAACACTGTAAGCACTCACAGTTACTCTTGGTTGGTGCTGGAACGCCCTGCTGTCAACTATTATATCAGGAATTTTAATTACATATAATTGTTGAACAGTGGTAGTAAAAATTGGGCCTTTGATGGTGGTGCTGGTGCCACAACACTGTAAGCCCTGACAGTTACTCTTGGTGGGTGCAGCAATGGGCCCTGCTGTGAATTATTAGATCAAGAATTGTAATTACATGCCCCTGTTGAACAGGGGCTGAAAAATTGGGCCTTAGGCACTGGTGGCACAACACTGCAACCCTTCACAGATACTGTACTTGGAGCACAGCAATGAGCCCTGTTGCAAAGTATTGCTTCAAAAATTGTAATGACACGCCCCTGTTAAACAGGGGCTGAAAAATTGGGCCTTAGGCACTGGTGGCACAACACTGCAACTCCTCACAGATACTGTACTTGGAGCACAGCAATAAGCCCTGTTGCAAAGTATTGCTTCAAAAATTGTAATTACACGCCCCTGTTAAACAGGGGCTGAAAAATTGGGCGTTAGGCACTGGTGGCGGCACCCATAAACAAAAATGATCTTCCAAGCTATCATCATCAATCGTATCATTGAGGACTCGGAGGAGGAGGATAGCCAGTCAACATAACAGCACAGGCACTCAGCATCAGCATCAGTCTTGAAGGGATGTGACATTTTAAAATCAATTAGTCTGTTATATCAGCATCAGGTGTGTGGTAGCTGGTGGTGATCCAAGACTGGTTCATCTTGATGAAAGTCAGTCGATCAACCGAGTCGGTGGACAGGCGCACCCTGTGATCCGTGACAAATCCTCCAGCAGCACTGAATGTGCGTTCCGAAAGAACGCTGGATGCAGGACAGGCCAGTAGCTCAATTGCATACTGTGCAAGCTCTGGCCAGTGATCCATCCTCAAGACCCAGTAAGCCAGAGGATTTTCGGTGGGGAAGGTGTCCAAGTCTGACCTTGCCCCTAGATATTCCTGCACCATGTTTATCAGACGCTGGCGATGGTTGCTGGAACCGATCATACTTTGGGGCTGCGGACTAAAGAATTGTCTGAACGCATCGGTCAGACGGCCACCTTCCCCACCGCTCCTTCTTTGACTGGCCGAAGCCTCAGCAACTCGTTGTCCAGGACCAGGAGTTTGCAACCTCCCAGTCTCTGGGAACGCGTTGCACAGACCTTTCTGCAAGGCCTCCCGGAGTTGTCTCATCCTCTGCTCCCTCTGCGACGGTAACATAAGGTCCGCAACCTTACCCTTGTACCGTGGATCAAGGAGAGTGGCCAGCCAGTAATGGTCCCTCTCCTTGATCCGAAGAATACGAGGATCCTTCCGCAGACTTTGCAGGATCAGGGAGGCCATGCAGCGTAGGTTTGCTGAGGCATTCGCTCCGGAGTCCTCTGGGTCACTAAGGACGACATGATCCGCAGCCACCTCCTCCCAGCCACGTACAAGTCCACTGGTTTCTTGGGACTGTAAATCATCCCTAAAAGACTGCTGCTGATGATGCTGAGTGCCAGCCTCCACCTCCATGCTGACACAATCCTCCTCCTCCTCCTCCTCCTCCTCCTCCTCCTCCTCTTCCTGTGCGATGGGTGGGACAGAAGGAACACTGTCTGGGTAAAGGGGGCCTTGAGAGGCAAGGAAGTCCTCCTCTTCCTGCCTCTGTTCTGCCTCAAGTGCCCTGTCCATTATTCCACGCAGCGTGTGCTCCAACAGGTGGACAAGAGGTACAGTGTCACTGATGCATGCACTGTCACTGCTCACCATCCTCGTGGCCTCCTCAAATGGTGCCAGGACAGTGCATGCATCCCTGATCATGCCCCACTGGCGTGGAGAAAAAAAACCAAGCTCCCCTGACCCTGTCCTGGTGCCGTAGTCGCACAGGTACTCATTGATGGCCCTCTGCTGCGTGTGCAGCCGCTGCAGCATGGCCAACGTTGAGTTCCACCTGGTGGGCATGTCACATATAAGGCGGTTCTTGGGCAGGTTCAACTCCTTTTGCAGCTCAGCCAGGCGAGCACTGGCATTATAAGATCTGCGGAAATGCACACAGACTTTCCTGGCCTGCCTCAGGACATCCTGTAAGCCCGGGTACCTGCCCAAGAAGCGCTGCACCACCAGGTTAAGGACGTGAGCCACACAGGGCACATGGGTCAGTTGTCCCTGTCGGAGGGCGGAGAGGAGGTTGGTGCCATTGTCGCAAACCACCATTCCTGGCTTAAGCTGGCGTGGCGTCAACCACCTCTCGGCCTGGCCCTGCAGAGCAGACAGGACCTCTGCCCCAGTGTGGCTTCTGTCCCCCAAACACACCAGCGCAAGCACGGCATGGCATCTTTTTGCCTGCGTACTTGCGTAGCCCCGTGAACGGCTACGGAGCACCGCTGGTTCATAGGACAAACCACAGGAAGAGGCCATGGAGGAAGAAGAAGAGGAGGGGGTGGAGGAGAGAGGTGTGTCACAACCAGTAGTAGCATTTTGGAGGCGTGGCGGTGGGACAACCTCCAACACTACTGCACCTTGTCCTGAATCCTTCCCAGCTGCCAAAAGAGTGACCCAATGGGCCGTGAAAGAAAGGTAACGTCCCTGTCCATGCCTGCTGGACCATGAGTCAGCGGTAATATGCACCTTACCGCTGACCGCCCTGTCCAGCGAGGCCAAGACATTGCCTTCCACATGCCGGTAGAGAGCCGGAATAGCCTTCCGTGAGAAAAAGTGGCGTTTGGGAACCTGCCACTGAGGAACCGCACATTGCACAAACTCACGGAAGGGGGCCGAGTCTACCAACTGAAAAGGCAGCAGTTGAAGCGCTAGCAATTTAGCCAAGCTAGCATTCAACCGCTGGCCATGTGGATGGCTGGGAGTGAACTTCTTTCGACGGTCCAGCAGCTGGGGCAGGGAAATTTGCCTGCTAGAATCGGACGTCGGTGTACTGCTAGCAGAGTGGGCGCAAGTACTTGGCTGTGACACACCTAATTCTACACCTTCATTCCTCTCAGTGCATGTTTCAGAGAGGACTGAAGTTATAGTGGGGTTGGAGATCCCAGCTGATGCGGTGCAAGGAGAGGTCCGCTTTGTTCTTTGGTGTGGGTCTTTGAGGTAGGCTTGCCAACGAGCTGCATGGCAGGTCAACATATGTCTGGTCAGGCATGTGGTACCCAAGCGGCTGATGTTTTGGCCACGCGATATACGCTTGAGACATATGTTGCAAACAGCAGCTGTGCGATCTGATGCACTAGCCTCAAAAAAGGCCCACACCAAAGAACTTTTTGAATGACGGGCAGAGGCAGCGCCCTGCACAGGCGGAGCTCTGCGGTGTGATTCCGTCGGTGTACTGCCCTTACGCTGGCCACCAAAGGGCATCCTGCCTCGTTGGAGATGTGCCTCCTCCTCATCCTCCTCCTCCTCCTCTCTCCTATTAGGCACCCACGTGGAGTCATTGACCTCATCATCCCCTCCCTCCTCATCACTGGAGCCAATCTGGCAGTATGCTGCAGCTGCTGGAACATGACTGCCAGATTGGTGTCCTTCTTGAGCATCCCCTCTGTCTGCTCTCACGCTACTGCCTTCCTCTAGCTGGGTTTCATCATCAGACCCTTCGAAACGCTGGGCATCCTCCTGGAGCATGTACCCAACACTGTGCTGAAACAGTTCGGGGGACTCCTCAGGAGGAGGACATGGTGGGTCTAGGGAAGGAGTGACTGATGATTTGTCTGACATTGATACCAGGGAAGACGACGCTTTGGCAGCTGCTTTTCCAGTACCCTGAGCCTGGGTGAGAGAGGATGAGGAGGAGGAGGAGGGCTTGGTCATCCACTCTACCAAGTCTTCGGCATGATGTGGCTCAACATGTCCAGCTGCCGAAAAGAAGGACAAGCGTGTCCCATGGCCATGTGCTGATGACAATGCACCGCGTCCACGACCAGCACTGTTGCCCCCAGACACAGAGCCTGCTTGCCCTCTTTTATTGCCTCCTGACTGTCTGCCTCTCCTTGTTTGCCTTCCAGACATTCTAATAGATGGCCTGCAGGGAGATGGGAAAAAAGCAATAAGGGCTACCTTCAGGTGTCCTTCTCTGTCCCTTGAAACAAGGACTTTCACAGTGAAAGAAACTGACACTGTCCCTACCTAGAGTTTTCTGTCCCTAGAATAAATGTTTTTTTTAAGCACAATATAGCACAAGGACAATTCACTCAATGTCTCTCCAGGTCCCTGGAAACAAGGACTTGCAGAGTGAAAGAAACTGACACTGTCCCTACCTAGAGTTTTCTGTCCCTAGAATAAATGTTTTTTTTAAGCACAATATAGCACAAGGAAAATTAACTCACTGTCCTTACAGGTCCCTGGAAACAAGGACTTGCAGAGTGAAAGAAACTGACACTGTCCCTACCTAGAGTTTTCTGTCCCTAGAATAAATGTTTTTTTTAATCACAATATAGCACAAGGAAAATTAACTCACTGTCCTTACAGGTCCCTGGAAACAAGGACTTGCAGAGTGAAAGAAACTGACACTGTCCCTACCTAGAGTTTTCTGTCCCTAGAATAAATGTTTTTTTTAATCACAATATAGCACAAGGAAAATTAACTCACTGTCCTTACAGGTCCCTGGAAACAAGGACTTGCAGAGTGAAAGAAACTGACACTGTCCCTACCTAGAGTTTTCTGTCCCTAGAATAAATGTTTTTTTTAAGCACAATATAGCACAAGGACAATTAACTCACTGTCCTTACAGGTCCCTGGAAACAAGGACTTGCAGAGTGAAAGAAAAAAAACACTCTCCCTACCTACAGTTTTCTGTCCCTAGAAAAAATGTTTTTTTTAATCACAATATAGCACAAGGAAAATTAACTCACTGTCCTTACAGGTCCCTGGAAACAAGGACTTGCAGAGTGAAAGAAACTGACACTGTCCCTACCTAGAGTTTTCTGTCCCTAGAATAAAAGTTTTTTTTAATCACAATATAGCACAAGGACAATTAACTCACTGTCCTTACAGGTCCCTGGAAACAAGGACTTGCAGAGTGAAAGAAACTGACACTGTCCCTACCTAGAGTTTTCTGTCCCTAGAATAAATGTTTTTTTTAAGCACAATATAGCACAAGGAAAATTAACTCACTGTCCTTACAGGTCCCTGGAAACAAGGACTTGCAGAGTGAAAGAAACTGACACTGTCCCTACCTAGAGTTTTCTGTCCCTAGAATAAATGTTTTTTTTAATCACAATATAGCACAAGGAAAATTAACTCACTGTCCTTACAGGTCCCTGGAAACAAGGACTTGCAGAGTGAAAGAAACTGACACTGTCCCTACCTAGAGTTTTCTGTCCCTAGAATAAATGTTTTTTTTAATCACAATATAGCACAAGGAAAATTAACTCACTGTCCTTACAGGTCCCTGGAAACAAGGACTTGCAGAGTGAAAGAAACTGACACTGTCCCTACCTAGAGTTTTCTGTCCCTAGAATAAATGTTTTTTTTAATCACAATATAGCACAAGGAAAATTAACTCACTGTCCTTACAGGTCCCTGGAAACAAGGACTTGCAGAGTGAAAGAAACTGACACTGTCCCTACCTAGAGTTTTCTGTCCCTAGAATAAATGTTTTTTTTAATCACAATATAGCACAAGGAAAATTAACTCACTGTCCTTACAGGTCCCTGGAAACAAGGACTTGCAGAGTGAAAGAAACTGACACTGTCCCTACCTACAGTTTTCTGTCCCTAGAATAAATGTTTTTTTTAATCACAATATAGCACAAGGACAATTAACTCACTGTCCTTACAGGTCCCTGGAAACAAGGACTTGCAGAGTGAAAGAAACTGACACTGTCCCTACCTAGAGTTTTCTGTCCCTAGAATAAATGTTTTTTTTAAGCACAATATAGCACAAGGAAAATTAACTCACTGTCCTTACAGGTCCCTGGAAACAAGGACTTGCAGAGTGAAAGAAACTGACACTGTCCCTACCTAGAGTTTTCTGTCCCTAGAATAAATGTTTTTTTTAATCACAATATAGCACAAGGAAAATTAACTCACTGTCCTTACAGGTCCCTGGAAACAAGGACTTGCAGAGTGAAAGAAACTGACACTGTCCCTACCTAGAGTTTTCTGTCCCTAGAATAAATGTTTTTTTTAATCACAATATAGCACAAGGAAAATTAACTCACTGTCCTTACAGGTCCCTGGAAACAAGGACTTGCAGAGTGAAAGAAACTGACACTGTCCCTACCTAGAGTTTTCTGTCCCTAGAATAAATGTTTTTTTTAAGCACAATATAGCACAAGGACAATTAACTCACTGTCCTTACAGGTCCCTGGAAACAAGGACTTGCAGAGTGAAAGAAAAAAAACACTCTCCCTACCTACAGTTTTCTGTCCCTAGAAAAAATGTTTTTTTTAATCACAATATAGCACAAGGAAAATTAACTCACTGTCCTTACAGGTCCCTGGAAACAAGGACTTGCAGAGTGAAAGAAACTGACACTGTCCCTACCTAGAGTTTTCTGTCCCTAGAATAAATGTTTTTTTTAATCACAATATAGCACAAGGACAATTAACTCACTGTCCTTACAGGTCCCTGGAAACAAGGACTTGCAGAGTGAAAGAAACTGACACTGTCCCTACCTAGAGTTTTCTGTCCCTAGAATAAATGTTTTTTTTAAGCACAATATAGCACAAGGAAAATTAACTCACTGTCCTTACAGGTCCCTGGAAACAAGGACTTGCAGAGTGAAAGAAACTGACACTGTCCCTACCTAGAGTTTTCTGTCCCTAGAATAAATGTTTTTTTTAATCACAATATAGCACAAGGAAAATTAACTCACTGTCCTTACAGGTCCCTGGAAACAAGGACTTGCAGAGTGAAAGAAACTGACACTGTCCCTACCTAGAGTTTTCTGTCCCTAGAATAAATGTTTTTTTTAATCACAATATAGCACAAGGAAAATTAACTCACTGTCCTTACAGGTCCCTGGAAACAAGGACTTGCAGAGTGAAAGAAACTGACACTGTCCCTACCTAGAGTTTTCTGTCCCTAGAATAAATGTTTTTTTTAATCACAATATAGCACAAGGAAAATTAACTCACTGTCCTTACAGGTCCCTGGAAACAAGGACTTGCAGAGTGAAAGAAACTGACACTGTCCCTACCTAGAGTTTTCTGTCCCTAGAATAAATGTTTTTTTTAAGCACAATATAGCACAAGGACAATTAACTCACTGTCCTTACAGGTCCCTGGAAACAAGGACTTGCAGAGTGAAAGAAAAAAAACACTCTCCCTACCTACAGTTTTCTGTCCCTAGAAAAAATGTTTTTTTTAATCACAATATAGCACAAGGAAAATTAACTCACTGTCCTTACAGGTCCCTGGAAACAAGGACTTGCAGAGTGAAAGAAACTGACACTGTCCCTACCTAGAGTTTTCTGTCCCTAGAATAAATGTTTTTTTTAATCACAATATAGCACAAGGACAATTAACTCACTGTCCTTACAGGTCCCTGGAAACAAGGACTTGCAGAGTGAAAGAAACTGACACTGTCCCTACCTAGAGTTTTCTGTCCCTAGAATAAATGTTTTTTTTAAGCACAATATAGCACAAGGACAATTAACTCACTGTCCTTACAGGTCCCTGGAAACAAGGACTTGCAGAGTGAAAGAAACTGACACTGTCCCTACCTAGAGTTTTCTGTCCCTAGAATAAATGTTTTTTTTAAGCACACTATAGCAGAAGCACAAAACACACTGACACTCTCCCTACCTATCCTTCTCTTTCCCTAAACTAAAGGAATCCAGGATAAGCAAGAAAGAAATAACAGTCACTGTCCCTGCCTATGCTACTCTATCCCTGCTCCGGAACACACTACACTAGGCCGCCGTGCTGGCGGCCTTTTATAGTGTGGGGCGTGTACTAAACACCCTCAGCAATAATTGGCCACAGGCATCCTGCCTGTGGCCAATCATTGCTCTCCTCGCTGCCGGCGCTGTGATTGGCCAAGCATGCGGGGTCACAGTGCATGCTTGGCCAATCACAGCGCCTGGATGACACTGCGATGGCGTAGTGCATTGTGGGCCGTTCGCGTCACTCGAATTTGGCGCGAACGGCCCAAATCGTTCGATCTTCGTCGAACGATCGAACAGCCAATGTTCGAGTCAAACGTATGTTCGGCTCGAACACGAAGCTCATCCCTACCCGCAAGTACTTGGCACACCTAATTCTACACCTTCATTCCTCTCAGTGCAGGTTTCTGAGAGGACTGAAGGTATACTGGGGTTGGAGATCCTAGCTGATGAGGAGCAAGGAGAGGTCCGCCTTGTTCTTTGGTGTGGGTCTTTAAGTAGTTTTGCCAACGGACTGCATGGGAGTTCGACATATGTTTGGTCAAGCATGTGGTGCCCAAGCGGCTGCTGTTTTGGCCACGCTTGATACGCTTCAGACACATGTTGCAAACAGTAACGGTGCGATCTGCTGCACACGTCTCAAAAAAGCCCACACCAAAGAACTTTTGGAAAAAAGCGCAGAGTCAGCAGCGCCCTGCTTTGTGATGCAGTCGGTTGGCTGCCCTTAAGCTGGCCCCTGGAGGTCATCTTGCCTCATTGGAGATGTGCCGCTGCCTCATCCTCCTCCTCCTCTCTCCTATCAGGCACCCACGTAGAGTCAGTGACCTCATCATCCCCTCCCTCCTCGTCACTGGAGCAAACTTGGCAGTATGCTGCAGCTGGGGGAACATGACTGCCAGTTTGATGTCCTTCTTGGGCACACCCTCTCTCGTTACTGCCTTCCTCAAACTGGGTAACATCATCAGAGCCTTCAAAACACTGTGCATTCTCTGGCAGCATGTACAACACTGTGGTCGAACAGTTCAGGGGACTCCTCCGTGCATGATGGTGGGGCTAGGGAAGAAGTAACTGATGACATTGAGCCGATCGAATAGGCCGCTTTGGCAGCTGCATTGGCAGCCAAAGTACTCTGACCTCGTGCATTATCCTTGGGTGGATTTATTAAAAATTAATTAAAAAAAACTACTTACAAACATACTTGAGTATCTCACATTAAAAGAGTCCACAAAATCGCAGCAATGCGTCCGAACCGAACACACTCCAATAAGTCACAAAAGGATTGACGGGGTCACTGCCGGCTTACGCGCTTCGAAGACAAGTTTTCTTCCTCAGAGCTCAGCTTTTTCTCTTTGTCATTTACCCCTATCCGTGAAGGCAGCAAGGCCAAGTGACATTCACCATTTTAGTTACAGACTGTCTGGTATTCCACTTGTGCGCAGGAGTTTTTGTTTTCTGTCATCCAAAGTACTCTGAGCCCGGGTGACAGAGGATGAGGACGGCTTGGTCATCCACTCTATCAAGTCTTCTGCATGTTGTGGCTCAACACTGCCAGCTGTGAAAAAAAAGGACAAGCGTGCCCCACGGCCACGTGCTGAGGATGCACCATGTCCACGACCAGCACTGTTGGCTCTAGACACAGAAAGTATGTGAGAAAGTATAGTAACAACTAGGCTTGTGCAATTCGTTTCGTAACGAATTGAAATTCGTCCGAATTTAGCAACTTTCGGACATTCGGAAGCATTCGAATTTCCGAACAAAGCAATTACGAATAAGACCGAATCCGAAATAAATTATACCGCAAATAGCGAATGCCCGAATGTCTTCGGCATAATTTGTTATGAAAAAGTTACGAATGTACGAATCCATACGAAGCACAATAACACTCACTCTGCTCTGCTCTCTGCTTCTCCCACACCGTGCTGAACTCCCTCTCAAAATGGTGTACAGGGGCGGAGGCTATAGCCGCATGTAAAAAACGAAAGTAAAATACGAGATTTCGAATTCATTCGAAGCACAATAACACTCTGCTCTGCTCTCTGCTTCTCCCTCACCGTGCTGAACCCTCTCAAAATGGTGTACAGGGGCGGAGGCTATAGCCGCATGTAAAAAACGAAAGTAAAATACGAGATTTCGAATCGTTACAAATAACCGCTATGTATTTAGAAAAGTACAAATCCATTCGAAGCACATTAGGCATAATAGGCAGCGTCGTCGTGAGAGAGACACAGAAAATTACGAATCAACGAACCCAAAAAAAGTTACGAAAGTAGGAGTTGTGTCCAGAATCAACGAAAAACAATGTACTCTACCGAAAGTACGAATTATAAATCAACTAAAAATTCAACGAAAAATGTCGCTTGCGAAAATACGAATGAGTCCGAACACGAAAAATCCCGTCTAGCAAAATTACGAATGATTACGAATCAACAGGACCGAAAAGAAACGAACCGAAACTAACCGAATTTTTCCGTTGTGCACAAGCCTAGTAACAACTGCCCAAGTAACAAATATGCCCAAAATAGAATGAGAAAGTATTTTTATCAGAACAAGCCTGCTGCGCCTGCAAGTAGGTTTAGAACTGCGTGAGGTCTTTTTGTGCACTGCGCATGCGCAAGCGGCAAAGTGCGTTGGTTCAGTGCGCCGGCAAAATCTTAGTAAATGTCAAGTCACGTAAATGCATTTGCGTGGGTTGAACAGGCGCACCTCTAAACTTGACATTTTTTTTTAACGCTGGTTCACTTTTATGTATTTTTTTAAGGATATTTGCACACAGGTCATGTTAGCGTGTTACGTTGTTAACATGTTACATGTACCTTGTTAAAATTCTGTAAAAAGACTCGCTACTCTAGCTCTTACTAAAAGGACATTTAACCTTCCACCTCGAATGCATATGTTTTATTTGGTTTCGTTTTTGCTTTTAAAGGGAAACTCTACACTCCACACTCCAATGCTCTTGTCTCCCCCTTCTATTTTAATCTTTCTTTATTAGTCTTTTCAACATTACATTTACATATATTTCAGTACAAAAACATTAAAAAAATACATACAACAATAAAACACTTATACAGTCTCAGTTTTAGCCTTTACCTAAAAATCCCTTCATAAACCAATATCCTGGGAGAACTACCTATCTACCGTATATACTTGAGTATAAGCCGAGTTTTTCAGCACATTTTTTTGTACTGAAAATGCCCCCCTCGGCTTATACTCGAGTCACCCTTTTGTGCCTGATCTCCCGGACTTTGGGGACCCATTACCGGCCGGCCGTAGGTCCCCTGGACCCCAAACTTGAAACACATGTAGCCTTACTCTTCCTCTACAAGTGTGCAAAGTTTCTTGTTCTGGGGACCTAGGGCTGGGGAGCACTGATTTTTCAAACCCGAGCACCCCTTCCATAGACTCCTATGTTAAACGGTAATTTCTCTGGTGATTTTGGGGACCCGATACCAACCGGTCGTAGGTCCCCTGGACCCGAAACTTTACACACATGTAGCCCCATGTCTCCTCTATAAGTGTGCAAAGATTTTTGTCTGGGGGACCTACGGCCGGGGAGCACCGATTTTTCAAATCCGGGCACCCCTTCCATAGACTCCTATGTTAAACATCAGTCTAGTCATGGGCACAGTGAGGCATGGACACAATGAGGCATGGACACAGTGAGGCATGCACATGGACACAGTGAGGCAAAGTGAGGCACAGTGAGGCATGCAGATGGACACCCTAGGCTTATACTCGAGTCAATACATTTCCCAGTTTTTTGTGGTAAAATTGGGTGCCTCGGCTTATATTCAGGTCGGCTTATACTCGAGTATATACGGTATATAAAATATGTCCACTCCTATAACCCCTATATTCTATATCTACTGGTTTATAGAATCACCAAAATAAGAAAAGCGAGCAAAGAGGATGTATAGATATTGTGAGGGGGTTAACTCGGTAGCGGGTGTGTGTGACCCCCTGGTTGGGCTCCCCACACAAAAACAGGGCCAGCAGACGGAGGTTGTGGTTTTCAAAATCAAAAGGTGCGGTTTATTTCTCTATGTACAGTGACAAAAACACAGCAAAGCCAAAAAGAAACAAACAAAATAAATCCTGGTCAGTTTGACCTCTGACTAAACATGCAGGTTTCCTAAACTAACAACTGGGATCAGCCTAGTGCTGTCCTAGTCCCTAAGTCCCTGGTTTAGTAAAAGTCCAAACAAATAGCCACACAGGCTTTGCCTCACCGCACAGGGGTTCACTCTCCCTAGACAGTCCACACAGGTCTGGTTCCAGGCATGAGCTAACATCTAATGAATCTGGGAGTTTCTTATAGAGGCCTAAATGAGCTGACAAGGTTCAGCTGGTCTCATCAACTCCCTGTCTGCACGACGCCCAGCCCTCTCCCTAGAGGTATGAGTCATCCATGAGCACACTAGCCTTATACAACTCTCCACCTAGTTGTACAAATCGGCGTAAAGCCTGAATCTGGGCGAAATATATCTACCCCCCTGGATGCAACCAGGTGACTTTACCTTCCTGCTGTCACATACCCCCCCCTCTTGTTTTAACCTCGGGGTTGGAACACCAGCAATCAGGCATTCATGTACTCGAGACAAAGCATCCACATTCCCCATTTGAACGCCAGGGCGATGCTTTACTGTGAAGTTGAATTCCTGGAGGGCCAGGAACCACCTATTCACTCTTCTATTTGTTTCCTTGTTTTGAGCCATCCACTTTAACGGAGCGTGATCCGTAACCATGTCAAAGTGCCTACCTAGCAGATAGTACCGAAGGGAATCTAGAGCCCACTTCACCGCTAAACACTCCTTTTCAACCGTGGCGTAATTTACCTCATGGGACTTCAACTTCCTGCTGAGGTAAATGACTGGGTGCTCTTCCCCGTTCCAGACCTGGGACAATACTGCTCCTAACCCCACATCTGACGCATCACTTTGTACGACAAAGTCTTTAGAGAAGTCGGGTGAGTACAACACTGGTGGCTCCTCTGTTAACTGGTGAATCGCAGAAGGCTTACTATGACCTAGAGCCTGACCAAGCAAAAGACTATGTGATGCTAAAAGCTGAAATATTGGCAAGGCTGGGTGTCACCCTGGCTGTCCGGGCTCAGCGTGTGCATAACTGGACTTTCCAGCTTGGAAAACCCCCCAGGTCTCAAATGTATGATCTCATTCACCTGAGCAGGAAGTGGCTACAGCCAGAGACTTTGCCCGCATTCTCCACCAACTGTGAGGGGGTTAACTCGGTAGCGGGTGTGTGTGACCCCCTGGTTGGGCTCCCCACACAAAAACAGGGCCAGCAGACGGAGGTTGTGGTTTTCAAAATCAAAAGGTGCGGTTTATTTCTCTATGTACAGTGACAAAAACACAGCAAAGCCAAAAAGAAACAAACAAAATAAATCCTGGTCAGTTTGACCTCTGACTAAACATGCAGGTTTCCTAAACTAACAACTGGGATCAGCCTAGTGCTGTCCTAGTCCCTAAGTCCCTGGTTTAGTAAAAGTCCAAACAAATAGCCACACAGGCTTTGCCTCACCGCACAGGGGTTCACTCTCCCTAGACAGTCCACACAGGTCTGGTTCCAGGCATGAGCTAACATCTAATGAATCTGGGAGTTTCTTATAGAGGCCTAAATGAGCTGACAAGGTTCAGCTGGTCTCATCAACTCCCTGTCTGCACGACGCCCAGCCCTCTCCCTAGAGGTATGAGTCATCCATGAGCACACTAGCCTTATACAACTCTCCACCTAGTTGTACAAATCGGCGTAAAGCCTGAATCTGGGCGAAATATATCTACCCCCCTGGATGCAACCAGGTGACTTTACCTTCCTGCTGTCACAATATATAGCGATACCCTCAGCTTAAGAAGGCTTCTTTGTTTTGGGCCTTGTAGTGCACCGGTGTCAACCCTCGGCAATCAGCCCAAACCTCTCGTGGCACAGTTAGGAAAGGGGGAAGGATGGTACAACTGTATTATCTCTATACTATTTTACGGTACAACCCCCTTTGTATACCAGCACAGTAATTGACACTCACAACCAAATTACTTAACTATAACCTTTTACTATAGGTAAAAATATGAAAGGTAATTTGTATACAATATCTTATGCAGATCCCTGCAATATAGGTGTACACATTAAGAGGGCATAACATCCAAACATGCAATGAACATATATTAACCCTGCTGCAGCTATCCTCCCTCGTGAGCATAAAATGGCGCCCAGCAATATCCTATACTACCCAGTCAGGCCTGACTATAACTTGGGGTATAGTTTGTTGAAGAATCTTCGCTAGCAACTCTCGGTGGTGCACATAAAGAAACAAACTGTAATCCAATAAGGGCAGCAGACGATCGCTAATTTGGTGAAGCTGGAGAGACTGACAAACTCAGTTAAGCAAAACAGTCTCTCCAAAGTATAACTGTGGTTAATGGTGGGCCTAGGCAAAGTTAATAGGCAAACAAAGTTACTTAGATGTGGTTCTGAGCTGGCGCTCTCTCACCCAGACCGGACCAATTCCTGTCCGGTTCCTCCACTACTGTGAGTGGCTTCACAGTGCCCACGACACACCGGGTCTTTGGTCCTCCAAAAGATGGTGGCACCTCGGGTGGATCGGATGCTTCGCAGGCTCCTCAGTGGAACGGAAGGCTCTCTGGAACCAAGTGCGAGGCTCAGGCTTCAGGCCTTGCACGCGCAGCAGGTGAGTGCACGGATCCTCTTGCAAGGAGGGCGGTGTTCCAAGAGAAAGAGTGAGGCCCCTCCTTCTCCTTTTAAAGTCCACCCCAGCAGTCCTTGCGTGGGGACATGCACCCTGGGTGCCTCAAAGCGTGCTGAGAACTGTAGTCTTGGCGTGATAACGATACCCCGCTACAAACTCCCCCCACTTGAAATTTTTGGTCCCCAAAGACATTATTAACAGTAGGAAAATACAAACTCATTAAGGGCAGCTAGAGAAGTTGGCAGAGGAAACTCCCACCAGAACGGGGAAGGGAGCTTGTCCTGCCCACTGGTCACATCAGAGGGGTTGACCTGCCTAACTGTGCCAGAGAGTGAGCTAGGGTTGCCCTCCACCAAATGTATGACAGAAGGATCAGGTGTTGGTAATGTCCTTTGAGCAGTGGTTACTGTATCCTCAGAACTTTCCCCCATCTGGGTATAGGTTAACTTCCGAGAAGGACGAATGGTTCTCTTGGCCCTTTGTTCTCTTGGGGTGGTTGTCTCTTCCCTCACTGTATCTTCTTCTAAAGTGGGTACACTGGGCTCCAATACTTCTGGTACATCCAGATCAGGTGCAGGAAGATGTTGGGAGTAATCTTGATGATCAGCAGAAAGTGACCTTGTGGCATCTTCCCACTCTTCAGACAGAGGACTAGACGGAACAAACTCGGTGGATTCCACATTCAATTTACTATCTGCAGTAACTTCAGATGGTGGAAGATCTATAGACATGGGTTCTGGGGTCTGAGAAGGCCACAACCATCCAAGCTCTTCTTCTTCACTCTGATCAGAGACATCCATTTCTCCAGACTGAGATACCTGAGACCGAGTGTTTGGCCTAGGTGTCTCCAAGCTTGAGGATGGTCCAGGGGAGTCCTCTACAGGGGGTATCCGAACCGCTTCTGAAAGTGGAAGTAAATTGTTTCGGTGCCATGTCTTCAGCAGCCCTATCTTCCCTTCTGGTTTTAGTTGATACACCGGCAGGTCTGGCAACTTCTTACAGATCACATATGGTTCCGGTCTCCATCTGTCTGCTAATTTATGCTTCCCTGGAACTCCTAGGTTTCGCAACAGCACTCTGTCTCCTGGCTGCAGGTCCTGGATTCGAACTTTGAGGTCAAAGTTCCTCTTGTTCCGGGCTCCTCTTTGCTCTGAGGCCACTTGGGCCTGTTCAAAAGCTAGCTTCAAACTCTTCCTCAGTCTGTCTACATAGCCCTTATGTGAGGTGGCTGAAGTGCGATCCGTGGATATGCCGAATGCCAGATCCACAGGCAGTCTTGCTTCCCTGCCAAACATAAGGCGATATGGAGAGTACCCTGTGGCATCGCTAGTGGTACTGTTGTAGGCGTGCACGATGGCCGCTATGTGCTTGCTCCAGTGGTGCTTCTGCTCACTACTCAGAGTCCCCAACATATTTAACAGAGTCCTGTTGAACCTCTCCGGCTGAGCATCACCCTGAGGGTGATAATGGGTAGTGCGGGTTTTCTTGATACCCAAAGAGTCCAACAATTTCTTGATCAATCGACTCTCAAAGTCTCTCCCTTGGTCAGAGTGCAAGCGCTGTGGCAGTCCATAATGCACAAAGTATTTCTCTTCTAGGATTTTAGCTACAGTGGATGCCTTCTGGTCTTTGGCTGGAAAAGCTTGAGATCTTGAATTAGGCAATATCTACTTTGCATTTTTAACAACTGGCTTTGTTCTTTCCTTCCAATGCATTGGAAATGATGAAGATAGCATGGAATGGTGACAAGGGTAAAGCTGCTTCTATCGCAATTTCTCCATCTAGTAACCTTCAGTGGATTTATTTTTTCATTAAATTCCTGGCAGAACAGCGACATGAACCAACAATGTTGACATGTAGGCCTCAGCAGAGTTACGGGCACATTAGATCGACCTGTGAGCATCATCGGTCTCACCTGACGCCAAATTTCACATGTCAGGATGGCCGAGCGGTCTAAGGCGCTGCGTTCAGGTCGCAGTCTCCGCTGGAGGCGTGGGTTCGATTCCCACTTCTGACAGCTTTAAAGCTTTTCTTTGCTTGCATTCCCATTCTCCAGCTTGTCTACCACTGAACCTCTGTCACAAAAAATAACTTTTGTTCTGTGCAGACATAAAGGGCTCCATAGCTCAGGGGTTAGAGCACTGGTCTTGTAAACCAGAGGTCGTGAGCTCAAATCTCGCTGGGGAATTCCTGCAAGTGTTGGTGACTGTAACCTGCATAGCAGCGAAATCTGAGTTTTTCCCCAAAGTCCCAAGGAAACATAAGGGTGGAAACATAAGCGGGTGGGAAACCTTTGAAGGGCTCTAGATTATGAACTCAAACCGTTAGGACGACTTGACTTTCCAGAGATCTTGAATTAGGCAATATCTACTAGAAACACCCATTTTCTAATTTTGCATCCAAGAAAAAGTACACTTGAAGCAAACGGCCAACTCTTGTTAACAGCAAGACGCTTTCTTTACGCGTGTCCTTGTATTAAATCACTACTTTGCACTTTTAACATCCGGCTTTGTTCTTTCCTTCCAACGCATTGGAAATGATGAAGATAGCATGGAATGGTGACAGGGGTAAAGCTGCTTCTATTGCAATTTCTCCATCTAGTAACCTTCAGCGGATTTATTTTTTCATTAAATTCCTGGCAGAACAGCGACATGAACCAACAATGTTGACATGTAGGCCTCTGCAGAGTTACGGGCACATTAGATCGACCTGTGAGCGTCGTCAGTCTCACCCGACGCCAAACTGCACAGGTCAGGATGGCCGAGCGGTCTAAGGCACTGCGTTCAGTTTGCAGTCTCCTCTGGAGTCGTGGGTTCGAATCCCACTTCAGACAGCTTTTAAGCTTTTCTTTGCTTGCATTCCCATTCTCCAGCTCGTCTACCGCTGAACCTCTAGCACAAAAAATAACTTTTGTTCTGTGTAGACAAAAAGGGCTCCATAGCTCAGGGGTTAGAGCACTGGTCTTGTCAACCAGGTGTCGCGAGTTCAAATCTCGCTGGGGCGCTTCCTGCAAGTGTTGGTGACTGTATCTCACATAGCAGTGTAATCTGAGTTTTTCCCCAAAGTCCCAAGGAAACATAAGGGTGGAAACCTTTTGAAGGGCTCTAGATTATGAATTCAAACCGTTAGGACGACTTGACTTTCCAGAGATCTTGAATTAGGCAATATTTACTAGAGACACCCACTTTCTAATTCTGCATCCAAGAAAAAGTGCACTTGAAACAAACGGCCAACTCTTGTTAACACCAAGACGCTTTCTTTCCGCGTGTCCTTGTATTAAATCACTACTTTGCATTTTTAACAACTGGCTTTGTTCTTTCCTTCCAATGCATTGGAAATGATGAAGATAGCATGGAATGTTGACATGGGTAAAGCTGCTTCTATTGCAATTTCTCCATCTAGTAACCTTCAGCGGATTTATTTTTTCATTAAATTCCTGGCAGAACAGCGACATGAACCAACAATGTTGACATGTAGGCCTCTGCAGAGTTGCGGGCACATTAGATCGACCTGTGAGCGTCATCAGTCTCACCTGACGCCAAACTTCACAGGTCAGGATGGCCGAGCGGTCTAAGGCGCTGCGTTCAGTTCGCAGTCTCCTCTGGAGTCGTGGGTTGCGAATCCCACTTCTGACAGCTTTTAAGCTTTTCTTTGCTTGCATTCCCATTCTCCAGCTCGTCTACCGCTGAACCTCTAGCACAAAAAATAACTTTTGTTCCGTGTAGACAAAAAGGGCTCCATAGCTCAGGGATTAGAGCACTGGTCTTGTAAACCAGGGGTCGCAAGTTCAAAGCTTGCTGGGGCCTTCCTGCAAGTGTTGACGACTGCATTTCACATAGTAGCGTAATCTGAGTTTTTCCCCAAAGTCCCAAGGAAACATAAGGGTGGAAACCTTTGAAGGGCTCTGGATTATGAATTCAAACCGTTAGGACGACTTGACTTTCCAGAGATCTTGAATTAGGCAATATCTACTAGAAACACCCACTTTCTAATTCTGCATCCAAGAAAAAGAGCACTTGAAGCAAACGGCCAACTCTTGTTAACAGCAAGACGCTTTCTTTCCGCGTGTCCTTGTATTAAATCACTACTTTGCAATTTTAACATCTGGCTTTGTTCTTTCCTTCCAACGCATTGGAAATGATGAAGATAGCATGGAATGGTGACAAGGGTAAAGTTGCTTCTATCGCAATTTCTCCATCAAGTAACCTTCAGTGGGTTTATTTTTTCATTAAATTCCTGGCAGAACAGCGACATGAACCAACAATGTTGACATGTAGGCCTCAGCAGAGTTACGGGCACATTAGATCGACCTGTGAGCGTCGTCGGTCTCACCTGACGCCAAGCTGCACAGGTCAGGATGGCCGAGCGGTCTAAGGCGCTGCGTTCAGGTCACAGTCTCCTCTTGAGGCGTGGGTTTGAATCCCACTTCTGACAGCTTTTAAGCTTTTCTTTGCTTGCATTCCCATTCTCCAGCTCGTCTACCGCTGAACCTCTAGCACAAAAATAACTTTTGTTCGTTGCAGGCAAAGAGGGTGCTATAGCTCAGGGGTTAGAACACTGGTCTTGTCAACCAGGGGTCGCAAGTTCAAATCTCGCTGGGGCATTCCTGCAAGTGTTGGCGACTGTATATCACATAGCAGGGTAAAGTCCCAAGGAAACATAAGGGGGAGGAAACCTTTGAAGGGCTCTAGATTATGAACTCAAACCGTTAGGACGACTTGACTTTCCAGAGATCTTGAATTAGGCAATATCTACTAGAAACACCCATTTTCTAATTCTGCATCCATGAAAAAGTACACTTGAAGCAAACGGCCAACTCTTGTTAACAGCAAGACGCTTTCTTTCCGCGTGTCCTTGTATTAAATCACTACTTTGCATTTTTAACAACTGGCTTTGTTCTTTCCTTCCAACGCATTGGAAATGATGAAGATAGCATGGAATGGTGACAAGGGTAAAGTTGCTTCTATCGCAATTTCTCCATCAAGTAACCTTCAGCGGATTTATTTTTTCATTAAATTCCTGGCAGAACAGCGACATGAACCAACAATGTTGACATGTAGGCCTCTGCAGAGTTACGGGCACATTAGATCGACCTGTGAGCGTCGTCAGTCTCACCTGACGCCAACCTTCACAGGTCAGGATGGCCGAGCGGTCTAAGGCGCTGCGTTCAGTTCGCAGTCTCCTCTGGAGTCGTGGGTTGCGAATCCCACTTCTGACAGCTTTTAAGCTTTTCTTTGCTTGCATTCCCATTCTCCAGCTCGTCTACCGCTGAACCTCTAGCACAAAAATAACTTTTGTTCCGTGTAAACAAAAAGGGCTCCATAGCTCAGGGATTAGAGCACTGGTCTTGTAAACCAGGGGTCGCGAGTTCAAATCTCGCTGGGGCCTTCCTGCAAGTGTTGGCGACTGCATTTCACATAGCAGCGTAATCTGAGTTTTTCCCCCAAAGTCCCCCCAAGGAAACATAAGGGTGGAAACCTTTGAAGGGCTCTGGATTATGAATTCAAACCGTTAGGACGACTTGACTTTCCAGAGATCTTGAATTAGGCAATATCTACTAGAAACACCCACTTTCTAATTCTGCATCCAAGAAAAAGAGCACTTGAAGCAAACGGCCAACTCTTGTTAACAGCAAGACGCTTTCTTTCCGCGTGTCCTTGTATTAAATCACTACTTTTCAATTTTAACATCTGGCTTTGTTCTTTCCTTCCAACGCATTGGAAATGATGAAGATAGCATGGAATGGTGACAAGGGTAAAGTTGCTTCTATCGCAATTTCTCCATCAAGTAACCTTCAGTGGGTTTATTTTTTCATTAAAATCCTGGCAGAACAGCGACATGAACCAACAATGTTGACATGTAGGCCTCAGCAGAGTTACGGGCACATTAGATCGACCTGTGAGCGTCGTCGGTCTCACCTGACACCAAGCTTCACAGGTCAGGATGGCCGAGCGGTCTAAGGCGCTGCGTTCAGTTTGCAGTCTCCTCTGGAGTCGTGGGTTTGAATCCCACTTCAGACAGCTTTTAAGCTTTTCTTTGCTTGCATTCCCATTCTCCAGCTCGTCTACCGCTGAACCTCTAGCACAAAAAATAACTTTTGTTCTGTGCAGACAAAAAGGGCTCCATAGCTCAGGGGTTATAGCACTGGTCTTGTCAACCAGGGGTCGCAAGTTCAAATCTCGCTGCGGCCTTCCCGCAAGTGTTGGCGACTGCATCTCACATAGCAGCGTAATCTGAATTTTTCCCCAAAGTCCCAAGGAAACATGAGGGTGGAAACCTTTGAATGGCTCTAGATTATGAACTCAAACCGTTAGGACGACTTAACTTTCCAGAGATCTTGAATTAGGCAATATCTACTAGAAACACCCACTTTCTAATTCTGCATCCAAGTAAAAGTGCACTTGAAGCAAACGGCCAACTCTTGTTAACAACAAGACGCTTTCTTTCAGCGTGTCCTTGTATTAAATCACTACTTTGCATTTTTAACAACTGGCTTTGTTATTTCTTTCCAACGCATTGGAAATGATGAAGATAGCATGGAATGGTGACAAGGGTAAAGCTGCTTCTAGCGCAATTTCTCCATCAAGTAACCTTCAGCGAATTTATTTTTTCATTAAATTCCTGGCAGAACAGCGACATGAACCAACAATGTTGACATGTAGGCCTCAGCAGAGTTACGGGCACATTAGATCGACCTCTGAGCGTCGTCGGTCTCACCTGACGCCAAGCTTCACAGGTCAGGATGGCCGAGCGGTCTAAGGCGCTGCGTTCAGGTCGCAGTCTCCTCTGGAGGCGTGGGTTCGAATCCCACTTCTGACAGCTTTTAAGCTTTTCTTTGCTTGCATTCCCATTCTCCAGCTCGTCTACCGCTGAACCTCAGGGGTTAGAGCACTGGTCTTGTCAACCAGAGGTTGCAAGTTCAAATCTCGCTAGGGCCTTCCTGCAAGTGTTGGTGACTGTATCTCAAATAGCAGTGTAATCTGAGTTTTTCCCCAAAGTCCAAAGGAAACATAAGGGTGGAAACCTTTGAAGGGCTCTAGATTATGAACTCAAACCGTTAGGACGACTTGACTTTCCAGAGATCTTGAATTAGGATATCTATTAGAAACACCCACTTTCTAATTCTGCATCCAAGAAACAGTGCACTTGAAGCAAACAGCCAACTCTTGTTAACAACAAGACGCTTTCTTTCCGCGTGTCCTTGTATTAAATCACTACTTTGCATTTTTAACAACTGGCTTTGTTCTTTCCTTCCAACGCATTGGAAATGATGAAGATAGCATGGAATGGTGACAAGGGTAAAGCTGCTTCTATCGCAATTTCTCCATCTAGTAACCTTCAGCGGATTTATTTTTTCATTAAATTCCTGGCAGAACAGCGACATGAACCAACAATGTTGACATGTAGGCCTCTGCAGAGTTACAGGCACATTAGATCGACCTGTGAGCGTCGTCAGTCTCACCCGACACCAAACTTCACAGGTCAGGATGGCCGAGCGGTCTAAGGTGCTGCGTTCAGGTCGCAGTCTCCTCTGGAGGCGTGGTTTCAAATCCCACTTCTCACAGCTTTTAAGCTTTTCTTTGCTTGCATTCCCATTCTACAGCTCGTCTACCGCTGAACCTCTAGCACAAAAAATAACTTTTGCTCTGTGCAGACAAAAAGGGGTCCATAGCTCAAGGGTTAGAGCACTGGTCTTGTCAACCAGCGGTCATGAGTTCAAATCTCACTGGGGGCCTTCCTGCAAGTGTTCGAGACTGTATCTCACATAGCAGCGTAATCTGAGTTTTTCCCTAAAGTCCCAAGGAAACATAAGGGTGGAAACCTTTGAAGGGCTCTAGATTATGAACTCAAACCGTTAGGACGACTTGACTTTCCAGAGATCTTGAATTAGGCAATATCTACTAGAAACACCCACTTTCTAATTCTGCATCCAAGAAAAAGTGCACTTGAAGCATACGGCCAACTCTTGTTAACAACAAGACGCTTTCTTTCCGCGTGTCCTTTTATTAAATCACTACTTTGCATTTTTAACAACTGGCTTTGTTCTTTCCTTCCAACGCATTGGAAATGATGAAGATAGCATGGAATGGTGACAAGGGCAAAGCTGCTTCTATCGCAATTTCTCCATCAAGTAACCTTCAGTGGATTTATTTTTTCATTAAATTCCTGGCAGAACAGCGACATGAACCAACAATGTTGACATGTAGGCCTCAGCAGAGTTAAGGGCACATTAGATCGACCTGTGAGCGTCGTCAGTCTCACCCGACGCCAAACTTCACAGGTCAGGATGGCCGAGCGGTCCAAGGCGCTGCGTTCAGGTCGCAGTTTCCTCTGGAGGCGAGATTTCAAATCCCACTTCTCACAGCTTTTAAGCTTTTCTTTGCTTGCATTCCCATTCTACAGCTCGTCTACCGCTGAACCTCTAGCACAAAAAATAAATTTTGTTCTGTTCAGACACAAAGGGGTCCATAGCTCAGGGGTTAGAGCACTGGTCTTGTCAACCAGGGGTCGCGAGTTCAAATCTCACTGGGGCCATCCTACAAGTGTTGGTGACTGTATCTCACATAGCAGCGTAATCTGAGTTTTTCCCCAAAGTCCCAAGGAAACATAAGGGTGGAAACCTTTGAAGGGCTCTGGATTTTGAACTCAAACCGTTAGAACGACTTGACTTTCCAGAGATCTTGAATTAGGCAATATCTACTAGAAACACCCACTTTCTAATTCTGCATCCAAGAAAAAGTACACTTGAAGCAAACGGCCAACTCTTGTTAACAGCAAGACGCTTTCTTTCCGCGTGTCCTTGTATTAAATCACTACTTTGCACGTTTAACATCCGGCTTTGTTCTTTCCTTCCATCGCATTGGAAATGATGAAGATAGCATGGAATGGTGACAAGGGTAAAGCTGCTTCTATCGCAATTTCTCCATCTAGTAACCTTCAGCGGATTTATTTTTTCATTAAATTCCTGGCAGAACAGCGACATGAACAAACAATGTTGACATGTAGGCCTCTGCAGAGTTACGGGCACATTAGATCGACCTGTGAGCGTCGTCGGTCTCACCTGACGCCAAGCTTCACAGGTCAGGGCGGCCGAGCGGTCTAAGGCGCTCTGTTCAGGTCGCAGTCTTCTCTGGAGGCGTGGGTTCAAATCCCACTTCAGAAAGCTTTTAAGCTTTTCTTTGCTTGCATTCCCATTCTCCAGCTCGTCTACCGCTGAACCTCTAGCACAAAAAATAACTTTTGTTCTGTGCAGACAAGAAGGGCTCTATAGCCCAGGGGTTAGAACACTGGTCTTTTAAACGAGGGGTTGCGAGTTCAAATCACGCTGGGGCCTTCCTGCAAGTGTTGGTGACTGTATCTTACATAGCAGCGCAATCTGAGTTTTTCTCCAAAGTCCCAAGGAAACATAAGGGTGGAAACCTTTGAATGGCTCTAGATTATGAACTCAAACCATTAGGACGACTTGACTTTCCAGAGATCTTGAATTAGGCAATATCTACTAGAAACACCCACTTTCTAATTCTGCATCCAAGAAAAAGTGCACTTGAAGCAAACGGCCAACTTTTGTTAACAACAAGATGCTTTCTTTCTGCGTGTCCTTGTATTAAATCACTACTTTGAATTTTTAACAACTGGCTTTGTTCTTTCCTTCCAATGCATTGGAAATGATGAAGATAGCATGGAATGGTGACAAGGGTAAAGCTGCTTCTATCGCAATTTCTCCATCTAGTAACCTTCAGCGGATTTATTTTTTCATTAAATTCCTGGCAGAACAGCGACATGAACCAACAATGTTGACATGTAGGCCTCAGCAGAGTTACGGGCACATTAGATGGACCTGTGAGCGTCGTCACTCTCACCTGACGCCAAGCTTCACAGGTCAGGATGGCTGAGCGGTCCAATGCGCTGCGTTCAGGTCGCAGTCTCTTCTGGAGGCGTGGGTTCGAATCCCACTTCTGACAGCTTTTAAGCTTTTCTTTGCTTGCATTCCCATTCTCCAGCTCGTCTACCGCTGAACCTCTGTCACAAAAATTAACTTTTGCTCTGTGTAGACATAAAGGGCTCCATAGCTCAGGGGTTAGAGCACTGGTCTTGTAAACCAAGGGTCGTGAGCTCAAATCTCGCTGGGGCATTCCTGCAAGTGTTGGCGACTGTATCTCACATAGCAGCGTAATCTGAATTTTTCCCCAAAGTCCCAAGGAAACATAAGGGTGGAAACCTTTGAAGGGCTCTGGATTTTGAACTCAAACCGTTAGGACGACTTGACTTTCCAGAGATCTTGAATTAGGCAATATCTACTAGAAACACCCACTTTTTAATTCTGCATCCAAGAAAAAGTGCAATTGAAGCAAACGGCCAACTCTTGTTAACAGCAAGACGCTTTCTTTCCGCGTGTCCTTATATTAAATCACTACTTTGCACTTTTAACATCCGGCTTTGTTCTTTCCTTCCAACGCATTGGAAATGATTAAGATAGCATGGAATGGTGACAAGGGTAAAGCTGCTTCTATCGCAATTTCTCCATCTAGTAACCTTCAGCGGATTTATTTTTTCATTAAATTCCTGGCAGAACAGCGACATGAACCAACAATGTTGACATGTAGGCCTCAGCAGAGTTACGGGCACATTAGATCGACCTGTGAGCGTCATCAGTCTCACCTGACGCCAAGCTTCACAGGTCAGGATGGCCGAGCGATCTAAGGCGCTGCGTTCAGGTCGCAGTCTCCTCTGGAGGCGTGATTTTGAATCCCACTTCTCACAGCTTTTAAGCTTTTCTTTGCTTGCATTCCCATTCTCCAGCTTGTCTACCGCTGAACCTCTAGCACAAAAAATAACTTTTGTTCTGTGCAGACAAAAAGGGCTCCATAGCTCAGGGGTTAGAGCACTGGTCTTGTAATCCAGGGGTCGCAAGTTCAAATCTCGCTGGGGCCTTCCTGCAAGTGTTGGCGACTGCATCTCACATAGCAGCGTAATCTGAATTTTTCCCCAAGGAAACATAAGGGTGGAAACCTTTGAATGGCTCTAGATTATGAACTCAAACCGTTAGGACGACTTGACTTTCCAGAGATCTTGAATTAGGCAATATCTACTAGAAACACCCACTTTCTAATTCTGCATCCAAAAAAAAGTACACTTGAAGCAAACGGCCAACTCTTGTTAACAGCAAGATGCTTTCTTTCCGCGTGTCCTTGTATTAAATCACTACTTTGCACTTTTAACATCCGGCTTTGTTCTTTCCTTCCAACGCATTGGAAATGATGAAGATAGCATGGAATGGTGACAAGGGTAAAGTTGCTTCTATCGCAATTTCTCCATCTAGTAACCTTCAGCGGATTTATTTTTTCATTAAATTCCTGGCAGAACAGCGGCATGAACCAACAATGTTGACATGTATGCCTCAGCAGAGTTACGGGCACATTAGATCGACCTGTGAGCGTCGTCGGTCTCACCTGACGCCAAGCTTTACAGGTCAGGATGTCCGAGCGGTCTAAGGCGCCGCGGTCAGGTCACAGTCTCCTCTGGAGGCGTGGGTTCAAATCCCACTTCTGACAGCTTTTAAGCTTTTCTTTGCTTGCATTCCCATTCTCCAGCTCATCTACCGCTGAACCTCTAGCACAAAAAATAACTTTTGTTCTGTGCAGATAAAAAGGGCTCCATAGCTCAGGGGTTAGAGCACTGGTCTTGTTAAACCAGGGGTCGTGAGTTCAAATCTCGCTGGGGCCTTCCTGCAAGTGTTGGTGACTGTATCTCACATAGCAGTGTAATCTGAGTTTTTCCCCAAAGTCCAAAGGAAACATAAGGGTGGAAACCTTTGAAGGGCTCTAGATTATGAACTCAAACTGTTAGGACTAGGGATGAGCTCGGTGTTCGAGTCGAACATACGTTCGACTCGAACATCGATTGTTCGATGAAGATCGAACGATTTGGGCCGTTCGCGCCTAATTCGAGTGACGCGAACGGCCCACAATGCACTACGCCATCGCAGTGTCATCCAGGCGCTGTGATTGGCCAAGCATGCACTGTGACCCCGCATGCTTGGCCAATCACAGCGCCGGCAGCGAGGAGAGCAATGATTGGCCACAGGCAGGATGCCTGTGGCCAATTATTGCTGAGGGTGTTTAGTACACGCCCCACACTATAAATGGCCGCCAGCACGGCGGCCTAGTGTAGTGTGTTCCGGAGCAGGGAAAGAGAAGCATAGGCAGGGACAGTGACATTTTTTTTCTTGCTTAACCTGGATTCCTTTAGTTTAGGGAAAGAGAAGGATAGGTAGGGAGAGTGTCAGTGTGTTTTACTGTGCGAATCCTTGTTTCTAGGGACAGGGAAGGACAGTGAGGGAAATTCTCCTTGTGCTATAGTGTGCTAAAGCATTGATCATCAACCATCTTTAAAAAATCATTTTTTCTAGGGACAGAAAACTATAGGTAGGGAGAGTGTCAGTGTGTTTTACTGTGATAATCCTTGTTTCTAGGGACAGGGAAGGACAGTGAGGGAAATTCTCCTTGTGCTATAGTGTGCTAAAGCATTGATCATCAACCATCTTTAAAAATACTTTTTTTCTAGGGACAGAAAACTATAGGTAGGAAGAGTGTCAGTTTCTTTCACTGTGATAATCCTTGTTTCTAGGGACAGGGAAGGACAGTGAGGGAAATTCTCCTTGTGCTAAAGTGTGCTAAAGCATTGATCATCAACCATCTTTAAAAAAACATTTTTTCTAGGGACAGAAAACTATAGGTAGGAAGAGTGTCAGTTTCTTTCACTGTGATAATCCTTGTTTCTAGGGACAGGGAAGGACAGTGAGGGAAATTCTCCTTGTGCTATAGTGTGCTAAAGCATTGATCATCAACCATCTTTAAAAAAACATTTTTTCTAGGGACAGAAAACTATAGGTAGGGAGAGTGTCAGTTTCTTTCACTGTGATAATCCTTGTTTCTAGGGACAGGGAAGGACAGTGAGGGAAATTCTCCTTGTGCTATACTGTGCTAAAGCATTGATCATCAACCATCTTTAAAAAAACATTTTTTCTAGGGACAGAAAACTATAGGTAGGAAGAGTGTCAGTTTCTTTCACTGTGATAATCCTTGTTTCTAGGGACAGGGAAGGACAGTGAGGGAAATTCTCCTTGTGCTATAGTGTGCTAAAGCATTGATCATCAACCATCTTTAAAAAAACATTTTTTCTAGGGACAGAAAACTATAGGTAGGAAGAGTGTCAGTTTCTTTCACTGTGATAATCCTTGTTTCTAGGGACAGGGAAGGACAGTGAGGGAAATTTTCCTTGTGCTATAGTGTGCTAAAGCATTGATCATCAACCATCTTTAAAAAAACATTTTTCTAGGGACAGAAAACTATAGGTAGGAAGAGTGTCAGTTTCTTTCACTGTGATAATCCTTGTTTCTAGGGACAGGGAAGGACAGTGAGGGAAATTCTCCTTGTGCTATAGTGTGCTAAAGCATTGATCATCAACCATCTTTAAAAAAACATTTTTTCTAGGGACAGAAAACTATAGGTAGGGAGAGTGTCAGTTTCTTTCACTGTGATAATCCTTGTTTCTAGGGACAGGGAAGGACAGTGAGGGAAATTCTCCTTGTGCTATACTGTGCTAAAGCATTGATCATCAACCATCTTTAAAAAAAAAAAATTCTAGGGACAGAAAACTATAGGTAGGAAGAGTGTCAGTTTCTTTCACTGTGATAATCCTTGTTTCTAGGGACAGGGAAGGACAGTGAGGGAAATTCTCCTTGTGCTATACTGTGCTAAAGCATTGATCATCAACCATCTTTAAAAAAAAAAATTTCTAGGGACAGAAAACTATAGGTAGGAAGAGTGTCAGTTTCTTTCACTGTGATAATCCTTGTTTCTAGGGACAGGGAAGGACAGTGAGGGAAATTCTCCTTGTGCTATAGTGTGCTAAAGCATTGATCATCAACCATCTTTAAAAAAACATTTTTTCTAGGGACAGAAAACTATAGGTAGGGAGAGTGTCAGTTTCTTTCACTGTGATAATCCTTGTTTCTAGGGACAGGGAAGGACAGTGAGGGAAATTCTCCTTGTGCTATACTGTGCTAAAGCATTGATCATCAACCATCTTTAAAAAAACATTTTTTCTAGGGACAGAAAACTATAGGTAGGAAGAGTGTCAGTTTTTTCACTGTGATAATCCTTGTTTCTAGGGACAGGGAAGGACAGTGAGGGAAATTCTCCTTGTGCTATACTGTGCTAAAGCATTGATCATCAACCATCTTTAAAAAAACATTTTTTCTAGGGACAGAAAACTATAGGTAGGAAGAGTGTCAGTTTCTTTCACTGTGATAATCCTTGTTTCTAGGGACAGGGAAGGACAGTGAGGGAAATTTTCCTTGTGCTATAGTGTGCTAAAGCATTGATCATCAACCATCTTTAAAAAAACATTTTTTCTAGGGACAGAAAACTATAGGTAGGGAGAGTGTCAGTTTCTTTCACTGTGATAATCCTTGTTTCTAGGGACAGGGAAGGACAGTGAGGGAAATTCTCCTTGTGCTATACTGTGCTAAAGCATTGATCATCAACCATCTTTAAAAAAACATTTTTTCTAGGGACAGAAAACTATAGGTAGGGAGAGTGTCAGTTTCTTTCACTGTGATAATCCTTGTTTCTAGGGACAGGGAAGGACAGTGAGGGAAATTCTCCTTGTGCTATAGTGTGCTAAAGCATTGATCATCAACCATCTTTAAAAAAACATTTTTTCTAGGGACAGAAAACTATAGGTAGGGAGAGTGTCAGTTTCTTTCACTGTGATAATCCTTGTTTCTAGGGACAGGGAAGGACAGTGAGGGAAATTCTCCTTGTGCTATACTGTGCTAAAGCATTGATCATCAACCATCTTTAAAAAAACATTTTTTCTAGGGACAGAAAACTATAGGTAGGAAGAGTGTCAGTTTCTTTCACTGTGATAATCCTTGTTTCTAGGGACAGGGAAGGACAGTGAGGGAAATTCTCCTAGTGCTATAGTGTGCTAAAGCATTGATCATCAACCATCTTTAAAAAAACATTTTTTCTAGGGACAGAAAACTATAGGTAGGAAGAGTGTCAGTTTCTTTCACTGTGATAATCCTTGTTTCTAGGGACAGGGAAGGACAGTGAGGGAAATTTTCCTTGTGCTATAGTGTGCTAAAGCATTGATCATCAACCATCTTTAAAAAAACATTTTTCTAGGGACAGAAAACTATAGGTAGGAAGAGTGTCAGTTTCTTTCACTGTGATAATCCTTGTTTCTAGGGACAGGGAAGGACAGTGAGGGAAATTCTCCTTGTGCTATAGTGTGCTAAAGCATTGATCATCAACCATCTTTAAAAAAACATTTTTTCTAGGGACAGAAAACTATAGGTAGGGAGAGTGTCAGTTTCTTTCACTGTGATAATCCTTGTTTCTAGGGACAGGGAAGGACAGTGAGGGAAATTCTCCTTGTGCTATACTGTGCTAAAGCATTGATCATCAACCATCTTTAAAAAAAAAATTTTCTAGGGACAGAAAACTATAGGTAGGAAGAGTGTCAGTTTCTTTCACTGTGATAATCCTTGTTTCTAGGGACAGGGAAGGACAGTGAGGGAAATTCTCCTTGTGCTATACTGTGCTAAAGCATTGATCATCAACCATCTTTAAAAAAACATTTTTTCTAGGGACAGAAAACTATAGGTAGGAAGAGTGTCAGTTTCTTTCACTGTGATAATCCTTGTTTCTAGGGACAGGGAAGGACAGTGAGGGAAATTCTCCTTGTGCTATAGTGTGCTAAAGCATTGATCATCAACCATCTTTAAAAAAACATTTTTTCTAGGGACAGAAAACTATAGGTAGGGAGAGTGTCAGTTTCTTTCACTGTGATAATCCTTGTTTCTAGGGACAGGGAAGGACAGTGAGGGAAATTCTCCTTGTGCTATACTGTGCTAAAGCATTGATCATCAACCATCTTTAAAAAAACATTTTTTCTAGGGACAGAAAACTATAGGTAGGAAGAGTGTCAGTTTTTTCACTGTGATAATCCTTGTTTCTAGGGACAGGGAAGGACAGTGAGGGAAATTCTCCTTGTGCTATACTGTGCTAAAGCATTGATCATCAACCATCTTTAAAAAAACATTTTTTCTAGGGACAGAAAACTATAGGTAGGAAGAGTGTCAGTTTCTTTCACTGTAATAATCCTTGTTTCTAGGGACAGGGAAGGACAGTGAGGGAAATTTTCCTTGTGCTATAGTGTGCTAAAGCATTGATCATCAACCATCTTTAAAAAAACATTTTTTCTAGGGACAGAAAACTATAGGTAGGGAGAGTGTCAGTTTCTTTCACTGTGATAATCCTTGTTTCTAGGGACAGGGAAGGACAGTGAGGGAAATTCTCCTTGTGCTATAGTGTGCTAAAGCATTGATCATCAACCATCTTTAAAAAAACATTTTTTCTAGGGACAGAAAACTATAGGTAGGGAGAGTGTCAGTTTCTTTCACTGTGATAATCCTTGTTTCTAGGGACAGGGAAGGACAGTGAGGGAAATTCTCCTTGTGCTATAGTGTGCTAAAGCATTGATCATCAACCATCTTTAAAAAAACATTTTTTCTAGGGACAGAAAACTATAGGTAGGGAGAGTGTCAGTTTCTTTCACTGTGATAATCCTTGTTTCTAGGGACAGGGAAGGACAGTGAGGGAAATTCTCCTTGTGCTATACTGTGCTAAAGCATTCCTCATCAACCATCTTTGAAATCCTTGTTTTTTGGACAGTCAGGGAAATTGTCGTTGTGCTATTCTGTGCGAAAGCAATCATCCTCAACCATATTTAGAAATCCTTAAGTAAAGGGACAGAGAAGGACACCTGAAGGTAGCCCTTATTGTTTTTTTCCCATCTCCCTGCAGGCCATCTATTAGAATGTCTGGAAGGCAAACAAGGAGAGGCAGACAGTCAGGAGGCAATAAAAGAGGGCAAGCAGGCTCTGTGTCTGGGGGCAACAGTGCTGGTCGTGGACGCGGTGCATTGTCATCAGCACATGGCCATGGGACACGCTTGTCCTTCTTTTCGGCAGCTGGACATGTTGAGCCACATCATGCCGAAGACTTGGTAGAGTGGATGACCAAGCCCTCCTCCTCCTCCTCATCCTCTCTCACCCAGGCTCAGGGTACTGGCAAAGCAGCTGCAAAAGCGTCCTCTTCCCTGGTATCAATGTCAGACTCATCATCAGTCACTCCTTCCCTAGACCCACCATGTCCTCCTCCTGAGGAGTCCCCCGAACTGTTTGAGCACAGTGTTGGGTACATGCTCCAGGAGGATGCCCAGCGTTTCGAAGGGTCTGATGATGAAACCCAGCTACAGGAAGGCAGTAGCGTGAGAGCAGACAGAGGGGATGCTCAAGAAGGACACCAATCTGGCAGTCATGTTCCAGCAGCTGCAGCATACTGCCAGATTGGCTCCAGTGATGAGGAGGGAGGGGATGATGAGGTCACTGACTCCACGTGGGTGCCTAATAGGAGAGAGGAGGAGGAGGAGGATGAGGAGGAGGCACATCTCCAACGAGGCAGGATGCCCTTTGGTGGCCAGCGTAAGGGCAGTACACCAACGGAATCACACCGCAGAGCTCCGCCTGTGCAGGGCGCTGCCTCTGCCCGTCATTCAAAAAGTTCTTTGGTGTGGGCCTTTTTTGAGGCTAGTGCATCAGATCGCACAGCTGCTGTTTGCAACATATGTCTCAAGCGTATATCGCGTGGCCAAAACATCAGCCGCTTGGGTACCACATGCCTGACCAGACATATGTTGACCTGCCATGCAGCTCGTTGGCAAGCCTACCTCAAAGACCCACACCAAAGAACAAAGCGGACCTCTCCTTGCACCGCATCAGCTGGGATCTCCAACCCCACTATAACTTCAGTCCTCTCTGAAACATGCACTGAGAGGAATGAAGGTGTAGAATTAGGTGTGTCACAGCCAAGTACTTGCGGCCACTCTGCTAGCAGTACACCGACGTCCGATTCTAGCAGGCAAATTTCCCTGCCCCAGCTGCTGGACCGTCGAAAGAAGTTCACTCCCAGCCATCCACATGCCCAGCGGTTGAATGCTAGCTTGGCTAAATTGCTAGCGCTTCAACTGCTGCCTTTTCAGTTGGTAGACTCGGCCCCCTTCCGTGAGTTTGTGCAATGTGCGGTTCCTCAGTGGCAGGTTCCCAAACGCCACTTTTTCTCACGGAAGGCTATTCCGGCTCTCTACCGGCATGTGGAAGGCAATGTCTTGGCCTCGCTGGACAGGGCGGTCAGCGGTAAGGTGCATATTACCGCTGACTCATGGTCCAGCACGCATGGACAGGGACGTTACCTTTCTTTCACGGCCCATTGGGTCACTCTTTTGGCAGCTGGGAAGGATGCAGGACAAGGTGCAGTAGTGTTGGATGTCCTTGATGATGCCCTGGAGGAGGGGCGAAACGCGTTGACGCAATTTCCGGCCAATTCAGAACCAGTGACGCTACTTCCGGTTTCGGTGGAACGCACGCTGTGTACCCGGGAAACAACACTGACGCTCGTTTATCACTGCAGTCCTGTGAGTCTCTTTGTGAGCAGCGCCATGCTGTCTGTTTACTAGCGGTACTTCACATGTATGTATGTTTTTCCTTTCTTTCCATATGGTCATTTAAATGTCTTTGCTGCTGGCATTATGGAGCCCATCTATATGAGATGAAGTCTGCCTGGACTCTAGTTGTCATTTAAATGTCTTTGCTGCTGGCATTATGGAGCCCATCTACATGAGATGAAGTCTGCCTGGACTTTAGTTGGTGAGATCTCCTATTATTTTCCCATCTGATGAGCGGGGCCATTAGAAGGAATTTTCCATCCAGGAACTACTAACTGATTTCTGGTGTGGAAACACTCAGTTTTTCCAGGAGTGATACAACCGTTATTTAATGTACTACAAGTTTGTTCACCATTGTTTTATACCATAATTGTTGTTATGCCAGATAAGTTATTTATTTATAGATGTTTGTGCTACTAGCATTTGTGACACATTTTCTTTATTCACTTCTCTGCAAGCGCTGCAAATACCCAATTTATAAGTAGTGTTGGAGGTTGTTCCACCGCCACGCCTCCAAAATGCTACTACTGGTTGTGACACACCTCTCTCCTCCACCCCCTCCTCTTCTTCTTCCTCCATGGCCTCTTCCTGTGCTTTGTCCTCTGAACCAGCGGTGCTCCGTAGCCGTTCAAGGGGCTACGCAAGTACGCAGGCAAAAAGAGGCCATGCCGTGCTTGCGCTGGTGTGTTTGGGGGACAGAAGCCACACTGGGGCAGAGGTCCTGTCTGCTCTGCAGGGCCAGGCCGAGAGGTGGTTGACGCCACGCCAGCTTAAGCCAGGAATGGTGGTTTGCGACAATGGCACCAACCTCCTCTCCGCCCTCCGACAGGGACAACTGACCCATGTGCCCTGTGTGGCTCACGTCCTTAACCTGGTGGTGCAGCGGTTCTTGGGCAGGTACCCGGGCTTACAGGATGTCCTGAGGCAGGCCAGGAAAGTCTGTGTGCATTTCCGCAGATCTTATAATGCCAGTGCTCGCCTGGCTGAGCTGCAAAAGGAGTTGAACCTGCCCAAGAACCGCCTTATATGTGACATGCCCACCAGGTGGAACTCAACGTTGGCCATGCTGCAGCGGCTGCACACGCAGCAGAGGGCCATCAATGAGTACCTGTGCGACTACGGCACCAGGACAGGGTCAGGGGAGCTTGATTTTTTTTCTCCACGCCAGTGGGGCATGATCAGGGATGCATGCACTGTCCTGGCACCATTTGAGGAGGCCACGAGGATGGTGAGCAGTGACAGTGCATGCATCAGTGACACTGTACCTCTTGTCCACCTGTTGGAGCACACGCTGCGTGGAATAATGGACAGGGCACTTGAGGCAGAACAGAGGCAGGAAGAGGAGGACTTCCTTGCCTCTCAAGGCCCCCTTTACCCAGACAGTGTTCCTTCTGTCCCACCCATCGCACAGGAAGAGGAGGAGGAGGAGGAGGAGGAGGAGGATTGTGTCAGCATGGAGGTGGAGGCTGGCACTCAGCATCATCAGCAGCAGTCTTTTAGGGATGATTTACAGTCCCAAGAAACCAGTGGACTTGTACGTGGCTGGGAGGAGATGGCTGCGGATCATGTCGTCCTTAGTGACCCAGAGGACTCCGGAGCGAATGCCTCAGCAAACCTACGCTGCATGGCCTCCCTGATCCTGCAAAGTCTGTGGAAGGATCCTCGTATTCTTCGGATCAAGGAGAGGGACCATTACTGGCTGGCCACTCTCCTTGATCCACGGTACAAGGGTAAGGTTGCGGACCTTATGTTACCGTCGCAGAGGGAGCAGAGGATGAGACAACTCCGGGAGGCCTTGCAGAAAGGTCTGTGCAACGCGTTCCCAGAGACTGGGAGGTTACAAACTCCTGGTCCTGGACAACGAGTTGCTGAGGCTTCGGCCAGTCAAAGAAGGAGCGGTGGGGAAGGTGGCCGTCTGACCGATGCGTTCAGACAATTCTTTAGTCCGCAGCCCCAAAGTATGATCGGTTCCAGCAACCATCGCCAGCGTCTGATAAACATGGTGCAGGAATATCTAGGGGCAAGGTCAGACTTGGACACCTTCCCCACCGAAAATCCTCTGGCTTACTGGGTCTTGAGGATGGATCACTGGCCAGAGCTTGCACAGTATGCAATTGAGCTACTGGCCTGTCCTGCATCCAGCGTTCTTTCGGAACGCACATTCAGTGCTGCTGGAGGATTTGTCACGGATCACAGGGTGCGCCTGTCCACCGACTCGGTTGATCGACTGACTTTCATCAAGATGAACCAGTCTTGGATCACCACCAGCTACCACACACCTGATGCTGATATAACAGACTAATTGATTTTAACATGTCACATCCCTTCAAGACTGATGCTGATGCTGAGTGCCTGTGCTGTTATGTTGACTGGCTATCCTCCTCCTCCGAGTCCTCAATGATACGATTGATGATGATAGCTTGGAAGATCATTTTTGTTTATGGGTGCCGCCACCAGTGGCTAAGGCCCAATTTTTCAGCCCCTGTTTAACAGGGGCGTGTAATTACAATTTTTGAAGCAATACTTTGCAACAGGGCTCATTGCTGTGCTCCAAGTACAGTATCTGTGAGGGGTTGGAGTGTTGTGCCACCAGTGCCTAAGGCCCAATTTTTCAGCCCCTGTTTAACAGGGGCGTGTCATTACAATTTTTGAAGCAATACTTTGCAACAGGGCTCATTGCTGTGCTCCAAGTACAGTATCTGTGAGGGGTTGCAGTGTTGTGCCACCAGTGCCTAAGGCCCAATTTTTCAGCCCCTGTTCAACAGGGGCATGTAATTACAATTCTTGATCTAATAATTCACAGCAGGGCCCATTGCTGCACCCACCAAGAGTAACTCTGAGGGCTTACAGTGTTGTGGCAACGCCACCACCACCACCACCACGAAAGGCCCAATTTTTCAGCCCCTGTTCAAAAGGGGCATGTAATTACAATTCTTGATCTAATAATTCACAGCAGGGCCCATTCCTGCACCCACCAAGAGTAACTCTGAGGGCTTACAGTGTTGTGGCAACACCACCACCACCACCACCACCACGAAAGGCCCAATTTTTCAGCCCCTGTTCAACAGGGGCATGCAATTACAATTCTTGATCTAATAATTCACAGCAGGGCCCATTGCTGCACCCACCAAGAGTAACTGTCAGGGCTTACAGTGTTGTGTCACCAGCACCACCATCAAAGGCCCAATTTTTACTACCACTGTTCAACAATTATATGTAATTACAATTCCTGATATAATAGTTGACAGCAGGGCATTCCAGCACCAACCAAGAGTAACTGTGAGTGCTTACAGTGTTGTGCCAACACCAACACCTAAGGGGCCAATTTCTGCAGACTATATACGGCAGGTCCCTACTTTCAAACATCCAACTTACAAACGACTCCTACTTGCAAACGGAAGAAGACAACAGGAAGTGAGAGGAAATCTACCCCTTGGAAGGAAAATTCTCTCCTGTAAGAATTAATATGGGAGAAAGGTGTCTCCTCTGTACTGATGCTTTATCAGCAATCCTTGTTTCAAGAAAAACACCACATTTCAAAAACAGTTGTCATTGGGACGGAAAGTGAGGTGAAATGTTCTGAACAGGGGCACAGACAGCAAAACAAATGTTACAGGGGTGATAACCCTTACCTATGTTTTCCAAAAAGTTTAAAAATAGATTTTTGGGCTGGAGCTACACTTAAACAATGTACCTGTTCAAAATTACAAACAGATTCTACATAAGAACAAACCTACAGTCCCTGTCTTGTATGCACCGCCTGTATACGGCTGTTCAGAGTATATAGGGCCTTTTTTATTTTGTGTGCGGGGTTCCCCTTAATATCCATACAAGACCCAAAGGGGCTGGTAATGGGCTGGGGTAGGGGGGGGGTCATGGGGTAGCTATGCCATTTTTCTTAAAGATTTTCATCCATATTACCGGGACCAGGCATTACATTAAAGCCGCAAGCAGTTTTAAATGGCTTTTTTTTCCTTTAGAAGTGTCATTTTGTGCAGGGACAGTTCTAAACACGGGAAACACGTGGCACTTCACAGGCATACTTTAGACACCCCCCAGGTACGATATTTAAAGGAATATTTGACTTTTTTTTTCACTTTATGCATCATTAAAATGACTGCTCCCGAAAAACGACCGTTTTTAAAACTTCTTTTTGCATTGATACATGTCCCCTGGTGCAGAACCCGGGTTCCCAAACCCTTTTTAGGACAATAACATGCATAATAGTCGTTATAATTAGCACTTTAGAATTCAAACGTTTGCATCCATTGTATTTAATAGGGTTCTAATGTTCGTACGAACACCCCGGGGGTGTTCGGCTCATCACTAGTTAGGACGACTTGACTCTCCAGAGATCTTGAATTAGGCAATATCTACTAGAAACACCCACTTTCTAATTCTGCATCCAAAAAAAAGTACACTTGAAGCAAACGGCCAACTCTTGTTAACAACAAGACGCTTTCTTACCGCGTGTCCTTGTATTAAATCACTACTTTGCATTTTTAACAACTGGCTTTGTTCTTTCCTTCCAACGCATTGGGAATGATGAAGATAGCATGGAATGGTGACAAGGGTAAAGCTGCTTCTATCGCAATTTCTCCATCTAGTAACCTTCAGCGGATTTATTTTTTCATTAAATTCCTGGCAGAACAGCGACATGAACCAACAATGTTGACATGTAGGCCTCAGCAGAGTTACGGGCACATTAGATCGACCTGTGAGCGTCGTCGGTCTCACCTGACGCCAAGCTTCACAGGTCAGGATGGCCGAGCGGTCTAAGGCGCTGCGTTCAGGTCGCAGTCTCCTCTGGAGGCGTGGGTTCGAATCCCACTTCTGACAGCTTTTAAGCTTTTCTTTGCTTGCATTCCCATTCTCCAGCTCGTCTACCACTGAACCTCTGTCACAAAAAATAACTTTTGCTCTGTGCAGACTTAAAGGGCTCCATAGCTCAGGGGTTAGAGCACTGGTCGTGTTAAACCAGGGATCATGAGCTCAAATCTCACTGGGGCATTCCTGCAAGTGTTGGCGACTGTATCTCACATAGCAGTGTAATCTGATTTTTTCCCCAAAGTCCCAAGGAAACATAAGGGTGGAAACCTTTGAAGGGCTCTGGATTTTGAACTCAAACCGTTAGGACGACTTGACTTTCCAGAGATCTTGAATTAGGCAATATCTACTAGAAACACCCACTTTTTAATTCTGCATCTAAGAAAAAGTGCAACTGAAGCAAACGGCCAACTCTTGTTAACAGCAAGACGCTTTCTTTCCGCGTGTCCTTGTATTAAATCACTACTTTGCACTTTTAACATCCGGCTTTGTTCTTTCCTTCCAACGCATTGGAAATGATGAAGATAGCATGGAATGGTGACAAGGGCAAAGCTGCTTCTATCGCAATTTCTCCATCTAGTAACCTTCAGCGGATTTATTTTTTCATTAAATTCCTGGCAGAACAGTGACATGAACCAACAATGTTGAAATGTAGGCCTCAGCAGAGTTACGGGCACATTAGATCGACTTGTGAGCGTAGTCGGTCTCACCTGATGACAATCTTCACAAGTCAGGATGGCCGAGCGATCTAAGGCGCTGCGTTCAGGTCGCAGTCTCCTCTGGAGGCGTGATTTTGAATCCCACTTCTCACAGCTTTTAAGCTTTTCTTTGCTTGCATTCCCATTCTCCAGCTCGTCTACCGCTGAACCTCTAGCACAAAAAATAACTTTTGTTCTGTGCTAGTGATGAGCCGAACACCCCCGGGTTCGGTTCGCACCAGAACCCGCGAACGGACCGATAGTTCGCACGAACATTAGAACCCTATTAAATACAATGGATGCGAACGTTCGGATTCTAAAGTGCAAATTATAACGACTATTATCCATGTTTTTGTCCGAAACAGAGTTTGGGAACCCGGCTTCTGCACCAGGGGACATGTATCAATGCAAAAAGAAGTTTTAAAAACGAACGTTTTCCGGGAGCAGTCATTTTAATGATGCATAAAGTGAAAAAAAAAAGTCAAATATTCCTTTAAATATTGTACCTGGGGGGTGTCTAAAGTATGCCTGTGAAGTGCCACGTGTTTCCCGTGTTTAGAACTGTCCCTGCACAAAATAACATTTCTAAAGGGAAAAAAGTCATTTAAAACTGCTTGCGGCTTTAATGCAATGTCTGGTCCCGGTAATATGGATGAAAATCTTTAGGAAAAATGGCATAGCTACCCCATCAACCCCCCCCCCCCACCCCAGCCCATTACCAGCCCCTTTGGGTCTTGTATGGATATTAAGGGGAACCCCGCACACAAAATAAAAAAGGACCTATATACTCTAAACAGCCGTATACAGGCGGTGCATACAAGACAGGGACTGTAGGTTTGTTCTTATGTAGAATCTGTTTATAATTTTGAACAGCTGCATTGTTTAAGTGGAGCTCCATGGCAAACTCCTTTTTTTTAGCTTTTTGTAAAACATAGGGAACGGTTATCACCTCTGTCACATTTTTTTTGCTGTCTGTGCCCCTGTTCAGAGTAGTAGTAGTTTGTAAGTTGGATGTTTGAAAGTAGGGACCTTCCGTATATACTCTGCAGAAATTGGCCCCTTAGGTGTTGGTGTTGGCACAACACTGTAAGCACTCACAGTTATTCTTGGTGGGTGCTGGAACGCCCTGCTGTCAAGTATAATATCAGGAATTGTAATAACATATAATTGTTGATCAGTGGTAGTAAAAATTGGGCCTTTGATGGTGGTGCTGGTGCCACAACACTGTAAGGCCTGACAGTTACTCTTGGTGGGCGCAGCAATGGTCCCTGCTGTGAATTATTAGATCAATAATTATAATTGCATGCCCCTGTTGAACAGGGGCTGAAAAATTGGGCCTTTGGTGGTGGTGGTGGTGGTGATGGTGGTGCTGGTGCCACAACACTGTAAGGCCTGACAGTTACTCTTGGTGGGCGCAGCAATGGGCCCTGCTGTGAATTATTAGATCAATAATTATAATTGCATGCCCCTGTTGAACAGGGGCTGAAAAATTGGGCCTTTGGTGGTGGTGGTGGTGGTGATGGTGGTGCTGGTGCCACAACACTGTAAGGCCTGACAGTTACTCTTGGTGGGCGCAGCAATGGGCCCTGCTGTGAATTATTAGATCAATAATTATAATTGCATGCCCCTGTTGAACAGGGGCTGAAAAATTGGGCCTTAGGCACTGGTGGCACAACACTGCAACCCCTCACAGATACTGTACTTGGAGCACAGCAATGAGGCCTGTTGCAAAGTATTGCATCAAAAATTGTAATTACACGCCCCTGTTAAACAGGGGCTGAAAAATTGGGCCTTAGCCACTGGTGGCGTCACCCATAAACCAAAATGATCTTCCCAGCTATCATCGTTAATCGTATCATTGAGGAGGAGGAGGAGGATAGCCAGTCAACATAACAGCACAGGCACTCAGCATCAGCATCAGTCTTGAAGGGATGTGATATTTTAAAATCAATTAGTCTGTTATATCAGCATCTGGTGTGTGGTAGCTGGTGGTGATCCAAGACTGGTTCATCTTGATGAAAGTCAGTCGATCAACCGAGTCGGTGGACAGGCGCACCCTGTGATCCGTGACAAATCCTCCAGCAGCACTGAATGTGCGTTCTGAAAGAACGCTGGATGCAGGACAGGCCAGTAGCTCAATTGCATACTGTGCAAGCTCTGGCCAGTGATCCATCCTCAAGACCCAGTAAGCCAGAGGATTTTCGGTGGGGAAGGTGTCCAAGTCTGACCTTACCCCTAGGTATTCCTGGACCATGTATATCAGACGCTGGCGATGGTTGCTGGAACCGATCATACTTTGGGGCTGCGGACTAAAGAATTGTCTGAACGCATCGGTCAGACGGCCACCTTCCCCACCGCTCCTTCTTTGACTGCCCGAAGCCTCAGCAACTCGTTGTCCAGGACCAGGAGTTTGTAACCTCCCAGTCTCTGGGAACGCGTTGCACAGACCTTTCTGCAAGGCCTCCCGGAGTTGTCTCATCCTCTGCTCCCTCTGCGACGGTACGATAAGGTCCGCAACCTTACCCTTGTACCGTGGATCAAGGAGAGTGGCCAGCCAGTAATGGTCCCTCTCCTTGATCCGAAGAATACGAGGATCCTTCCGCAGACTTTGCAGGATCAGGGAGGCCATGCAGCGTAGGTTAGCTGAGGCATTCAGTCCGGAGTCCTCTGGGTCACTAAGGACGACATGATCCGCAGCCACCTCCTCCCAGCCACGTACAAGTCCACTGGTTTCTTGGGACTGTAAATCATCCCTAAAAGACTGCTGCTGATGATGCTGAGTGCCAGCCTCCACCTCCATGCTGACACAATCCTCCTCCTCCTCCTCCTCCTCCTCTTCCTGTGCGATGGGTGGGACAGAAGGAACACTGTCTGGGTAAAGGGGGCCTTGAGAGGCAAGGAAGTCCTCCTCTTCCTGCCTCTGTTCTGCCTCATGTGCCCTGTCCATTATTCCATGCAGTGTGTGCTCCAACAGGTGGACAAGAGGTACAGTGTCACTGATGCATGCACTGTCACTGCTCACCATCCTCGTGGCCTCCTCAAATGGTGCCAGGACAGTGCATGCATCCCTGATCATGCCCCACTGGCGTGGTGAAAAAAACCCGAGCTCCCCTGACCCTGTCCTGGTGCCGTAGTCGCACAGGTACTCATTGATGGCCCTCTGCTGCATGTGCAGCCGCTGCAGCATGGCCAACGTTGAGTTCCACCTGGTGGGCATGTCACATATAAGGTGGTTCTTGGGCAGGTTCAACTCCTTTTGAAGCTCAGCCAGGCGAGCACTGGCATTATAAGATCTGCGGAAATGCACACAGACTTTCCTGGCCTGCCTCAGGACATCCTGTAAGCCCGGGTACCTGCCCAAGAACCGCTGCACCACCAGGTTAAGGACGTGAGCCATACAGGGCACATGGGTCAGTTGTCCCTGTCGGAGGGCGGAGAGGAGGTTGGTGCCATTGTCGCAAACCACCATTCCTGGCTTAAGCTGGCGTGGCGTCAACCACCTCTCGGCCTGCCCCTGCAGAGCAGACAGGACCTCTGCCCCAGTGTGGCTCCTGTCCCCCAAACACACCAGCGCAAGCACGGCATGGCATCTTTTTGCCTGCGTACTTGCGTAGCCCCTTGAACGCCTACGGAGCACCGCTGGTTCCGAGGACAAACCACAGGAAGAGGCCATGGAGGAAGAAGAAGAGGAGGGGTGGAGGAGAGAGGTGTGTCACAACCAGTAGTAGCATTTTGGAGGCGTGGCGGTGGAACAACCTCCAACACTACTGCACCTTGTCCTGCATCCTTCCCAGCTGCCAAAACAGTGACCCAATGGGCCGTGAAAGAAAGGTAACGTCCCTGTCCATGCCTGCTGGACCATGAGTCAGCGGTAATATGCACCTTACCGCTGACCGCCCTGTCCAGCGAGGCCAAGACATTGCCTTCCACATGCCTGTAGAGAGCCGGAATAGCCTTCCGTGCGAAAAAGTGTCGTTTGGGAACCTGCCACTGAGGAACCGCACATTGCACAAACTCACGGAAGGGGGCCGAGTCTACCAACTGAAAAGGCAACAGTTGAAGCGCTAGCAATTTAGCCAAGCTAGCATTCAACCGCTGGGCATGTGGATGGCTGGGAGTGAACTTCTTTCGACGGTCCAGCAGCTGGGGCAGGGAAATTTGCCTGCTAGAATCGGACGTTGGTGTACTGCTAGCAGAGTGCCCGCAAGTACTTGCCTGTGACACACCTAATTCTACACCTTCATTCCTCTCAGAGCAGGTTTCAGAGAGGAGTGAAGGTATAGTGGGGTTGGAGATCCCAGCTGATGCGGTGCAAGAAGAGGTCAGCTTTGTTCTTTGGTGTGGGTCTTTAAGGTAGGCTTGCCAACGAGCTGCATGGCAGGTCAACATATGTCTGATCAAGCATGTGGTGCCCAAGCGGCTGATGTTTTGGCCACGCGATATACGCTTGAGACATATGTTGCAAACAGCAGCTGTGCGATCTGATGCACTCGCCTCAAAAAAGGCCCACACCAAAGAACTTTTTGAATGACGGGCAGAGGCAGCGCCCTGCACAGGCGGAGCTCTGCGATGTGATTCCGTCGGTGTGCTGCCCATACGCTGGCCACTCAAGGGCATCCTGCCTCGTTGGAGATGTGCCTCCTCCTCATCCTCCTCCTCCTCCTCTCTCCTATTAGGCACCCACGTGGAGTCAGTGACCTCATCATCCCCTCCCTCCTCATCACTGGAGCCAATCTGGCAGTATGCTGCAGCTGCTGGAACATGACTGCCAGATTGGTGTCCTTCTTGAGCATCCCCTCTCTCTGCTCTCACGCTGCTGCCTTCCTATCATCATCAGATCCTTCCAAACGCTGGGCATCCTCCTGGAGCATGTACCCAACACTGTGCTCAAACAGTTCGGGGGACTCCTCAGGAGGAGGGCATGGTGGGTCTAGGGAAGGATTAACTAATGAAGATAATGATACCAGAGAAGAGGACGCTTTGGCAGCTGCTTTGCCAGTACCCTGAGCCTGGGTGAGAGAGGATGAGGAGGATGAGGTGGGCTTGGTCATCCACTCTACCAAGTCTTCGGCATGATGTGGCTCAACATGTCCAGCTGCCGAAAACAAGGACAAGCGTGTCCCATGGCCATGTGCTGATGACAATGCACCGCGTACACGACCAGCACTGTTGCCCCCAGACACAGAGCCTGCTTGCCCTCTTTTTTTGCCTCCTGACTGTCTGCCTCTCCTTGGTTGCCTTCCAGACATTTTAATGGATGGCCTGCAGGGAGATGGGAAAAACAGCAATAAGGGCTACCTTCAGGTGTATATTGTGCAGGAGGCTTAGCAACAATGACACTGACACTGTCCCCTGCCTATCCTTCTCTGTCCCTAAACACAAGGATTGAAAATATGGTTCAGCAAAAAAGTTTTAGAACAGAATAGCACACTGACACTTTCCCTCACTGTCCTACTCTGTCCCTCCCTACAAACAAGATTTAGCACAGAATAGCACACTGATAATTTCTACGAGTGTCCTTCTCTGTCCCTAAACTCAAGGATTGAAAATATGGAACAGCAAAATTGGTTTAGAACAGAATAGCACACTGTCAGTTTCACTGACTGTACCTCTCTGTCCCTCAACTCAAGGATTGAAAATATGGAACAGCAAAATTGGTTTAGAACAGAATAGCACACTGTCAGTTTCACTGACTGTACCTCTCTGTCCCTCAACTCAAGGATTGAAAATATGGAACAGCAAAATTGGTTTAGAACAGAATAGCACACTGTCAGTTTCACTGACTGTACCTCTCTGTCCCTCAACTCAAGGATTGAAAATATGGTTCAGCAAAATAGTTTTAGAACAGAATAGCACACTGACACTTTCCCTCACTGTACTACTCTGTCCCTCCCTACAAACAAGATTTAGCACAGAATAGCACACTGATAATTTCTACGAGTGTCCTTCTCTGTCCCTAAACTCAAGGATTGAAAATATGGAACAGCAAAATTGGTTTAGAACAGAATAGCACACTGTCAGTTTCACTCACTGTACCTCTCTGTCCCTCAACTCAAGGATTGAAAATATGGAACAGCAAAATTGGTTTAGAACAGAATATCACACTGTCAGTTTCACTCACTGTACCTCTCTGTCCCTCAACTCAAGGATTGAAAATATGGTTCAGCAAAATAGTTTTAGAACAGAATAGCACACTGACACTTTCCCTCACTGTCCTACTCTGTCCCTCCCTACAAACAAGATTTAGCACAGAATAGCACACTGATAATTTCTACGAGTGTCCTTCTCTGTCCCTAAACTCAAGGATTGAAAATATGGAACAGCAAAATTGGTTTAGAACAGAATAGCACACTGTCAGTTTCACTCACTGTACCTCTCTGTCCCTCAACTCAAGGATTGAAAATATGGTTCAGCAAAATAGTTTTAGAACAGAATAGCACACTGACACTTTCCCTCACTGTCCTACTCTGTCCCTCCCTACAAACAAGATTTAGCACAGAAAAGCACACTGATAATTTCTACGAGTGTCCTTCTCTGTCCCTAAACTCAAGGATTGAAAATATGGAACAGCAAAATTGGTTTAGAACAGAATAGCACACTGTCAGTTTCACTCACTGTACCTCTCTGTCCCTCAACTCAAGGATTGAAAATATGGTTCAGCAAAATAGTTTTAGAACAGAATAGCACACTGACACTTTCCCTCACTGTCCTACTCTGTCCCTCCCTACAAACAAGATTTAGCACAGAATAGCACACTGATAATTTCTACGAGTGTCCTTCTCTGTCCCTAAACTCAAGGATTGAAAATATGGAACAGCAAAATTGGTTTAGAACAGAATAGAACACTGTCAGTTTCACTGACTGTACCTCTCTGTCCCTCAACTCAAGGATTGAAAATATCGAACAGCAAAATTGGTTTAGAACAGAATAGCACACTGTCAGTTTCACTCACTGTACCTCTCTGTCCCTCAACTCAAGGATTGAAAATATGGTTCAGCAAAATAGTTTTAGAACAGAATAGCACACTGACACTTTCCCTCACTGTCCTACTCTGTCCCTCCCTGCAAACAAGATTTAGCACAGAATAGCACACTGATAATTTCTACGAGTGTCCTTCTCTGTCCCTAAACTCAAGGATTGAAAATATGGAACAGCAAAATTGGTTTAGAACAGAATAGCACACTGTCAGTTTCACTGACTGTACCTCTCTGTCCCTCAACTCAAGGATTGAAAATATGGAACAGCAAAATTGGTTTAGAACAGAATAGCACACTGTCAGTTTCACTCACTGTACCTCTCTGTCCCTCAACTCAAGGATTGAAAATATGGAACAGCAAAATTGGTTTAGAACAGAATAGCACACTGTCAGTTTCACTCACTGTACCTCTCTGTCCCTCAACTCAAGGATTGAAAATATGGATCAGCAAAATAGTTTTAGAACAGAATAGCACACTGACACTTTCCCTCACTGTACCTCTCTGTCCCTAAACTCAAGGATTGAAAATATGGTTCAGCAAAATAGTTTTAGAACAGAATAGCACACTGACACTTTCCCTCGCTGTACCTCTCTGTCCCTACAAACAAGGATTAGCACAGAATAGCACACTGTCACTGACACTCTCCCTACCTATCCTTATTTGTCCCTAAACACAAGGAATCCAGGAATAGTAAAGGAAAAATAATGACACTGTCCCTGCCTATGCTTCTCTTTCCCTGCTCCGGAACACACTACACAAGGCCGCCGCGCTGGCGGCCTTTTATAGTGTGGGGCGTGTACTAAACCCCATCAGCAATAATTGGCCACAGGCATCCTGCCTGTGGCCAATCATTGCTCTCCTCGCTGCCGGCGCTGTGATTTACCAAGCATGCGGGGTCACAGTGCATGCTTGGCCAATCACAGCGCCTGGATGACACTGCGATGGCGTAGTGCATTGTGGGCCGTTCGCGTCACTCGAATTTGGCGCGAACGGCCCAAATCGTTCGATCTTCGTCGAACGATCGAACAGCCGATGTTCGAGTCGAACGTATGTTCGACTCAAACACGAAGCTCATCCCTATTCTGTGCAGACAAAAAGGGCTCCATAGCTCAGGGGTTAGAGCACTGGTCTTGTAAACCAGGGGTCGCAAGTTCAAATCTCGCTGGGGCCTTCCTGCAAGTGTTGGCGACTGCATCTCACATAGCAGCCTAATCTGAGTTTTTCCCCAAAGTCCCAAGGAAACATAAGGGTGGAAACCTTTGAATGGCTCTAGATTATGAACTCAATCCGTTAGGATGACTAGACTTTCCAGAGATCTTGAGTTAGGCAATATCTACTAGAAACACCCACTTTCTAATTCTGCATCCAAAAAAAAGTACACTTGAAGCAAACGGCCAACTCTTGTTAACAGCAAGACGCTTTCTTTCCGCGTGTCCTTGTATTAAATCACTACTTTGCACTTTTAACATCCGGCTTTGTTCTTTCCTTCCAACGCATTGGAAATGATGAAGATAGCATGGAATGGTGACAAGGGTAAAGTTGCTTCTATCGCAATTTCTCCATCTAGTAACCTTCAGCGGATTTATTTTTTCTTTTTTAAATATTCTTTATTTATATTTCAAAAAGGGAGATACATCTAATACATTATTTATACATTTTCCATTCCATTTCTATTCATAATATATTTCTCATCGAAATCCGTTACTTAAATCTTATTTATCTAAACATCAGTCTCGCCTCATAACCTCAGTGTCAATGGGTTCCCTGCCCTTATGTCCTTTATATGTCTCTCCTTAAAGGGAGAAACACACCAAGTCCCTTACTCTATTTAGTTATCTTTGATTTTCACGACCTTACTTATTCTCCCTTGCGTTTTTATCTATTCCCACCCTGCCTCCCTCCCAAAGCAAACCTAATCGAGAAAAAAAAAAAAAGGGGGCGAACTAAAAAATTTCTCCCTCCCCTCCCCCCTCCCCATTAAGTAAACCACAACCTCTTAAATACTTCTCTGACCGGGCGGACTCACTTCCCCATTAATCTTTTCCCTTCTTCTGTCTGCATAAATTTATTCCATGATGACCAGATCTTAATATGTTGCTCTTTCCTGTCTTGGGCCGAAAACACCAACTCCTCTATGGCTCCCACTTTCCCGACCCTATTGAGCCAATCTGCAATTGTTGGAGGGCTGGAGCTTTTCCAGCCTCTCGCAATACATGCCTTGGCCTCATTGACCAGGTGGCATAATACTGAGTTTTTATAAGTCTGTGTGGGTATTTGCGTTTCATGCAATAGGAAGAAGCCTGGATCGTCCGGCACAGGGTAAGACTCAATTTTTTGGGCAATCCTCCGTACCTCTATCCAATATTGTCTAATTCGAGGACATGTCCAATATATATGGAACAAAGTTCCCCGCTCCCCATTACATCGCCAACACTGATCTGAGGCATCAGGGTAGAACCTACCCAGTTTTGAGGGCGTATAGTACCACCTCGTCAGTAATTTGTAATTTGATTCTTGCGTTTTAGTACTTACTGATGAGTGTAGCACAAGATATATTATCTTCTGATATTGAGCTGGTGTAAAAGTCTTACCAAGGTCCCTTTCCCACTTTCTAATTGCTGGCATTTCATAGTTATCTGGTGGAGTCATTAACATCATATATATCTTTGATATTATTCGGTTGATGGGTTCCTTCTCCTCACAGTATACTTCAAACCTAGTTAGCTCCCGTTTAAAGTTACTCATTGGACCTAGTGTCTCCAAATAATGTCAAAGTTGTATTGCTTGCCAATACTCTACTTCGAATTGGCCTCCTGATTTCGTCAATTCCACTATTGTGGGCCATATTTCTGATTGCATAAAATGCGATACCTGCGTATATCCCTTCTCTCGAAGTCTCCGAAATGCCTTTATCTCCATCCCCGGCTCGAAACTTGGGTTTCCCAGTATTGGGTAAAGTGGAGAGTATCTTGACGAATATTTAGGGTTTAGGCATATTTTGGCCCCTATAGACAGTGTTGGCCCTATCAAAGGGTGTTTTTTGAGTGTGTCTGATAGTTTTGTATAGCACCAAGGTGCTCTACCCAATGGTATCTGACCAATCTCTTGCTCCAATTTTATCCATAATTTAAGTTCTTTATGTCTGCACCAGTCTATGACCCTTCCCAAATGAACTGCTTGGTGATATTTAGATATATCTGGGACTGCTAAGCCCCCATAGCATTTGGGGAGGGTCATTTGACTTCTGCTAATCCGTGGTCGCCTGTTGGCCCATATGAACTTAGTAAAGAGTGCATTTATTTGCTGAAAGTAGGCCTTATCAATTCTAATTGGTACAGCTTGAAATAAATACAAGAATTTGGGCAAAATATTCATTTTAATAGCGTTACATCAGCCAAACCATGAGTGGAATCCCTGTTGCCATTTATCCAGTAGGGATCTAACTACTTTATATAGTGGGGGGAAATTTACAACGAAAACTTTCTCTAGTCTTGATGGTATATTTATCCCTAAGTATTTTAGTGAGGACCCTACCCATTTAAAATTAAAATTTGGTTGTATATTTTGCTGAACTTCAATGGGAAGGGCTACCCCCATCGCTTCCGATTTTGTGTAGTTAATTTTTAAATTTGCTAATGTCCCATATCCTTCTATTTCCTTCATCAAATTTGGCAGTGAAACATGGGGTCGAGATAGAGAGAACATCAGATCATCTGCATAAGCAGAGATTTTATATTCTTGATCACCTATTTGCAGTCCCTGAATATCTGGGTTTTGCCGAATCCTATTTAGTAGGGGTTCTAGAGAGAGAGAAAACAGCATTGGAGAGAGTGGGCACCCTTGACGCGTACCATTTGAGATTTTAAATGTCTCAAAGTAAACTCCATTCACTTTTACTGAGGCTTGGGGCGTAGCATAGACCCCCGCTATCCAACTCCGTATATGTTCTCCCAGTCCCATTTGCCTCAATACTTCAAACATAAATCGCCAGCTGATCCTATCAAACGCTTTCTCAGCGTCGATACTCAAAAAAATACTAGGCGTTTTTGAAATATTAGCATAATGTACCAGGTTGAGGACCTTTACGGTAATATCCCTGGCCTCGCGGGTTGGGATAAACCCAACCTGGTCTTGATGTACCAACTGATTCAAAAACGGCTGAAGACGGGAGGCAAGTAGTTTAGTGAAAAGTTTTAAATCTGTATTTAACAGTGAGATCGGGCGATAGCTCCCGCACTCCGCCGGGTCCTTCCCTTCTTTCGGGATAACCAAAATATGTGCCATAAGGGCATCCGGCGGTAGTGTGGGAGCCCGGCCAATCTCATTGAATGCCTTAGTCATATGGACCCCTAATATTGGGAGAAAATATTTGTAGTATTGGATAGTGAAGCCATCCGGACCCGGCGCCTTCCCTCGTTTAACTGTCTTTATCACTGTCTCCAGTTCCCCCACTGAAATAGGTATCTCCAGTTTATTACGGTCTTCTAAGGCCAACCTAGGCAGGTTTGCTGAGAGGAGGTATTCTTCCATCTTGGCCTGAAGCACCTGAGTTGGGGTTAAATTATAGAGGGATGAGTAGTATTCTCTGAATCTCTGCGCGATCTTTTTAGGTAGTGAAATCAACTGCCCGTTTTTTCCCTTTATATGGGGTACATATACTGTCTTCCCTTTCTCTCTAAGTTTCCCCGCTAATATTTTACTACATTTTTCCCCAAGTTCATAGGTTACTTTTCTCCCTACTTGTATTGCCGCTTCTGCTTTATATCTAAGTAAGTCTGTCAGTTGTCTCCTCAGGTGTGCCAGTTCTATCCCCACTAGCGGTATCTGTACTTTCTTATGTTGTACCTCTAATGCTTGAATTTCTTTTAGCAAGTTGACTATCTGTCTTTCTCGTGCTCTTTTTAATCGGGAACCATGTTTTATCAAAACCCCTCTCATTACTACCTTATGCGCTTCCCATATCATTCCCGGGTCGCTCCCCGGGGTGTCGTTCGTCCGGAAATATGCCTCCATTTCTTTTGCTACATCTTCCCGAACTTCGGGGATCTGCAGCAAACTCTCATTCAGGCGCCAACGCCACACCGGAGCCGTAGATGAGTCGGACAACGCAATGTGTAGCGTCACTGGTGCGTGGTCCGACCATGTTATATTTCCAATTTTTACTTCCTTCACCGCCGTCAGCAGATAATGTGGTACCAGGAAGAGGTCTATACGAGAATACAGTTGGTGTGGGTTGGAAAAGAATGTATAATCTCTTTCCCCGATATGTAATAATCTCCATACATCTACCATCTGCAATTCCCGCAACTTCTGCAAGATATTCCTCCTAGTCCCCCCTGGTATGGAGGATACCCCCGTTGATGTATCTACCTTAGGTTCCAATGTTGTATTAAGGTCTCCCCCTACTATCAGCTTCCCTTCTGCAAACCTTACCAACTTATCCAAGGTTTTACTAAAAAAGGCGTCTTGATGTGTATTTGGTACGTAAACGGTCGCCAATGTCACCTTTGTACTTCCATTCTGTCCTTTTAAAAAAATGAAACGGCCCTCTACATCTACTCGTTTATCCAACAGGGACCAAGGTATCCTATTGGAGATTAAAATTGACACCCCTTTTGACTTTGATATCTGACTACATGCATGGTATGTACATGGGTAGAACCTATTTTGTAGGTATGGGAGTCCACCCATCTTAAAGTGTGTTTCCTGCACAAATACTACGTCTGAGCGGGTTCGTTTTAACTCGCTCAGGAGCATTCTCCTTTTTTGTGGGGCATTAAGTCCTTTAGCATTAATGGTGGTTATCTTTAATTCCTCCACCCCTAAAGATTCAGAGGATGGAGTGTGGGGAAGAGGGGAGAGAGAAAGGGAAAAAAAAAAAAAAAGGAAAAACCCTTAAAACCAAGCCCTCCCTATTCAACTTCCCTCCCTTAAATATTCAACTAAACCCTCCCCCTTACCCCCGCCCCCAAGGGAGGCACCCACTTCTGGACCTTTAACCTTACGGTTCAGGTGGGTGCACGCCTAATTGGGGTGTTGGGTTGGCACGGCAGAGGTACTCCCCCCTCTCTCCACCCCGGACACCCCTTTCATCTATCTCTCTCCAGCTCTTCTCTCCATCCTCTCTCCCTTTTCCTCTCTCTTTCTCCTCTCTTCTCTTTCCCTCACCTTCTCCTACTTTATAGAGCCTTAAATCCGAGGGGGCCTCCATCCTTTAATTTTACCCTAAATTATCCTAATTTTTTCCCCTTATCATCCTAATAAATAAACAAATAATATTTATCCTTTATGTAACTTTTGCATTTGTGTTTGTTTGTAATTGTTTACATATAGTACATATAATACCTTCTTACTTTGGAGGATTTAGTATAACTGAATTTAAGGAGCGTATACCAGGGCCATTTTCCCTCCTTTCTCGCCTTTCTTCCCATTCCCTCTGTACTATTTCCCTTTGCTTCTTAAGCCCTAATCCCTCTACCCCCTCCTCCTTCTTCCCTAATGGTGGATCTTCTGGGTACTAACTTACTCCTATTTCCTGCTTGGGGTTCCCACCTCTTTCTAACCACTGGCCTCCTCAGTTATATCCGGTTATATCCAAGTGTGTGTACCACCTATTTTATCCTATTGTATTCATGTGTAATGTGATGTGTAAGTGCCCCCCTCCTCCTACTCTTTAAAAATCCTTCTTCTCGTGAACCCCCTAATTCCTGACCCCCAACCCTTATTTATTCTCCCCCCTTCCACCCTTGTTATCTCAGTCTACCCTCTATCTACCTCCCTATTTCCCTACTTCCCTCTTATGTCTATGTGTTTGACTCCTAACTACTCCTTTCTTAACCAATACCTCAAAACCTATTCCCGATATTATATGTATACGTGTCTTATACGTGTCTCTCTAAGTCTACAAAAATAAGTGTATGACCCTTGTGTAATATCTATAACATTTGCACCCCCCACACTTGGCATTTTCTTTGCTTTCTTCTATTCAGGCCACTACCCTTACTGGAATATTCCATTCCATTATAGGAACCCCTCTCCCTTTTACTCCTCTCTTCCCCTCTCCTTCTCTCTTCCTCTCCTTCTCCTCTCTCTTTCCCCCTCTTCCCCCTTCTCCCTCCCCTTCTCTTCTCTCCAATACTCCATTGGTCTCTATTGATCTCTTCTCCTATCTTCTTATTTCTAAACCCCCCTGCTTATTGTTATCTCCCTCCTATACCCCCTCCTTTTCAAAGTCAAATCAGATCAAATCCTTCTCCCCCCTTCATTTCATCATACATTATTTGTACATTATTTATGCATTTATATGTTATTTATACATTATTTAAACTTCGTACATTATATCTTCTAAACTCCTTCTAAGCGGATTTATTTTTTCATTAAATTCCTGTCAGAACAGCGACATGAACCAACAATGTTGACATGTAGGCCTCAGCAGAGTTACGGGCACATTAGATCGACCTGTGAGCGTCGTCAGTCTCACCTGACGCCAAGCTTCACAGGTCAGGATGGCCGAGCGGTCTAAGGCGCTGCGTTCAGGTCGCAGTCTCCTCGGGAGGCGTGGGTTCGAATCCCACTTCTGACAGCTTTTAAGCTTTTCTTTGCTTGCATTCCCATTCTCCAGCTCGTCTACCGCTGAACCTCTGTCACAAAAAATAACTTTTGCTCTGTGCAGACATAAAGGGCTCCATATCTCAGGAGTTAGAGCACTGGTCTTGTAAACCAGCGGTCGTGAGCTCAAAACTCGCTGGGGTATTCCTGCAAGTGTTGGTGCCTGTATCTCACATAGCAGCGTAATATGAATTTTTCCCCAAAGTCCCAAGGAAACATCAGGGTGGAAACCTTTTAAGGGCTCTGGATTTTGAACTCAAACCGTTAGGACGACTTGACTTTCCAGAGATCTTGAATTAGGCAATATCTACTAGAAACACCCACTTTTTAATTCTGCATCCAAGAAAAAGTGCAATTGAAGCAAACGGACAACTCTTGTTAACAGGAAGACGCTTTCTTTCCGCGTGTCCTTGTATTAAATCACTACTTTGCACTTTTAACATCCGGCTTTGTTCTTTCCTTCCAACGCATTGGAAATGATGAAGATAGCATGGAATGGTGACAAGGGCAAAGCTGTTTCTATCGCAATTTCTCCATCTAGTAACCTTCAGCGGATTTATTTTTTCATTAAATTCCTGGCAGAACAGCGACATGAACCAACAATGTTGAAATGTAGGCCTCAGCAGAGTTACGGGCACATTAGATCGACCTGTGAGCGTAGTCGGTCTCACCTGATGACAATCTTCACAAGTCAGGATGGCCGAGCGATCTAAGGCGCTGCGTTCAGGTCGCAGTCTCCTCTGGAGGCGTGATTTTGAATCCCACTTCTGACAGCTTTTAAGCTTTTCTTTGCTTGCATTCCCATTCTGCAGCTCGTCTACCGCTGAACCTCTAGCACAAAAATAACTTTTGTTCTGTGCAGACAAAAAGGGCTCCATAGCTCAGGGGTTAGAGCACTGGTCTTGTTAACCAGGGGGTCGCAAGTTCAAACCTTGCTGGGGCCTTCCTGCAAGTGTTGGTGCCTGTATCTCACATAGCAGCATAATCTGAGTTTTTCCCCAAAGTCCCAAGGAAACATAAGGGTGGAAACCTATGAAGGGCTCTAGATTATGAACTCAAACCGTTAGGACGACTTGACTTTCCAGAGATCTTGAATTAGGCACTATCTACTAGAAACACCCACTTTCTAATTCTGCATCCAAGAAAAAGTGCGTTTGAAGCAAACGGCCAGCTCTTGTTAACAGCAAGACGCTTTCTTTCCACGTGTCCTTGTATTAATTCACTACTTTGCACTTTTAACACCCGGCTTTTTTCTTTCCTTCCAACGTATTGGAAATGATGAAGATAGCATGGAATGGTGACAAGGGTAAAGCTGCTTCTATCGCAATTTCTCCATCAAGTAACCTTCAGTGGATTTATTTTTTCATTAAATTCCCGGCAGAACAGCGACATGAACCAACAATGTTGACATGTAGGCCTCAGCAGAGTTACGGGCACATTAGATCGACCTGTGAGCGTCGTCGCTCTCACCTGACGCCAAGCTTCACAGGTCAGGATGGCCGAGCGGTCTAAGGCGCTGCGTTCAGGTCGCAGTCTCCTCTGGAGGCGTGGGTTTGAATCCCACTTCTGACAGCTTTTAAGCTTTTCTTTGCTTGCATTCCCATTCTCCAGCTCGTCTACCGCTGAACCTCTGTCACAAAAAATAACTTTTGCTCTGTGCAGACATAAAGGGCTCCATAGCCCAGGGGTTAGAGCACAGGTCTTGTAAACCAGGGGTCGTGAGCTCAAATCTCGCTGGGGCATTCCTGCAAGTGTTGGCGACTGTATCTCACATAGAAGCGTAATCTGAATTTTTCCCCAAAGTCCCAAGGAAACATAAGGGTGGAAACCTTTGAAGGGCTCTAGATTTTGAACTCAAACCGTTAGGATGACTTGACTTTCCAGAGATCTTGAATTAGGCAATATCTACTAGAAACACCCACTTTTTAATTCTGCATCCAAGAAAAAGTGCAATTGAAGCAAACGGCCAACTCTTGTTAACAACAAGACGCTTTCTTTCCGCGTGTCCTTGTATTAAATCACTACTTTGCATTTTTAACAACTGGCTTTGTTCTTTCCTTCCAACGCATTGGAAATGATGAAGATAGCATGGAATGGTGACAAGGGTAAAGCTGCTTCTATCGCAATTTCTCCATCTGGTAACCTTCAGCGGATTTATTTTTTCATTAAATTCCTGGCAGAACAGCGACATGAACCAACAATGTTGACATGTAGGCCTCAGCAGAGTTACGGGCACATTAGATCGACCTGTGAGCGTAGTCGGTCTCACCTGATGACAATCTTCACAAGTCAGGATGGCCGAGCGATCTAAGGCGCTGCGTTCAGGTCGCAGTCTCCTCTGGAGGCGTGATTTTGAATCCCACTTCTCACAGCTTTTGAGCTTTTCTTTGCTTGCATTCCCATTCTCCAGCTCGTCTACCGCTGAACCTCTAGCACAAAAATAACTTTTGTTCTGTGCAGACAAAAAGGGCTCCATAGCTCAGGGGTTAGAGCACTGGTCTTGTTAAACCAGGGGTCGCGAGTTCAAATCTCACTGGGGCCTTCCTGCAAGTGTTGGCAACTGCATCTCACATAGCAGCGTAATCTGAGTTTTTCCCCAAAGTCCCAAGGAAACATAAGGGTGGAAACCTTTAAATGGCTCTAGATTATGAACTCAAACCGTTAGGACGACTTGACTTTCCAGAGATCTTGAATTAGGCAATATCTACTAGAAACACCCACTTTCTAATTCTGTATCCAAGAAAAAGTGCACTTGAAGCAAACGGCCAACTCTTGTTAACAACAAGACGCTTTCTTTCCGCGTGTCCTTGTATTAAATCACTACTTTGCATTTTTAACAACTGGCTTTGTTCTTTCCTTCCAACGCATTGGAAATGATGAAGATAGCATGGAATGGTGACAAGGGTAAAGCTGCTTCTATCGCAATTTCTCCATCTAGTAACCTTCAGCGGATTTATTTTTTCATTAAATTCCTGGCAGAACAGCGACATGAACCAACAATGTTGACATGTAGGCCTCAGCAGAGTTACGGGCACATTAGATCGACCTGTGAGCGTCGTCAGTCTCACCTGACGCCAAGCTTCACAGGTCAGGATGGCCGAGCGGTCTAAGGCGCTGCGTTCAGGTCGCAGTCTCCTCGGGAGGCGTGGGTTCGAATCCCACTTCTGACAGCTTTTAAGCTTTTCTTTGCTTGCATTCCCATTCTCCAGCTCGTCTACCGCTGAACCTCTGTCACAAAAAATAACTTTTGCTCTGTGCAGACATAAAGGGCTCCATATCTCAGGAGTTAGAGCACTGGTCTTGTAAACCAGCGGTCGTGAGCTCAAAACTCACTGGGGCATTCCTGCAAGTGTTGGTGCCTGTATCTCACATAGAAGCGTAATCTGAATTTTTCCCCAAAGTCCCAAGGAAACATAAGGGTGGAAACCTTTGAAGGGCTCTGGATTTTGAACTCAAACCGTTAGGACGACTTGACTTTCCAGAGATCTTGAATTGGGCAATATCTACTAGAAACACCCACTTTTTAATACTGCATCCAAGAAAAAGTGCAATTGAAGCAAACGGCCAACTCTTGTTAACAGCAAGACGCTTTCTTTCCGCGTGTCCTTGTATTAAATCACTACTTTGCACTTTTAACATCCGGCTTTGTTCTTTCCTTCCAACGCATTGGAAATGATGAAGATAGCATGGAATGGTGACAAGGGCAAAGCTGCTTCTATCGCAATTTCTCCATCTAGTAACCTTCAGCGGATTTATTTTTTCATTAAATTCCTGGCAGAACAGCGACATGAACCAACAATGTTGAAATGTAGGCCTCAGCAGAGTTACGGGCACATTAGATCGACCTGTGAGCGTAGTCGGTCTCACCTGATGACAATCTTCACAAGTCAGGATGGCTGAGCGATCTAAGGTGGTGCGTTCAGGTCACATTCTCCTCTGGAGGCGTGATTTTGAATCCCACTTCTCACAGCTTTTGAGCTTTTCTTTGCTTGCATTCCCATTCTTCAGCTCGTCTACCGCTGAACCTCTAGCACAAAAATACCTTTTGCTGTGTGCAGACAAAAAGGGCTCCATAGCTCAGGGGTTAGAGCACTGGTCTTGTAAACCACAGGTCGCGAGTTCAAATCTCGCTGGGGCCTTCCTGCAAGTGTTGGCGACTGTATCTCACATAGCAGCGTAATCTGAGTTTTTCCCCAAAGCCCCAAGGAAACATAAGGGTGGAAACCTTTGAATGGCTCTAGATTATGAACTCAAACCGTTAGGACGACTTGACTTTCCAGAGATCTTGAATTAGGCAATATCTACTAGAAATACCCACTTTCTAATTCTGCATTTAAGAAAAAATGCACTTGAAGCAAACGGCCAACTCTTGTTAACAGCAAGACGCTTTCTTTCCACGTGTCCTTGTATTAAATCACTACTTTGCACTTTTAACATCCGGCTTTGTTCTTTCCTTCCAACGCATTGGAAATGATGAAAATAGCATGGAATGGTGATAGGGGTAAAGCTGCTTCTATTGCAATTTCTCAATCTAGTAACCTTCAGCGGATTTATTTTTTCATTAAATTCCTGGCAGAACAGCGACATGAACCAACCATGTTGACATGTAGGCCTCAGCAGAGTTACGGGCACATTAGATCAACCTGTGAGCGTCGTCAGTCTCACCCGACGTCAAGCTTCACAGGTCAGGATGGCCGAGCGGTCTAAGGCACTGCGTTCAGGTCGCAGTCTCCTCTGGAGGCGTGGGTTCAAATTCCACTTCTGACAGCTTTTAAGCGTTTTATTGCTTGCATTCCCATTCTCCAGCTCGTCTACCGCTGAACCTCTAGCACAAAAAATAACTTTTGTTCTGTGCAGACAAAAAGGGCTCCATAGCTCAGGGGTTTGAGCACTGGTCTTGTAAACCAGGGGTCGCGAGTTCAAATCTCGCTGGGACATTCCTGCAAGTGTTGGCGACTGTATCTCACATAGCAGCGTAATCTGAGTTTTTCCCCAAAGTCCCAAGGAAACATAAGAGGGGAAACCTTTGAAGGGCTCTGGATTATGAACTCAAACCGTTAGGACGACTTGACTTTCCAGAGATCTTGAATTAGGCAATATCTACTAGAAACACCCACTTTCTAATTCTGCATCCAAGAAAAAGTGCACTTGAAGCAAACGGCCAACTCTTGTTAACAACAAGACGCTTTCATTCCGCGTGTCCTTGTATTAAATCACTACTTTGCATTTTTAACAAGTGGCTTTGTTCTTTCCTTCCAACGCATTGGAAATGATGAAGATAGCATGGAATGGTGACAAGGGTAAAGCTGCTTCTATCGCAATTTCTCCATCTAGTAACCTTCAGCGGACTTATTTTTTCATTAAATTCCTGGCAGAACAGCGACATGAACCAACAATGTTGACATGTAGGCCTCAGCAGAGTTACGGGCACATTAGATCGACCTGTGAGCGTCATCAGTCTCACCTGACACCAAGCTTCACAGGTCAGGATGGCCGAGCGGTCTAAGGCGCTGCGTTCAGGTCGCAGTCTCGTCTGGATGGCGTGGGTTTGAATCCCACTTCGGACAGCTTTTAAGCTTTTCTTTGCTTGCATTCCCATTCTTCAGCTCGTCTACCGCTGAACCTCTGTCACAAAAAATAACTTTTGTTCTGTGCAGACATAAAGGGCTCCATAGCTCAGGGGTTACAGCACTGGTCTTGTAAACCAGGGGTCGTGAGCTCAAATCTTGCTAGGGCCTTCTTGCAAGTTTTGGTGACTGTATCTCACATAGCAACGTAATCTGAGTTTTTCCCCAAAGTCCCAAGGAAACATAAGGGTGGAAACATAAGGAGGTGGAAACCTTTGAAGGGCTCTAGATTATGAACTCAAACCGTTAGGACGACTTGACTTTCCAGAGATCTTGAATTAGGCAATATCTACTAGAAACACCCATTTTCTAATTCTGCATCCAAGAAAAGTACACTTAAAGCAAACGGCCAACTCTTGTTAACAGCAAGACGCTTTCTTTCCGCGTGTCCTTGTATTAAATCACTACTTTGCACTTTTAACATCCGGCTTTGTTCTTTCCTTCCAACGCAATGGAAATGATGACGATAGCATGGAATGGTGACAGGGGTAAAGCTGCTTCTATTGCAATTTCTCCATCTAGTAACCTTCAGCGGAATTATTTTTTCATTAAATTCCTGGCAGAACAGCGACATGAACCAACCATGTTGACATGTAGGCCTCAGAAGAGTTACGAGCAAGTGGGGCCTTCCTGCAAGTGTTGGCAACTGTATCTCACATAGCAGCGTAATCTGAATTTTTCCCCAAAGTCCCAAGGAAACATAAGGGTGGAAACCTTTGAAGGGTTCTGGATTTTGAACTCAAACCGTTAGGACGACTTGACTTTCCAGAGATCTTGAATTAGGCAATATCTACTAGAAACACCCACTTTTTAATTCGGCATCCAAGAAAAAGTGCACTTGAAGCAAACGGCCAACTCTTGTTAACAGCAAGACGCTTTCTTTCCGCGTGTCCTTGTATTAAATCACTACTTTGCACTTTTAACATCCGGCTTTGTTCTTTCCTTCCAACGCATTGGAAATGATGAAGATAGCATGGAATGGTGACAAGGGTAAAGCTGCTTCTATCGTAATTTCTCCATCTAGTAACCTTCAGCGGATTTATTTTTTCATTAAATTCCTGGCAGAACAGCGACATGAACCAACAATGTTGACATGTAGGCCTCAGCAGAGTTACGGGCACATTAGATCGACCTGTGAGCATCGTCGGTCTCACCTGACGCCAAGTTTCGCAGGTCAGGATGTCCGAGCGGTCTAAGGCGCCGCGTTCAGATCGCAGTCTCCTCTGGAGTTGTGGGTTCGAATCCCACTTCATACAGCATTTAAGCTTTTCTTTGCTTGCAGTCCCATTCTCCAGCTCGTCTACCGCTGAACCTCTAGCACAAAAAATAACTTATGTTCTGTGCAGCGAAAAAGGGCTCCATATCTCAGGGGTTAGAGCACTGGTCTTGTGAACCAGGGGTCGCGAGTTCAAATCTCACTGGGGCCTTCCTGCAAGTGTTGGTGACAGTATCTCACATACCAGCGCAGTCTGAGTTTTTCCCCAAAGTCCCAAGGAAACATAAGGGTGGAAACCTTTGAAGGGCTCTAGATTATGAACTCAAACCGTTAGGACGACTTGACTCTCCAGAGATCTTGAATTAGGCAATATCTACTAGAAACACCCACTTTCTAATTCTGCATCCAAGAAAAAGTACACTTGAAGCAAACGGCCAACTCTTGTTAATAGCAAGACGCTTTCTTTCCGCGTGTCCTTGTATTAAATCACTACTTTGTACTTTTAACATCCGGCTTTGTTCTTTCCTTCCAACGCATTGGAAATGATGAAGATAGCATGGAATGGTGACAAGGGTAAAGCTGCTTCTATCGCAATTTCTCCATCTAGTAACCTTCAGCGGATTTATTTTTTCATTAAATTCCTGGCAGAACAGCGACATGAACCAACAATGTTGACATGTAGGCCTCAGCAGAGTTACGGGCACATTAGATCGACCTGTGAGCGTCGTCGGTCTCACCTGATGCCAAGCTTCACAGGTCAGGGTGGCCGAGCGGTCTAAGGCGCTGTGTTCAGGTCGCAGTCTTCTCTGGAGGCGTGGCTTTGAATCCCACTTCTGACAGCTTTTAAGCTTTTCTTTGCTTGCATTCCCATTCTCTAGCTCGTCTACCGCTGAACCTCTGTCACAAAAAATAACTTTTGCTCTGTGCAGACATAAAGGGCTCCATATCTCAGGGGTTAGAGCACTGGTCTTGTCAACCAGGGGTTGTGAGCTCAAACCTCGCTGGGGCATTCCTGCAAGTGTTGGCGACTGTATCTCACATAGCAGCGTAATCTGAGTTTTTCCCCAAAGTCCCAAGGAAACATAAGGGTGGAAACCTTTGAATGGCTCTAGATTATGAACTCAAACCGTTAGGACGACTTGACTTTCCAGAGATCTTGAATTAGGCAATATCTACTAGAAACACCCACTTTCTAATTCTGCATCCAAGAAAAAGTGCGTTTGAAGCAAACGGCCAGCTCTTGTTAACAGCAAGACGCTTTCTTTCCGCGTGTCCTTGTATTAATTCACTACTTTGCACTTTTAACACCCGGCTTTTTTCTTTCCTTCCAACGTATTGGAAATGATGAAGATAGCATGGAATGGTGACAAGGGTAAAGCTGCTTCTATCACAATTTCTCCATCAAGTAACCTTCAGTGGATTTATTTTTTCATAAAATTCCTGGCAGAACAGCGGCATGAACCAACAATGTTGACATGTATGCCTCAGCAGAGTTACGGGCACATTAGATCGACCTGTGAGCATCGTCGGTCTCACCTGACGCCAAGTTTCGCAGGTCAGGATGTCCGAGCGGTCTAAGGCGCCGCGTTCAAATCGCAGTCTCCTCTGGAGTTGTTGGTTCGAATCCCACTTCATACAGCATTTAAGCTTTTCTTTGCTTGCAGTCCCATTCTCCAGCTCGTCTACCGCTGAACCTCTAGCACAAAAAATAACTTTAGTTCTGTGCAGACAAAAAGGGCTCCATAGCTCAGGGGTTAGAGCACTGGTCTTGTAAACCAGGGGTCGCGAGTTCAAATCTCGCTGGGGCCTTCCTGCAAGTGTTGGTGACTGTACCTCACATAGCAGCGTAATCTGAGTTTTTCCCCAAAGTCCCAAGGAAACATAAGAGTGGAAACATAAGGGGGTGGAAACCTTTGAAGGGCTCTAGATTATGAACTCAAACCGTTAGGACGACTTGACTTTCCAGAGTTCTTGAATTAGGCAATATCTACTAGAAACACCCGCTTTCTAATTCTGCATCCAAGAAAAAGTACACTTGAAGCAAACGGCCAACTCTGGTTAACAGCAAGACTCTTTTTTTCCGCGTGTCCTTGTATTAAATCACTACTTTGCACTTTTAACATCCTGCTTTGTTCTTTCCTTCCAACGCATTGGAAATGATGAAGATAGCATGGAATGGTGACAAGGGTAAAGCTGCTTCTATCGCAATTTCTCCATCTAGTAACCTTCAGCGGATTTATTTTTTCATTAAATTCCTGGCAGAACAGCGACATGAACCAACAATGTTGACATGTAGGCCTCAGCAGAGTTACGGGCACATTAGATCGACCTGTGAGCGTCATCAGTCTCACCTGACACCAAGCTTCACAGGTCAGGATGGCCGAGCGGTCTAAGGCACTGCGTTCAGGTCGCAGTCTCGTCTGGAGGCGTGGGTTCGAATCCCACTTCTGACAGCTTTTAAGCTTTTCTTTGCTTGCATTCCCATTCTCCAGCTCGTCTACCGCTGAACCTCTGTCACAAAAAATAACTTTTGTTCTGTGCAGACATAAAGGGCTCCATATCTCAGGGGTTACAGCACTGGTCTTGTAAACCAGGGGTCGTGAGCTCAAATCTTGCTAGGGCCTTCTTGCAAGTTTTGGTGACTGTATCTCACATAGCAACGTAATCTGAGTTTTTCCCCAAAGTCCCAAGGAAACATAAGGGTGGAAACATAAGGAGGTGGAAACCTTTGAAGGGCTCTAGATTATGAACTCAAACCGTTAGGACGACTTGACTTTCCAGAGATCTTGAATTAGGCAATATCTACTAGAAACACCCATTTTCTAATTCTGCATCCAAGAAAAGTACACTTAAAGCAAACGGCCAACTCTTGTTAACAGCAAGACGCTTTCTTTCCGCGTGTCCTTGTATTAAATCACTACTTTGCACTTTTAACATCCGGCTTTGTTCTTTCCTTCCAACGCAATGGAAATGATGAAGATAGCATGGAATGGTGACAGGGGTAAAGCTGCTTCTATTGCAATTTCTCCATCTAGTAACCTTCAGCGGAATTATTTTTTCATTAAATTCCTGGCAGAACAGCGACATGAACCAACCATGTTGACATGTAGGCCTCAGAAGAGTTACGAGCAAGTGGGGCCTTCCTGCAAGTGTTGGCAACTGTATCTTACATAGCAGCGTAATCTGAATTTTTCCCCAAAGTCCCAAGGAAACATAAGTGTGGAAACCTTTGAAGGGCTCTAGATTATGAACTCAAACCGTTAGGACGACTTGACTTTCCAGAGATCTTGAATTAGGCAATATCTACTAGAAACACCCACTTTCTAATTCTGCATCCAAGAAAAAGTGCACTTGAAGCAAACGGCCAACTCTTGTTAACAACAAGAAGCTTTCTTTCCACGTGTCCTTGTATTAAATCACTACTTTGCATTTTTAACAACTGGCTTTGTTCTTTCCTTCCAACGCATTGGGAATTATGAAGATAGCATGGAATGGTGACAAGGGTAAAGCTGCTTCTATCGCAATTTCTCCATCAAGTAACCTTCAGCGGATTTATTTTTTCATTAAATTCCTGGCAGAACAGCGACATGAACCAACAATGTTGACATGTAGGCCTCAGCAGAGTTACGGGCACATTAGATCGACCTGTGAGCGTCGTCGGTCTCACCTGACGTCAAGCTTCACATGTCAGGATGGCCGAGCGGTCTAAGGCGCTGCGTTCAGGTCGCAGTCTCCTTTGGAGGCGTGGGTTCAAATCCCACTTCTGACAGCTTTTAAGCTTTTCTTTGCTTGCATTCCCATTCTCCAGCTCGTCTACCGCTGAACCTCTAGCACAAAAAATAACTTTTGTTCCAGGCACACAAAAAAGGCTCCATAGCTCAGGGGTTAGAGCACTGGTTTTGTAAACCAGGGGTCGTGAGCTCAAATCTTGCTGGGGCCTTCCTGCAAGTGTTGGTGACTGCATCTCACATAGCAGTGTAATCTGAGTTTTTCCCCAAAGTCCCAAGGAAACATAAGGGTGGAAACCTTTGAAGGGCTCTGGATTTTGAACTCAAACCGTTAGGACGACTTGACTTTCCAGAGATCTTGAATTAGGCAATATCTACTAGAAACACCCACTTTTTAATTCTGCATCCAAGAAAAAGTGCAATTGAAGCAAACGGCCAACTCTTGTTAACAACAAGACGCTTTCTTTCCGCGTGTCCTTGTATTAAATCACTACTTTGCATTTTTAACAACTGGCTTTGTTCTTTCCTTCCAACGCATTGGAAATGATGAAGATAGCATGGAATGGTGACAGGGGTAAAGCTGCTTCTATCGCAATTTCTCCATCTAGTAACCTTCAGCGAATTCATTTTTTCATTAAATTCCTGGCAGAACAGCGACATGAACCAACAATGTTGAAATGTAGGCCTCAGCAGAGTTACGGGCACATTAGATCGACCTGTGAGCGTCGTCGGCCTCACATGACGCCAAGCTTCACATGTCAGGATGGCCAAGCGGTCTAAGGCGCTGCGTTCAGATCGCAGTCTCCTCTGGAGGCGTGGGTTCAAATCCCACTTCTGACAGCTTTTAAGCTTTTCTTTGCTTGCATTCCCATTCTCCAGCTCGTCTACCGCTGAACCTCTAAAACAAAAAATAACTTTTGTTCTGTGCAGACATAAAGGGCTCTATAGCTCAGGGGTTAGAGCACTGGTCTTGTAAACCAGGGGTCGTGAGCTCAAATCTTGCTGGGACATTCCTGCAAGTGTTGGCGACTGTATCTCACATAGCAGCGTAATCTGAGTTTTTCCCCAAAGTCCCAAGGAAACATAAGTGTGGAAACCTTTGAAGGGCTCTAGATTATGAACTCAAACCGTTAGGACGACTTGACTTTCCAGAGATCTTGAATTAGGCAATATCTACTAGAAACACCCACTTTCTAATTCTGCATCCAAGAAAAAGTGCACTTGAAGCAAACGGGCAACTCTTGTTAACAACAAGACGCTTTCTTTCCGCGTGTCCTTGTATTAAATCACTACTTTGCATTTTTAACAACTGGCTTTGTTCTTTCCTTCCAACGCATTGGAAATGATGAAGATAGCATGGAATGGTGACAAGGGTAAAGCTGCTTCTATCGCAATTTCTCCATCTAGTAACCTTCAGCGGATTTATTTTTTCATTAAATTCCTGGCAGAACAGCGACATGAACCAACAATGTTGACATGTAGGCCTCTGCAGAGTTACGGGCACATTAGATCGACCTGTGAGCGTCGTCGGTCTCACCTGACGCCAAGCTTCACAGGTCAGTATGGCAGAGCGGTCCAAGGCGCTGTGTTCAGATCGCAGTCTCCTTTGGAGGCGTGGGTTCGAATCCCACTTCTGACAGCTTTTAAGCTTTTCTTTGCTTGCATTCCCATTCTCCAGCTCATCTACCGCTGAGCCTCTAGCACAAAAAATAACTTTTGTTCTGTGCAGACAAAAAGGGCTCTATAGCTCAGGGGTTAGAGCACTGGTCTTGTAAACCAGGGGTCGTGAGCTCAAATCTTGCTGGGACATTCCTGCAAGTGTTGGCGACTGCATCTCACATAGCAGTGTAATCTGAGTTTTTCCCCAAAGTCCCAAGGAAACATAAGGGTGGAAACCTTTGAAGGGCTCTGGATTTTGAACTCAAACCGTTAGGACGACTTCACTTTCCAGAGATCTTGAATTAGGCAATATCTACTAGAAACACCCACTTTTTAATTCTGCATCCAAGAAAAAGTGCAATTGAAGCAAACGGCCAACTCTTGTTAACAACAAGACGCTTTCTTTCCGCGTGTCCTTGTATTAAATCACTACT